>OY755216.1:10507510-11107510 GCA_963576765.1 Draba incana
ACCAAAAGACGAGAGAGAATAATAATCTAAGAAGAAAAAGATGTTTCTCAGGTAGCAGGATCTGAGAGAACGATGATAGAATAGAGAACAAAAGCCCTATAACGATTTCTTCGTTGCCTCAAAAGAAATCTCTCAGAGAAGAAGAGACATCTGCGTTTTTGCAAAACGATATAACCATCATCGTTTGGGTGTAGTGTACGACAAAACGCGAGTTCAACACGGAGAAAACGGTTGAATCTTTTTTTCAAATATATAATGCCGACTATTATTCAGCATCCCCAAGAGAAGAAAACAAATTTCTTTTTTTTTTCTTGACGTAAAAACAATTTTCATTTTCATTTATCTTTTAATAAGTGATATAGTTAGAAACAAAATTCCACATTTTTCTATAAATCTGTTCTTTTGATTTTGAAATCTCAAAACAATTTGCATACTCGGAGAAATAAAAAAAAAAGAGTTAGTAAATGTTAAAATTTAACATCATACATTAGTAAAATTGGTTGACCTTCTACCACAAACTCTGAAAATGCACCTGCTAATGAAAATCGAATCAACCAAATTACTGGAGTAGAAGTATTCATTTTGAAAACACATAAGCTTTCTCCAATTAGTTTTATATTTCTGAGCATAAAGTACTAATAGACTGTATGATGATAGGAGAAGTTATCACTGTTTGTCTCATTCCTCTCTCTCTCTCTCTCTCTCTCTCTCTCTCTCTCTCTCTCATGTAAATTTTGAGCTAACAAACTTCAAAATCAAAAAACCTAACAGAGCAACACCGAGCTGGAGCGTTACATTCTTCAGAAACGGCCAGGCTTTCTCCGACCATTTCTTCTTCGTTTCCGTTGTTGTTCTTTCTTCTTCCTGTGTTTCATCATCATCATCATCATCATTATCCTTTGTCTCATCTACTTCTTCTATAGTTTTAGACTCCTCTCTTATTTCTGAACCCACTTCGGTTATCTCCCCGGGTTTCTTGTCAAATAATCCTTTGAACTGCTTTCTAGCCTTGCTCTCCGCTTCCTGTGAGGTCCAAAAAAGTGATGAGATTCAGAGAATCTTAAGTAGCCGCCTAACGAATTTGGGGTTAACATTGGGTTTTTCCGGTTTTGAGAAATCTATACTGAACTAGAACTGATTTTTTTACCAGAATATAAACTACTTGAAATAAACGGTTTGCCTTTTATGTCTACCTTAGTTTACATGGTTTTCAAACACTGACCTGTTCCTTCTGCTTCAGTTTCAAAAGCGCGGCTTTGGCATCAGCTTCTGATGATTTATCGGCTTTAATCATCTAAAACACAGCCACGTTAAGTTATGTTAACAAAACAATTTTCCATATCTACGGATTGTATTATAATAAGCAATTTTAGTATAATGTACCATATTGAAGTCGTTTCTAGCGTCTTCATACTCTCCACCTGCCATGTAAGCCATTCCACGGCGGTAGAGCCCCTTCACATGACCAGGCTTTGCTTCTATGACCTGTTTGGAAATTGGTGCACTACATATCTCAGATATTCCAACTTCTGATTCGAGGATAAATCCATGAAGAGATTGTTTTTTGAAATGTTACCTTATTGCATGTCTCTATAGACTTTCTCCACTCTCCCATTTTAAGCAAGCAAGCAGCAACATTCAGATGTAACATATTCTTCAAATATCACCAGAGCAAGGAAACAAGTGTTAGTTAATACTAAATTCTACTATCAAACATATACATATCTACATCTAGAAAAGCGTAATAAAAAGATCAAACTCACCCTTGTCTCACCAAATATCTTTCCTTCTTCGTCATCTTGTGGGTTAACATGATTAAATTCCCGGAGTAACTGGTTTTAAGGTCATCTCTCAGGCACAATAAAACAAATGCTAATACTGGAAGTGGTTAGGGCTTTGGAGTCTATTACCTTTTCGTACTTTGCTTTTGCGAGCTCAAATTTTCCTTCTTTGAAAAGCCTGTTACCCTGAAGTTCAGAGTATAACCAAGCAGAGAAGAGCCATAAGTTAAAAATATTTGGTGTGATCTGATTCCACAATAGATTAGCTAATACAAAACTCTGTAGTGGTACAATGTAGGTATATAGGGCTTTTTATATATATGGTTCGATCCATACCGTGCTTCTGATATTTTCTGCCTCGTTCATGATGCTCTCGAAGTTCAAACCAGTCCAGTCCTGTGACAAGAATCTCTGGACACGTAAGAATTGGAAGCTGTTTGCAATTATATGGTAATTATCAACACTACACCAACTTACTCTAGGCGTTTCAAAACCAAGGAGTTCAATCTCCCACTGAACATGTGCACCTTCAGGAACCCCAGGCGGTCTACCAGGATAGTAAACAATCAAAGTGTGGTTATTCTCCAACAAGAGTTTATAAACTGTCATGTTTATTGTGATTTACACAGTTTAGAGAATGACCTCGAAAATTTGTCATATGCATAATCAGGGGGACATGTAACAAGAGCCACCTCTCCAGGTAGCATCAAACGAGTACACATCTCAAACCCCTCAGGAACCTACAAATACGACATTATAATCTTAAGCAACCCCATGCCTAGAAATATATCTCAACTGATGAGCGTAAATAACTCCACAAGGTTTTTCGATAAACGACGGAGTAACTGACCAGTCCTTCTCCTGAACTGAACTCCAACGGCTGATCTTTCTTGTCAATCCTGCTATCATAGAAGACAGTCTTCTCTTCATTGAGAAGCATTCCCTTGTAGTGAACGCTTAACCGACTGTCTTGGAGAGGGCAATCCATTGGAAACTCACCTAATAAGTTGGTGAAACGTTGCAGATCAGAATAGTCTAGCAGATAAAACTAAATATACAGAAAACAAAAGCTGGAGTCTAGCAGATGCCCCAGCAAGATGTATCAGAATAGAAACCCGCATCATGTTGAAATGGATATGAAACCGTTAAAAGAAAGAGTGAAACTTACCTTTTCCATCTCGAACTCGACGTTTTATGAGACGTCCATCTCCAAGCATGTCTCGCACCTACAAAGTAAGAACTTGAATGTCAAACGCTCAGTTACGCATAATAGAACAGGATTATACAAAATTCGTTTTTTATACCTGAATGAAATGGACCAGTTCAACCTCAAAATGAACTTCCTCAATGTCTTGGACCAGATGCATCAAAGGGGATTCAGTCAAGTACTGCTTCCGAACATATATCACTGCCTTCTCGTTTCGAGTCATTGTTCCAATTCCGATTTCAAGACCTTTAGGCACCTACCTAATCGATGAGCAATAATCAGCAATGTACTCAACCAGAACAGATATGCATAGACAGAGGTTAAAAAAACTAACAATGCCCCACTAACTTAACAATCACCTCAGATTTGCCAAATGTGAAGAAATAAGGTTCTTCTGTGTGAAATAAGATCACTTTTCCATCACCAGATTTAGCTGATATCCTATCATCCACCACACAATGCATTAAAACATCAATCAACATTTTAGCGCACAAGTGAAAACAAGGTTAAAAGATTTTTTGACCCAAAACAAAGGAAGGATCAAGAATTAAGTACCTAGCTTTTACTTCATAGGGTTCTCTGGGAGATTCCCAACCCTCACCTTCATTGAGAATCTTTCATACAAAAAGGAAAGCAATACTTGAGCCATCAGGAAGAAAAAGAAAGATTTGGGTTTATATCATTCTACCTCTGCTTACTATTCCTTACACTACCCTTGCCCAAGCCACGAAAAATTAAATCATCCCCGACCCAATTGACATGTCTACAAACATGGAAAATAAGGTCCTACCTTCTTGACGACCCCCAGATCATCACTTGCAACCTGGACATTAACAGAAAGGAAACGAAAACTTAAGTCAAAAGAGTTGAAATGCAAGTTCTCAGAGTCTTTCAGCTAACTAATGCAATGTTATCTTGGTTTGTGATGAGATCTTGCCTTGGCTTTAGCAAATTCCAGCAATTCAATCTCAAAATGAAGCTCATCATCTTTTGGAAAATTGCTTGAAGCTGAAACTGGACAGTCCTTCTCTGCATAGTGCATTTCAGGTTTCATCTTCAACTGAAAAAGAAAAAGAAAAAGAAAAAAAGCAATACAGACTTCTTAAGTGGTGAAAACTCAAGAAGTGGCTAATGGAATATTCGGCGCATTAACTCAAGTAACAATACAGAAACCATACTAGGGATTTGAGTAAAGAGACAGCTTTGAATTATACAAAAATGGCAACAAAGGATCTTTAAAAAGTTTGTGAGTTACCACTGCGATTTCGCCCTTGTGCATTGTGGGAATTCCTTCGAGCAATCCAAGGATCATTTTGCTCTTCCCCAATACATCTCGTATTGGTACACCTCTCCCTGATGAAAACATCAACCACATTCTAAGTAACTCCCTACTTTTAAAAAATCTCACTGATAAATGTTCTTCAGTCTCACCTCCACATTCTAACCTCGTAGATTCCACTACTACACCATCCAGTGTTCGTACAGTACAGTGATATATAACCTAAAAAAAAAAAAGCATCAAAAATTGACCCACTACTAAACCAGATCTCTTACGTACAAGCAAACAAAGCCAAAATTTCTTTACCTGATCCCCATCCACAGGGCTTGAATCGCCTCCTCCAGGTCTCACCACTGCTTTCAACAAGCTTCCCGGGACGATTTTCTTCCTCCTGTAATCAGATACGTCAAATCAAGTAACCAATTTCACTAGTCCTAAGCTTGACTAACTCAATAGAGATTTTCGAAAGGAATCAGAACCATACGAAACCTCTTTTCATCTTCCGTTTCGGGTTTCTTCTTCTTAGGTAACTGATTGTGCTCCGTCGCATCCCCCATCGCCATCACCGATCAAATCCAGAACTCCGCGACGATTTCGATTTAGGATTTTGTGGAACCCAAACTCAGAATTGAAAATCTACAACTTGAAATCGAAGCCTGAAGCAAAACGGAAATGGAGTTTGGATCTCTCTATCTTCCTCTCTTGATACTGGGTAGCTCAACAATTATAATAAACTTGAGCAAATGAAAATAAATAGCATTTACCTTTTTTCTCGTTGAATTTTTTTAAAATAGAAAAATAAACACTTCATGTGACATTTAAAGAAACTAAAAGCGTCAATTGACTAAACTTCTTTTTTCGGTAGTCCTTGTAAACTAGTATAATCCATCAGATAGAGGACATGCAAAATAACAGATTTGATAATCTTATCAGTGAAATGAGGCATAATATAATTTCACTTATTCATTTGGATGGTTTTTCTAAACGAAACAATACATGAAGCATCTTTGGATCTGAAAATTTGTATGACACAGAATAAAATGAAAACTTGGTGATGGGTTGGTGGTTGGTAGTTGACCAAATATGTTGGACCTTTGAAATTTTTTACATACTAAACCCATTTTTTTCATTTCATTTTCCATTAAAATCCAACACAAAGAAAATTGATTTATAAGTAGTTACAAATAGGTTAACTTGTTTCAAAATTGATCCACAAGAAGAGCAGTAAACATATATAGGTGACAGAGAAGAAGGAAATTCATAATTGTTTAACAAACAAAATTATTTAACAAATATTTTTTCTTATTAATATTTGAGTCAATTAGCTCACTGGCCTTAAAGAATATAGAAATTAGGTAAATAACCAAAAAATTTCAAAACCCAAAATATATGTAGCATCTCTATGTTGGTTTTACGCTTTGCCCCTCATAATAGAGTTATAACGACAACCCGACCGTCACCACCACCACCACCACCATTTCTCTATCCGGTAACTCACCTCCTCCATCATGATTCATCCACCTCGTCACAACCCAATCCGACTGAACAACCCGACCCGATCGTCTCCGATTCTAATCCCATCATCACCACCACCACCACCACCATATCCCTCGGGTAACTCATTCTCCTCCGACATGATTCCTCCGCCTCGTCTCAACCCGATTCGACTCAACAACCCGACCCGGTCGCTCCGATTCTAATCCCGTCACCACCATCACCGCTATTTCTCCCTCCGGTAACTCACTCTCCCCACTTGCTCCTCCATTGCGTAGTTTTCCGGTAAAGCTACATCTTCCTCCGAAGAAGCCGCATCTTCCTCCGACAAAGTCACGTCTTCTTTCGTCGAAGATGCATCCTCCTTCGACGAAACCGCGTCTTCTTCCAATGAAGCTATATCCTTCTCCGGTGAAGTCACGTCTTCCTCCAACGAAGCTGCATCCTCTTCCAGCGAAGTCTTATCTTCCTCCGTCCAAGTTGCATCCTCCTCCGGCGAAGTCACGTCTTTCTCCGACGAAGCTCTATACTCCTCCGGCGATCCTCCGACGATTTAAGTATGTATATGTGTAATAAAAGTCAAAATACTAATTGATTTGGTCTCACACTTATCCGAGCAATAGGTGATAGGGGTTAAATCGGATTAGTGAAAATTGCATAGTGTTTGATACAGTGTTTAGTTACTTTGCCAATTTACCAATTATTCTTTGCTATCAGCCCCAATTACTCTTAATATTTCTCCATTGCTTGTGTGAATGAGAACAAGAGAAGGGTAACAACGCTAAAGTAACAGCCCGGTGACAGATTGTTATTTAACTTCCTAGCCAAAAACCAAAATAAAACAAACAGAAAAAAAAAGTCTCTAAACTCTCATGCTTCATTTCTTTCCTATTTCAAGCAAAGAATGGTGGTTAAAAGATCCAAAACCTCGTCTTCTCCACTAGCTTTCATCTTTTATTTTCTTCATCCTCCAAATGTTCCACTAGCTACATAAACCCTAATTTTACCACTATTTCACACTAATTGTCATCAAATCTGCAAAATCTCTCACCCTAAAGGTCACGGAACTCAAACCGGTCAATAAGCCCAGTCCGGTGGTAACCTAGGCTCGTTCACTGGCTGCTCCGTCTTCATCTGACCCATGAATACACCATTGTTGCTCCGTTGCCTCCAAACATCTGCCAATTTTAACCAAAATTGTTATAAAATTTGACTTCTCAATAAACTTAAATAAGCACTCATGGTGTGAATTGGTTCGAGGTTTTTATCATACCGTTTTCACTCAGGACCTGCGCCACTCTAGCCGGAACCAACACCGTCGTAAGAGCTAAAACCCAACAACATTTCTCATCAGTAACCAAAAAAATTACTTGACATTTGGGAATTGAAATCTTTTGGAACTTACTGGGTTTCTTGGGAGTATCGGCGGTTACACGGGAATTGTTATGTTGTGGCAAGAACACGCCGGTACCGGTTGATCCACGTTTTCCGGCGTGATCTCCGAGGAACACAGCTCGCATACGCGAACCACCAATATCACGCCTCGGAGGCTGATTAGACCATACAGATGACGACAAATCCACTTGACCGCCATTTTTTAGTCCTCCTCTGCTCTGCTGCACCATTTGGCTATGATGTTTCATCAATTGTTGCTGTTTAAGCTGCTGAAACTACACAAGAAAAACAAACGAAACGAACAAAAATCAGCCCCACTATATTAACCGCGTCCAAAAACCCAGAAATCAAATGTTTCATGAATTTAAAGGGAGTTTTGTGATTTGATTTACTTGGATCGCTTGTAGCTTTTGGTATTGGAGAGTTTGGTGGTTGTAGTAACCGGAGCCGTTGTTAGGGATTTTAGCGGCGGTTGCGGCGACGGAGGAACGTTTTGTGGGAGAAGGGAGAAGTCCTCTGCTACTATGGTTGTTGCAATCGTCGTTGATATTAACCCTCCCCATTTCCTCCGCCGCGACACAGTACAGATCCCACGTCACCGGAGAAGAAACTCGCGACCGACGATTCTGGTTCGATCGCGGATTCCGGCAACAACATCCGATTCCGGCGACACAGAGAGTCGATTGAGGCGAATGATTCGCACACCAAACCTGAAGAACCATTAAAATAAAAATAAAAATAAACGGTTACAAGCTGAAACCCCAACAAAAATTTCAAAAAAATTCAAAATCGAGAGCAAACAGAGAAACGATAAGTTACCTTGTCAACGTTCCGGGCCGGAAAAGCATCGTTACCGCAAAACCCACCGGGGAAATCGTCTTCCAGAGTTGACTGAACCATCTGCCTAGTCAATCCGGCTAAGAAATGCTCATCATCACCGTTTGATTTAACCGTAGAGCCAAAACCCGATTTCAACTCAAAAGACCCAAATCCGCGACGATTCTCGTCTCCTCCGCCGTTATCCTCGTCAGTGAGAAACTCCGGGGGAAGCCAGAACTCAGCAACCTCATCGATTAAGCTAGTAGGTTCCATTAGATATTTTCGGTGATTTTTCACGAGTATCGAGGAAAAGGATATTTAATAGCGAAAGAGTTTGCTGCTTCGTTAAGTTTCAATAATGGGTTTTGAGGGGAAAAAAAATCTCACAGGGACCCAAAGGAAAAAAATAAAAAAACCATAGAAGAAGAGGGAAAGAGAGTGATAGGTATTTGTAGAAGATGAAGTTAGTAGTGGTGGTGTTTTGGTCAGAGAAAAAAAAAAAAAAAGTGGTGGTGGTGGTGGGGAAGAGAGAGAGTCAGAGGTTTTCGTTATTCACGCGCCTACGATTAATATGTGTATCTCACGCGCATCATACAGAGAAAGAAGAAGAGTGTGTGTGTGGGTCTACTACTAGGCTAATACTAATTGTAGGACCCACTCTCGGAATATCTGTAAAGCGGGGTTGGCTTGGCACGTGATAGGGTTAAAAACGTAATTTGCACGCTTCCTCGGTAGCACGTGCCTTTGTGTGATTTACTTAACTGCCCCTTTCAACATGTGACTGGGTCCAGATTCATGAATGGTTTTATTATCCTATTTTGTAATTAACATTTAATGTGAAGTGTGTATTACACGGATTTGTATCTATGTTTTTTTTTTCTTTCCATTTATGATATTATTTGGGTACATGGAACAGTTTTGTGATTTAAATGACAATAAATCTTAAATAACGTTACATCTTAAAAGCTTGTATATAATAATTAAATAATGATTGAGTTTGTACTTTGTACTAATAGATACATGGGTACTATCGTAATTACTTAGGATATGGTTTCACATACCGTCGTGCAAAGCGCGTTTTTCTGGCGTGACAATGACGGTTATGCCCATATTACGGTTAGGGTCTATAACGGTGCCGAACCTAAAACATATCAACTGCACTGCACGACGGTAAACACGTGTCATGATTTAATTAGTTGGGTCATTTAAGGTGACATTTGGCGCGTTGAATTTATCCACTTGGCATAAGAGGGAACGGGATGTGATTCTTCGCGTACAAGTTATTCTTCCTCCCCCATTTTCCCACTAATTTAATAAAGTTTTAGATAATAAAAAAATAAAATATTACATTTTTTATGATCATGGTGTTTGTGAATAATAACACAAGAAATTATATATTTGTGATTAAACTAAAGCAACAAACAGTACAAAGACAAGGAAGTGGTGAGACGAAAGAGAGAGAGAGTGATTAGAGGAAGAAAGATTTTTTGCTATCTTTAATACAAGCTCAACTTTCACAAATATAATGTGAAAAGTCACCTAATATAGTAGCATAAACTACTTACACTTAGATATATTGTTAACTTGATTAGTGGCAAAAAATGTTTAGCTTAGAATGATAAATCAATTAGATAAGCTTAGTGTATAAATGATGAATAATCACCATAATTTAAACAAATGATATTTTTATTAAAATCGTAAAATTATCAACGCTGATTTCTTAAACAACAGGGTATTACTAATAAGTCATGGATAAACATGAGATGTCACAAGCTTCAAAAAGGAAACAATTGTTCTCATATTTATCTAATGGGAAATTATATACGTTTCATATTACATTAGAGATAGTTCACATTTCTGCAATTATAAAAAGCAAAATAAATTATTTTGGATTATAGATCAATCATGTGATGATTTCTCTGCCAAAACTTCGTGAATCTTCTTCTTCGCCATTCATTGCTCGTCTCTTCAGTGTCTGGTTGCGATCGGTATCATGAGAGGGCAACCACTCTTTTCATTTAAAATGTTCTCCATTGAGCTCTTCATAAATGCTAAATTTGCTATTTTTTCTCACGGTGAGTGGATAGAAATTTTACTATGTGTGACATTCGCGTCTTGGGTTCTCTGTCGCCGTGGTTACATGTTGGTCGATGGTGAGTGGACGATGGCATGGGCCAGCTACTAGCCTTCACTTGCCTCACACATTTTGTCCAGCGTAAATCTATTTTGTAGATCCTTCTCCTCCTTAGCAATTTCGACGATGAAGCAAGCTTCGATCGGCAGTTGAAAGGCGTCTACTGGCGGTGGTTTCACTTCTTCGTCCTTAGTCCCAAGCTCTGCTTTGGAAGATTTGTCACGCCTTATTCTTCTTCTTCTTCTTCGGTGATTTAGGCTTCTTCTCTTTTTGTAGCTTCTACTCGAGGACGGTTGTAATTCTTGTAGAGAGTCGCTTATGACTTCACCTAAAAATCTAAGATTGTCTTATGTTGATAGCAATTTTAAAAGATTTTTGGTGTCGAAGAAAGAGTTGCTACGTTTCTCTATGTCTGTTGGAGCCTCGGTCTCTTAGTCTTTTCTCTACTAGATTTGGTTTCTAAGCAAAGCTTCTTGGTTAGTATTTTTTTTTCCTCCTCTTGATGATTAGGCTCGATCAAATGGTTGATTCTTTGGTAGTATAATTGTCTCGAGACAACAACATATCTCCTAAGAAGGTGGTCATTATTGATCCAGATTATGCTAATTGGTTCTCATCATTGTGGCATCTCGTGTGAGAGGTCTCATCATTATTGATCCAGATTATGCTAATTGGTTCTTACGGTGATAAACTTTGAAGATGGTATAGTTACTAGTGGTGACTATCTCACCGCCTCCTCAAATTTGCATCCTTGTATATCTAGTTTGGATGGTTGGTTTTGTAAGTTTTTAAAGATGGTACAAATAGTTTAATTTCAGCTCTGTACTAGCCGACATTGAAAGAAAATTGGTATGATGAACTTGGATTGTTCACATTATATTGGTTTGCGAAGTTTCTTCTTTGTGTTAACTCATGGAATCCTCCAACAAGTCGCTCCACATGACGTAAGAGGAGTATGTGATTGAGGACTTTGAAGATTTTGCTGTTGACGACCCAAACTTGGGCTCCATTGAAAGGCTTCTAGTATTACAAGTTTTTGGTAGTTTTAGTTGATTCGCTTTCCTTTAGCAATCATCTCGAACAATGGATTTGGGAATGATAACAATATTTTCACCACTTCGTCTAACACCATCAGTTTTGGCGAGTTGATGGATTAAAATTGTTCATGAATTATGCTTCTATGTATTTATTTTTGTTGTCATGAATTCATTACACAGGTTTATAATTCGATTCACAAACAATATTTTCAATTTTAATAAAATATTTAGAATTTAACCAAAAGAAAAAAGATAGAATATATATATATATATATATTAAAATTTACGAATTTATAAACTTATAGTTTTCTAATTATTTTTTAACAATTTTCATTCTCATATCTATTTCAGATTAGAATGATCAAGCGGATTTTTATTAAATACACTTGTTTAGGTAGGTTTTCGTAACATAACTTCTAAGCTTAAAGTTAATTGGTTTATACTATATTTTGGGTAAAAGTATTTTGGTTTGCTTTTTGGTAAATTTAAGTTTTTTGTTTGAATGCATAAGACGATTTGGATAAAAAATTATATTATGAAATTAAAAAAACTCTATAATTTATAAGCGTATATTATGTGTCAAAATCATGTTTATGCAAAATAGGCTAACTTCCTTAAGAACATTAATTTTACAACACTTTTGTTTCATTCCTAAATTAATTAAAGCTTAAAGGAGATGATAGTTGGATTATGCTGAAGGTAGAATGAATTTTCAGTGATTAGTCTCCCACAAACTTTCCGAAATCAAATAACACATTTCCACAGATTAAAAAAATAAAGTTAAAGCAGAAAGAGAGAGCTTCGATCTTAATTGGTTTTCCCTAGTAGGCTAGTACTATACATTTACAATCTCAATTTTCGCCGAAAGATAAAACGAAGTTATTACAACATCGTTTACTTGCTTATTTGACTTAGCACGATAAAACTAACCACTATTTATACTAACCAACTCAACTATGTATTATTGACCGTGCCCTTTTTTCTGACCATGCTTCACTATTAGTGTGAAGTCCCACTCCATTATCGTTGGTTAGCCTTAAACCAGTAAAGGCTTCACAAACTTACTTTTAAGATACGATTAAATTATTTTTCATACTTTTGTTGTTTTTGATCAAATTTTCATAACTTTTATTAATAAAAGTATTATCGCAGTGTATACACCGTTATGTATAATCCAAAATGCATATCTAAAGATGGATCTCTCTTCCCGGGCCGGAATACGTGCATGCCATGCTTTCATGTCTTTGTCTGTTCATAATAACAATAAAATTCAACTCCACGAGAACGTCGATCCCAATGAATAAAAAAACACATTAACATAATATGGTTCGGCAAAGGTTTTATTTACATTCTTCATTTGCAATAATGATACGTCCAATTTACTTTAACATACGAAACTTTTTTTTTTTAAACTTATTTTAACACACTCAGTTTAATTAGTTGCTCTTTAGTAGCCTTAGGTTTTTTTGTTTGCCAATTAATATGATGAAAACATTTTCCCCTCCATACATGGAACCAATTTTTTCCTCCAAAACATGAAAACATTCGAATTTAATCCATAGACATAAAAAGCATTCAATATTATTTGACATCAGAAATTAAATATGCTGTCACATGAACGCCACGAGACTGTCTGAGTTAGACACAAATGTTGACTATATAGCTTTACCAATGATTTTTCTTTGTTCTTTATTATTGCTTTCTCGTTATCTTGTTTTTCTGGGTGGGAAGTGGAGTTCACTTTGATTTCGGTGACAATAACAATATCCCTATGCAATATCAAATAATTATAAATTCTTTTTAACAACATACATAGTAATTTGTGGGGTGGTGACTTAGGCTTGTTTGTTTCCATAATTTCCTCTTATTTGCTTTTGTCTCTTTTTCTCATTTCATATACTTTTTTGTTATTTTTTTTTTGTCGTCAATCATATACTTTTTTGTTTGTTTCATAAATTAAAATTATAGAGGAATTAGCATGAATAACCAACAAAAAAAAATATAATTTGAAAAATAATCAAATGCCCTAATTCTAATGGCTATCATTTTGACACATAATACAATTTTGGTTAGTTTATAAATTATTATTATTATTTTGTTGGTTATTTTGCTAATTGACCCTTAAAAATATAAATGGCTGCAGCTTCTATTCCCAACCATACAACCATTTGGGACCTTCTCTTGTTTCCTCGTATATTCAACTATTTCTTTATAATTCAGACTTTTAAGAAAAATATTTTATTGATCCAACAAGTTGCTTAGAACCAGCAATATTTACTTTCTAATTACATAGATAACTCTGTCTACTGAATTATACCGTATATTGTTGCTTGTTTCTAAAGACTACAGGATTTTACCTTTCAAAAAGTTACCATTAATTTTGATCGATGATGGCTTTAATTTGTGATTCAGAAAGATAATACCATTTGTGTGTTAATATCATCGACAATCTGAAAATTAACATTTCATATACGTTAACCTAAGTTACCTAACCCTATCTATATAGTTTGGAAATTAGTTGTGAAGTTTTACTTGAAGTCTTGAACGAATAAAACTAAGACAATATAGCATACCATTTTGCATTTTTAGAAATATGTTATTTACGAACTAAAAATATTGAAAATTTAAATCACCCGAATCCTGCAGTTGAAATTTCTGTCGCAAAATTTATCCAGAATAGAAAGAGTGAAAATGTATAAATGTTACAATAAGTTAATGGTAATATATTCGAATTATTAACAAAAATAATAATTCCCTATATAAATTAGTTAATTGGACCGTACGTTCAATCAGACACATAACCCGATATGTCCGGTACGAACTCTGATCCATGTTTGTTTTGATTACTGACTAGCGTAAAACACGCTAAGTATGAGTTGTAAACTCAAAATCATAAAGATAAAGCTTTAATTTTTTGCGACAAATTTGGAATTAGAGTAGTTGGATCGAACATGTTAGAGTCACGTGCGTAGGCTCCACTCTTCATAGGCCTGGGCAACCGGATATTCGGTTCCAATCGGTTCCAGGTATATTGAATTTAGATATTTTATACCAATATAGGTACCCATTGAATTACGGTTCGGTTTCGGTTCGGTATCTAGCGGTTCCGGGTCGGTCTCGGTTATACCCAAAATGCCACCAAACATAATATTACGATAATACTGAAACAAGTTCATAATAAAAATCCAAAAGCAACTTAATAGTTTTGAAACAAAATAACAAAATTAAAAATTGAAATCCTAGGATAGGTAATTCTCCTTGCCTCATTAAAAAACCTTAATGTGAAAATCACATTGAAGAAAAAAGAGTACAATTCGAATTACCTATTGTTTTGAAACAAAGTACCGAACTTAAAAGTTGAAATCCTAAGCAAAGCATAATACAAAAAACAGTAGAAAATGACACAATATTTGAGTAATCTAGAGAGATATTCCCTTTCTATAAAGTAACACAAGATTTGAGAATTTACAAGAGAATGATATTAAATAAACAAAATTAAAGAGTTTAAACCTATTCAAAGTGATAAACTTTATAAGTTTCAACTCAAACCTTCAAAATACGAAAATAACGAAACAAGTTGTGAAACAAAGTCTTAAGAGAGTGACAGACGTTGTAATGAAACAAATCTTAAAGCACTAATTTCGGTTTCGGTTTGGTTCCGAGTATTTTTTATCCAAAAGACACTAAATTATCCAAAAAATTGTATTTGTTTTTAATAAAAAATAAAACAATAAACTTATATTAGCTATTTTTATCCGAACTACCTACTAATAGATAACAATATTTGAACTAACCGAATTAATTGTAAACATAACAAAGAAAAATTGTAAAATATACTCAAACTATGCATATATATATATATATATATATATATATATATATTTGTGGATTAATTTATGTTTCGGATATTTCGGATACCCATTCGGTTTTCGGTTCGGTATCGGTTCGGTTCCGGTTCTTTTTGTTCTAACAAAAAATATCCATCGGGTATTCTTTGAAGTTCAATTCGGTTTCGGTTTAGATAATTACGGGTCGGTTTCGGTTCGGTTTTTCGGTTCCGGTTATTTTTGCCCATCCCTAACTCTTCACTTGCATGCACGCAGGACCAAACCCCAAACTTATCAAACCCTTCACAAACTTTTGCGAGAGAGTCTGATAGATCTTTGCATGTTTTTGCTTGTAATGTAAGCTACTTTATTTAAGTTATGAACCTGTTCTCATTAGGTTCTCATCATCACCAATCATCTTTTCTATACAAATAATATTTTATTGATATGAATAATTAAAAAGATATATAAGAAATATATCATATATTGGTTTTTCAAAAGTTACACAAATCTAATGTAATGTGTAATGTGTAAGATAAAATTAGAGCATATAATTGCTTTGGGAACACATTCACATTAGTTTGGATAGGGGTCAATTGAATAAATAGAAAAGAAAAATGAAATGCACATGGAAAGAATCCTTTTATCATTTCCATGAACAACCGAATTTGTATGGTTCATTCACATTTCGTGGATTTAAATTCCCCAATAAGGGCCCATGGAAGATAAGCAAGATAGTTCAGCCCAAATCAACTTCTGCAAAAATCATTTAGTTAGCCCCATAACGAAAAAAACAAATAAATTAACCATAGGAATCATGCATGATGATTTCAATGGATAAGCTGGTTGGTCTTGAAGATGACTGTAATTCTGACGGTACTAATCCTGTCATCCAAAGCAATCCATATGTTCTCAAAAATAAATTCACATTTGAACTTGAATTTCTAACCTTTCGTATTCGATATTTAATCATTTTTTTGTCTACGCTCTCATTCTCATTCTCATATTCTTTTTTTTTTTTGGTCACTTCTCACTCTCATATCCAAAATATGTGATAATACAAAAAACATTTCAATGATGCTCTCTGTTGGCAACCATGGTGTTCATGAATTCATGATAACTAGAAATTTAAAACCAAACATGAGTCTAAAACCGAATTAGGAAAAACAAATGAGTTGAGTAAACAATCTCATCCCTAAGCTACTTATTAACGCGTAGTTCCTTTTATCCTCATCCAAATATATAGATATCACGGGTTGAGAAGAATCCAATTAATCAATTAGAAAGTCTAGCTGCGCACACGAAAATAAAAATTTATATTTCTACAGTTGACATTTGGAGTTTAGATATTTCGTACATTTGAAGAACGTCGGATTTAAACTATATCGTTAGGAAACTTCAAAACTTTTCACCATTGATACTTCTGAATTCACCACACCAACTAAATGTATAATCACGGTTGTTTCCTTGTATTTATGTTTGTATCATACAATAAAAAAATCCGTTTGTGCTATTCTTTTTAGTGCTGGAAACATGCATTTTATTTTAGGATTTGTTTTACAATAAAGGAATCTAACAAGTATTTAATTTTGTGGAATGTGCATTGTGAATCTAAAACTATTACTTATTGAACATGTACTTACATGACCCTTTGCTTACAACTCATCGACCACGATCACATGTCGATCGATCCTAATCCAGCGATACAATTTTTCTATAAAAAATTCATTAAATAAATAAATAAAAATACAAGAGATTATATTACTGAAATTATTTTATTACAGTGACACTAATTGAGTCATCGGAATTATGTAGAACATGAAAAAGGTTAGTTAGTCTCATTAGTAGTCTGTTAAGAGGATTATTTGCAAATTAAGATATATAACGTTCGCTATAATTGTTTTGCTATTTGGATCGAATTTGATGTATAAATATAATGTTTGAGTAGAAATGTAAAACTAGAGATTGTGTAACCTAAAATGAAACGGGGATTTTTATCAAAATTACCATAATTTTCAAAAACTCTTTTTAAATGTACAATAAATCAAAACACCTTTCAATTTTATACCACAACAAATATAAAAAGACAATTTTGTTCTTGTTATAGCTTATGGTATATTAATGTTATTTTGTACACGAATACACGATCGTTTAATATTTGGTCCACCACCATCCACCATCCGTCATTTATGTCCATCATCCACTGTCACTGTGACCGTCTCCATCACCACATCCATCACTAACATCATTTTCGTCCACCATCTCCGTCGCCGACTTGTCCACGCTACCGACTTCGTTTTCGTCTATCATCGCCGTCATCAAATCTTGTCCATCAAAGTCATCAGATTTTGTCCATAGTCGACGTCTCCGTCACCGTGTCATTTCTCCACGTCTCTGTCGCTGTCATCATATCTTGTCCATAGTTGACGTTGCCGTCACTGTGTCATTCCTCCACGTCTCTGTCGCTGTCATCATATCTTGTCCATTGTCGTCGTCGACGTCACCGTCTCCATCCTCCTCATAACACTATCTTGAGAGAGAGAGAGAGAGAGAGAGAGAGAGAGAGAGAGCCTGTCTTTATGTCCCCTACCACCACCACCAATCACCAACCACTATTTTCATCTCTTACAGAAAAGAAGAGAGAAAACAGAAAGAAAAAAGAAAAAAATGGGAAATTTGGTCTTTTCAAATATAATGTGGTATGCAATTGAATTTTTTTTAGGAATATGATATAATTGGAAGAATTGTTGAATTTATGATAATTTTGATAAATTCCCTATATATTATTTGGAAGGTGATGTGTGAGATAATTATGACAAGGTTCAAAAACAATTGTGACATTGTTCAAAAGAAATGTGATATGGCAAATTTGAATCATCATCACACAATCTTTCTATAACTAAGTTATATTCTTTCCATAAAAAAAAAATTAATCATTGTTTATATTATTTTTGTTGTTCATTAATGAAATTTCTGAAAATTAATTTTTGTCACAATAAATTTTTTGAAAAGTTTTATATAAATATATTATCACGAAAATTTATAATAAAAATTACTAAAAATTTAAAGAGATTCTATTAATTTTTGTGATAAAAAACTACAAAAAAAATAACAGTTTTTTTAAACAACCCGATATATATTCTAAAATCTCTAAAACCTATTAAAATAATAATTTTTGATAATTATAAACAAATACATATGAAAAAAAAACATCGTTCATTAGATTATTCATTCATTTCATTTTATCTCTGCGTATAACGCGGAAAGTCACCTAGTTTATCTATAAATCAAATTGGCGAAAGTAAATAAATAAAATATTTTAGAAATCGACATGTTTCAAAAGTAAACTATCTTTTTCTTTAAATAATAAATATAGTATTAGCTGTGTATTAAATTCAAACAATTTGCTAAACTTTAATCAATGTAAAAGTTTATACGTTACCAAATTAATTACTTAGTATTAATACAACATCTAAACTATTAGCAAGTTTGACCCCAAAACAAAAAAAATACTTTCTCAAAAGTACCGTTCGATTTAAAAACATGGACGGTTCAGATGCAATTAGTGGATCCTACAACGAACGAAACATCGACGAAACTTCATTCTCTCCCTTTCTCTTTCTAAAATCCTATAAACTTTAACATTGAAGCTTGAGCATAACTTCTCACATTTCTCTCTCGAAAAAATCTGAAAATCAAAAAACACTCATCTAAAAGTCTGATCAAGAAAATCAAGAAAGATGACTAAAGACAGGAAGATCGGAATCGCCATGGATTTCTCAGAGAGCAGCAAGAACGCATTGAAATGGGCGATTGAGAACTTAGCTGATAAAGGAGACACACTTTACATCATCCACACCCTTCCTCTCTCTGACAATGAATCTCGTAACTCCCTCTGGTCCAAATCCGGTTCTCGTAAGTCTCCTCTTCTCTTTAATTAATCCCCGGTTTTGGAATTTTGAAATCAATCCCGGCTTAATTCGGTTTTGCAGCTCTCATACCGTTGGTTGAGTTTAGGGAACCGGAGATTATAGACAAATACGGTGTTAAAATCGACATCGTATGTCTTGACATGCTTGACACTGGTTCGAGGCAGAAAGAGGTTTTAAATCCGAATCAAAATACGTTTTATTTCGTTTTTAGACTTATTAATTGGTGGTTTAATTTGGTTAATAATGGAAATAGGTGCATGTAGTGACGAAATTATACTGGGGAGATGCAAGGGAGAAGCTGGTTGATGCAGTTAAAGATCTTAAACTTGATTCTATTGTCATGGGAAGCAGAGGACTTAGTGCTCTTCAAAGGTTTTTATTTCTTACTTTAACTATAATCTTCTTTGCCAAAATGCCATTATTGCTACGGTTTAGTATTATAGTATACGAAAATTATTATTGGGCGATAATATAAAGGTAGATTGATATAGACAAATATTTTTGGTCCATATATTGAAGTTACATAAACGACAATTGTCCAATACTGGTGGCTTTAATGAGTCCATGGTTTTGACTAGGATTTAGCAATCTAAAACCCATATAATTTCACGACAAACAAAAATAAAGCATATAATTTTGTTGTTTTCCCGAATATAATATATTGTCTGAGGTCTTCTAAATCAGAACTTCAATTCCTTATTAGCTGTTTGGGTTTTAGAGGAACAATTTAACTAACAAAAACTTGTACGACAAAAACAAAAACAAAAACTTGTTTGACAATTACTTCCCACCGGAAGTGGATAAGATCAGGGGAGAGACGACAATTTTAGGTTTTTGTCTTTATCCCATAATTAAGAATAACAACAAACTTAAGATTTTTTTTCAATCTATTCTAAAGGTTACCCTTTTAAATAAATTGTATTTATTCTTGATTTTTTCCTAGAGTTGATATTTATCATTATTTATCATTTACTAAAATGTTTTTAACCGTTATTTTTGTTTTAAGCGTGTAATGACTAATTATATAAAAATATTTGAAACAGGATAATAATGGGAAGCGTGAGTAGCTTCGTGATTCAACACGCACCTTGCCCTGTCACCGTCGTGAAGGATAACGATTCTCACTAAGCAAAATAAAATCTGTCTTTATCTCATACGAGTATGTTTTATCAAAATAATCATCGCAATTTATGCTTTTAATAATAGAACCATTTTCTTGGTTGTATTTGTATTTGAAACCATATCAATATAGTAAAATCCCATTGTTTTTAGTTTTCTTGCTAATTATTTTAAAAGTATTTTTGGTGAGTTTTTGCTGGAATCACTCCATGTGATTGAGGCATGAACATGTGTGGGGGCAGTGGTGGGCCTTGGTTATATAATTTTATTGATCCAAAGTAATAAAAATGTATACGTTACAGATAATCATCACATGGGCAGTATTCACCAAAAACAAAAATCATCACATGGGCAGTTGGATTCTTTCTCATTGCTCATTGACTATTTGGAAGCAAATATTAAAATATTTCTAATTTCTAAAAGGACAAATTCCACAGAGAACTAAATATTAATTATTTTATTATCTTTACATACACACACGATCAAATTTTCAAATAAGGTCCTAGGTTCGATTCTTGGCCACCGGCGGATTAAAATTTGGGCATCGCCGGCGACACATATTAGTCTCTTGGGCCTAGAAAGCCTTTGGAGAAACTGTGTATAATTTCAAAAAAAAAAAAAAAAAAAAAAAAAATTTCAAAATTCTATTAGTAGGATATACGAATGAATAGTCTTGTTTTGTTATTAGGTGTTCTAAAAACTTATGAAGATGATTTTGTACTATAATGGAATGGTCTGGATAGTGTGGGTTCGTTCTTTGTCTCTACGATTTAGATTTGGTCGAGATTTTGGTTTGTTTATAAGATTTTACTGCGGCGTTGTCAAGTCAAGTCAAGTCATGGTTCGTTTGGCATTGCTGTTTCTGGGAGTTTTGAGTGAAGATCTAGTTGTTTCTAGTATCTCCATCTTGGAGTTCCCTATAATATTTTATGTGATTAGGTAGATTGTTTCACCATAAAAAAAACTGTTTATCGTGTGTGTTGGGGCTCCTTAGCCCTTTTCGATAGGTTTATGCATTTCATCTTGGCAAGGTTTATTTAGTCTCTCCAGCGAAGTTTTTTATGGCTCGATTGTTACTTGTGGTTCTTGGTTTCATGTTCGGAAATTGGAACCGCATTACCAATTTGATAGTGTTTTCCAAAATCTTTTTCCATTTCGTTAGGAGTAGTTTTGATTGTGGCTCCTCTGTCACATGATTATGGCTTCCCTGTTACGGGTATTGGTGTCAAAATGAGTCAGCTCACTTAACTCGCCTCAGCTTATCATGAACTATAATCTTTTTAACTTCAGCTCCACTCAATTCATTTACTACATATATGAATTTATATTCATAAGCTCTAAGCTCGAACTCATATTATTTAGATTGTGAGTTAATACTCAACAATAATAATAATAATAATTATAATAATAATAATAATAATAAAAAAAAATTAAAAATAGAAGGTAATTAAAATATTATAAAGAGCGAAATACCTTATTTTGATATCTTTACTTGTTATTAAGAAGTATTATCTTCAAACATTGACCCTCATATATATTTTAGTTGATATATTTAATACATATTTACAATATATTAATATAATGTTTTGAATTTTTTGTAAATATTTTGTTTACGAGATAGCTCACGACTGACTCGTCTACAATATAACCTCTATAAATAGTATTTCAGTAAATTCATAGAATTTTTCGTTTCCGAATTAAATTTTTGATGCAATTATACTTTTTGTTATATTAATATTTCGATAAATAAAATATAATTGTCCCAACGTTAATTATTTATGGAAGATTTATTGTAATTCGCCAATTCAATTAAGCTCGATTACTTAACTCGTCTATTAAATGAGCGTAAAAAACATAGCTCGAACTTATAAAAATCCGAGCTAAAGTGAATCAACTTATTAGTCAATGGCTTATTTGATACCCCTATTTGCGGGATTGTAGCTCTTTTCCATGTAGTTCAGATTCCGATTTATTATTATTTTTTTTCTTAAACAGATTAGAAAAGAAAAGATAAAAACTATGATGGTTTTTTTTTTGGGTCTGAATGTTAAGATTTATACCATTTTCTGAGTTTTACATGTTGCACGAGTACAACTTATTCCTAATCGCCTAATATAAAGTGGTGAGGATAGAGACAGTGATATTGGTTTTATAGATTAATACAACCAAAATAAAATTCAAGGAGAGAAGGAGTGTTTGAATCGGTAGGTGGATACGAGAGGAGACAATCGCGAATCATACGGTCGACGCTCGCCTTAACCAAGGTTGAAGGTGTGCTTACAGTTGAGAAGATCCGAGAGTTGCACTCCTTCCAGATTAAGTAGATGACTGATTGAAGGATGAGTTTGATGATGACTCTTGCCTGGGAGTGGAGAGGTGGTCGATGCTAAAGAATCCATGTTGATGCAGTCATAAGATCTATAGGAGGATTTTGCCATATCCTAGAAGCTAGATCCTGCCAAAATTCCAATGCAAAATCGCATCCAAAGAAGAGGTGATCATGGCTTTCAATTCCGTTGGGGCAGAGAACACATGCCACTGGAACATTCAATCCCCAACTCCTTAGCCTATCTTTGGTTGGTAGTCTTTGTTGCATTGCCAACCAAGTTACAAAAGCACACTTTGGGACTGATTCCTTGAACCAAACCGCTTTGCTCCATGTAACAGGTGGAGAGTGAACTCTTATTTGCTCTCATGTTGCTTTGGAGGAGAAATTTTGAGTGAAGGTACCTGTCACATTGCACCATAGATAAATATCACGACCACGAGACACCTCTGGTGGCGTTACGGTCGTTAGGAAATTCGGCATTTCCTCAGATCTTGCTGCAGGCATTCTCCACTGCCCATTTCTGGTAGCTTCAATGACCCGTGGAAGAAGTATTTTGGGTCATATAATTATGGGCTTAATCTAACATGTTCTACTAACAAACCAACTTAATCAAAATTACGAAAGAGTGCTACCGCTTCTCGTAACTAACTTAACCAACCCGTAATAACCGATCTCGGTTTACTCCTTTAATTTGATTCGTAAAGTAATTAATGGTGCACTGTAATAATTTTACGTAGAAGCTTGTTCACAGAATTCAAAATGTTAAAACAAAGAAAAGAAGAAAAGATCAAGAGACACTGTTCTTCCATTCCCTCTTCACATTAACCAGTAATCAATCTACTAATAATATAGATCAATGAAAAACCCCATTAGGCCATTACATAATCTAACATTTAACAATTCAAAAGCTACAAGGTCGGTGATGAGTGATGATGATGACACAATTCCCACAAATCCACCATATCATTTGATAAACTCCATTAATCATTAAGAGTTTTCTTCAGTGATCTCTAAGACATCAACACCTGGAACTTGTGTTGTTGGTAAGAACACTAACTTCTCCCTCTCTCAAGTGCTTTCTCCACTAACCTCCTTCAGTGTCTCAAATTTTCCCACCCAAAAAAAACAAAAATCCTCTATATAAATCACACATTTACTAATCTAACTAAGACACGCAAACAAAATCAACAAAACATACAAATCTTTGAGACTACTCACTTTTTCCAATGGCATCTTCAATGAAATTTCTCTCCATTTTGGGTCTGATCCTCCTCGTTGGAGCTGTCGTGGAAGGAGCAGGGGAGTGTGGTAGATCTTCGCCGGACAGTGAGGCGATGAAGCTAGCTCCATGTGCAGGTGCGGCTCAAGATACTGACTCCGCCGTGCCGGGAGGTTGTTGTGCTCAGATTAAGAGATTCTCTCAGAATCCTAAATGTCTCTGCGCCATTCTTCTCTCCGACACGGCCAAAGCCTCTGGTGTCCAGCCGGAAATTGCTCTTACCATCCCTAAACGATGCAATTTCGCTAACCGCCCCATTGGTTACAAGTGTGGACGTAAGTATTAATTTAGATTTGTGATTTTGTGTTATAAAATGATGATAATGTTGAGATTTACTACTAATTATGTTGTATGTGTTTCTTTTGGTTGGTTATAGCATACACACTTCCTTGAAGTGTTGAAGTTGAGAAGGGGTTTATGAGGAAGCTTGGAGTTTACTACTACACTTCAAAAGCCTTTACAACATATATTGTCTCTAATGTATCGTATATTATATGAATAATAATAATGATAATGTTTATATGTATCAGTGTGATTGTAATTGGAACTATATCATTATATATAATGATTTCACTTTAAATTCCAATTTATCTTATGTTTAGCACCGCCAAGTACATAGTTGAAAGCAAAGAAGATAATATGGTTTTCAAACTCAATATTTAAAGAGGTTGTATATATATATTGCGACCAAATTTAGATGCTAACCAAGGGGAATACAAAAACGAAACCAAAACCAAAACTTTATTCATATATATCAAAGTTATAAACAACAACTGTGGAATAAAACCAAAAAGAAAAAGGGAATTTCTGACAAAAAGCAAAGCAGAATAGAGATCCTATTGTCTATATGTAATTACTACTAGGCTTTGAACACAGAGCTGAAACATGTTATCAGTTTCTTTGAAGATGGCTTTACATTACTATATAAAATCTGAACCTCCGGGAAACTGCTCGAGATCTGGATGCATCCCGTTTCCTGGCCTTCGTGGAGGTTGCCTATATGAATGAGATAAGCAAGAGTCAGAACCTTTTTGCTAAAACAGATTTTGATTGTGTTGTTTGGTAAAAAGACTAGTGCATAAGATAAACTACCTCGTGAAACGGCCTGGCTCAAAACCGGGAACACCGGGTGGGCCAAAAGGATCAAAACGAGCACCAGGAGGTACACCACTGTCAAAACCAAAAAATAAATCCATGGTTATATATCGAAACAATTTAAAGCTCTTCTTGTGTTCAACCATATGGCTGTGCATGTGTATGTGCATCTGTGTACAAAAATATACGCAAGAGAGAGAGAGGGAAAGAGATTTTACGGTTGTCGTGGTCTCATTAAGCCAGGTTGTTCACCAAATGGGTCCATAAAGCGATGATCATTTGGTCCTGCAACCAAACAGAACAAAGTTTAATAGACTATATAATCAAGTAAGTTGTTACTCTATTGTGTCTAAAGAATGGTAGAAAGATGGTTCATACCTACAAGATTGCTTCCACCGCCAAAATCACCCCTGTGAGGGTACACTCCCGCAGGTGGGCCAGGGAGGAGATCACTGTAACCTCCAGCATGGGGTATCGGAGGAACTACCACCCTATAATAAGTCAAACAGTGATAACTTTTAGCTTTCTAATGTCAAAAGAAAAATGCACGTCTCAAAGTAGCAAGTCTTGGATCATAAAAGTAAGCAAGCACAGAAAGGTAAAAGTATTCAATGTATTACCCTGAAGGGTGAATCTGAGGGCCTAATTGATCAGGTCTTCCAACGTAATATCTAGGCTCTTCATTCGTCTCGGAGCTGCACGCAACAATTGATAAAAAGGGAGGCCTTAGAATACACTTGAAGAATTAGGAAACATATCATTCTGGTCCAACTAATAAATTCCTCCATGTACTAAGTCAAAAACTTGTTCATAAAAACCGAGTCACAACATTAACTGATTACTACACTATAGCTGTATCATATGTTCTTTGCTATTCCTAATAATCATACACTATATCAACTACTAAGAGGCATTTAAGAACAGCTTACAAGCAATACAATTCTTCGTAAGTAAGGGGTTACCTGGATCGGGTTCTTGAAGAAGAAGGTTTTACTCCTCCGACAAGCTTATCGATAATATCACTCTGCAAATCCGTCACTAATTTATCCAAATTCTTAAACTGTCCTGCATAATCTCCCTCTCTTCTCTCCTCAGCATAATTCCCAACTCTACCAAACAAAAAAAACCCAGAAACTTTTAGAACCCTAAAAAGAAATTCACAATCGAATCAATAGAAACCATGACATACTCTATCTCGAGATTAGCAGCTTCAGATTCACCATCAGCTATGGCAGAAACCATAAGTTTATCCTCAATCACTAAACACTTAACCAAATATTTCTTGGATCCCTTCTCCGGATTTCTATACACAAACGCGTACTCACTATCGAATTCGTTCCACCCATCAATCCCAACTTCATCTAAAATTCCAGAATCGAACAAAATCAGAAACCTAAACCTAAACCCTAGAAAATCGAAGAAACCGATACGAACCCTGAGTACGAGACGAAGAGAGAGCGTCCTCGGCGAAGGCAGATCGTCCGGCGGCAGTGAGGACGAAACCGGAAGCGAGGAAAGAAGCGTGAACAGCGAAAGCAACCTTATCGTGGTTGTTGCGAAAAGCCGGCTTAGCTGATCTGATCACAGGCATCACCGTCCGTGAAGTCGCCATTGATTCCGTTTTAAGACTTCTTCTGGAGAAATCGATCGTGAGAAGCAAGAAAAGTAGAAACCCAAAATAAACTCTTCTCGAATTCTTCTGTCAGCTAAACTTTCTATAGTATCTTAAAGCCCAATGGGCTAAATATAGTCGGGCTCATCTACGAAATACGAAACAAAGGCCTAAATTCAAAAAAAAAGAAAAGGATAATATAAATTGCACCTGCCGGGTCTGTATCGTGTGGCAGGGGTCAATTGCTGGTTTACCCTTCTAGGTTGAAGACAATTCAATTTTACTCTCTCTACCCTTCTTTAGTAAACAAGTTGTTGTGCTGATGATTTTGCCCCTCCTTAAGTTGCAGTATTTTAAATAATAAAATAAGAACCAGCAGCCAATCAGAATTGTTTATTTGGTAGCCAATAGGAATAATATTTTTTAGATTATGAACCAATCAGAATTGAGTAAATCATTTTCCCTTTTGTATACGAAAAGGATAATCTAAATTGCACCTGCCGGGAATTGAACCCGGGTCTGTACCATGGCAAGGAACTATTCTCCCACTAAACCACTGGTGCTAATTGATATCTTATTATTAAAGCTATTTTTTTATAAATTTTGTAAGTGAACTTTTTTGCCACTTTAATAGTATTTTTTTTTCCCTCAAAAGCATTTTTCTTGTTTTGTTTAATGTTGGTTTAGTCAAGACTACCTGTCGACCAAAAAAAAAAAAACCACCTTTTTTTTTTCTCAAACGATTTTTTTTTCGTCAAAAATTTCTCAGGTTTTGAAGAATGGCACATTGAAGCCATCCACCATCAAACCAGCAAAATTTCTTATAAAATTGCTAAAAATGTTATCTTAGATCATCGATTGCAATTGTACCTATGCGAAGATCGTCTTTCGTGACACTACAAAATAAAAAATGGTGAATTGTATCATTTATTATATATACGTATTATTTATAAATGACGTAAATGAATTATGCATCACTTAAAAAGTGATTCTCAAAGTGATGATGCAAATATTTTACATCAATCTAAATAAAACCGATGCTAACATGATTTTTCATACGCACATGCATGTAAGTGATAGCATTTTCTGTTTTAGTTTCGAGCCACCTGCTGATATGTTGATGTTTCTTTGTTTTCCTAGTTGTGTCGAACGAGGTTTTTGTTTGTTGCCGATTATTGAAATGCATTTTTTTTTTCTACTTTCAAATTATGTTTCTCAAAGAATTTTTCTCTAAAGAACAACTTGTAAAACTCAGATTGAATCACTTATTCAAGGTCGGTCAAGCCGCTCCATTTGGTAATGGTAAAGTAGAATGAATAGGTATGGGTAATGATGATCTATCTGGCTCTTTCAACCAAATACTTTTGTGTTTATAACATGTGTTTCTTATGATCCATTTGATTTCTTACTATTTCTATTTTTTTCAGTGCATAACACACGAGACTGCTTAGTGGAAGAAGTCACTACAAGAAAACACTGCCTATTCCGACGGCAAAACCGTCGGAAATCCGTCGGAATTACCCTTGTTCCGACGGATTTCCGACGGTAACAGTCCGTCGTTTCTATCTCGTCGGAAAGTTTAAACCGTCGGAAAATCGTCGGTGGTTTCCGACGGTTCTCAGACGGAAAACGGATTGCCGTATTCTGTCGACATTTAATCGGAATTCCGTCGGAAATTAGACCTCCGTCGGAATTCCGTCCGAAATTAGACCTCCGTCGGAATTCCGTCGGCAATTAGACCTCCGTCGGAATACCGTCGGAAAACAAACCGTCGGAAGTACGTCGGAAATTAGACCTCCGTCGGAATTCCGTCGGAAATTAGATCTCCGACGGAATTCCGACAGCATGCGTGTTTTTTTTTAAAAAATGGAAATTATTTAAATAAATTGAATAAATAAAAAGAAATTAAATTATTAAAATTAAATTTAAAATTAAGAAAACAATATATTAAATTGTTTTAAAAGTATTTTAAAAGTTTTACATTTAAAAGTATTTAAACGTAAATATAAAACAAATCTACTCGGGCCTATGGTTACGGAAGAACTCGTTCATCTTCTGTTCCAGCGCGTTAAATCGTTGATCCGCCTCCGCCTTATCTTCCTCTCTCGCTCGCTCCGCCTCCGCCCTATCTGCCTCTCTCGCTTGCTCCATTGCCCTAAGGCGCTCGGTCAAGTCTCGGTTTTCCGCCAACAATCGGCTAGCACCGACATGTCGAACCGAGGAGACGGACGACGAACTTTCTTCAGGGAGACCGTATACACGGCCTCTTGTCTTCGGAGTCGCCTACGGGAAAAAAATAATGAAAGCGTATAAGTTAGTTCTAGTAAAAGTTATTTTGAAATTAGATTAAAAACAACACGGTTACTAACCTCGTACGTGAACTCGTTGACCTTCTCCACTGGAACTTCGGTGGCCGCCGGAGTTCCTTCCTCGATCGGTTGCGATTGGAGGTACTCCTCCTGCCGCCTCTCCACGGTTTCCACGATTTCTCGAGCAACCGGATCTTGAATTTCACCGGTCTTCTTGTTGGTGTGCGTTGCTTTGATCAAATCTAGATTTGATGGAAGCACACCGGTTTCCTGAAACTGTTAACATATAAAATTTCATTAGCGAATTATAAAAAGTATGAAATATTTAAAAAAGCATCGAACTTACCATTTTATCCGCAACTGACGCCTTGCTCGTTGCTCCGAGGTTGTGGGTCGCCTTTCCCTTCCCCTTCCTGTCGCTATTGCGGTTAGATGAGTGTTGCATCGAGGACGCCCGAGTTTCCTCGCGTTCCCAATGTTCAAGAAGTCCAGCCCATAAGGTTTCTTTCGGTTGCAAAACTTTAGGCACCTCCCTCTTCTTGTACCACTTCTCCTTCCACTCGTTCATCTTCAACGAGTACTTCCTCGAAGCCTTTGCATCGAACTGCTTACGGACCATCGACGTGATGACCGGGTCCCACGTAAACTCTTGCTGCAAAAAAAAACAACATTCACGCATTAGAAATTAAAATGAGTCATATAAGAAATATATTTTAAAAAGATTAAAAAAAACTCATACCGCAAATTGCCGGAACCATGTGTCTCGGTCCTCGACTGGCATATCACTGTATGAGGGATACGGTTTAGTTACCAAGCAATTCATCATTGCATTGATAGAACTCGTAATCCCGTTCCCCGAGTATTGAAACCTATTTTAATATTTAGTTAAATATTAACATAAATTAATTAAAACCATTAGATATTTAAAAAAATACATACCATGTCGTTTTAGGTGGAACGTCTGGATCTAGACGAGGCAACCTATCACGTCCGGGCTGCGACAGAAACTCCTCGATGCTCATGACCGTGGGAGCTGAGCTGGATGTACCCATGGGCTGAGACATGCGTGGCGTCTCTACCGCGACATTACTGTCGGGAACCTGAGTGTGACTCGCACTCGCACCTCCCGTACTGGGAGTCCTAGTCCTAGAGCGATGATGCTGCCCATAGTCCCTACGAATTCCAATTAGAAATTTATGAGAAATTGTAAATTTTCAAATAAAAGTTAATGGATTTTAAGGATTTAAAGGTTAAAATTTTTAAAAATTTACAAATAAATTTTTTAAAATTTTTAATTAGTTTTAAAAATGTAAAGAGTTAAAATGTTTTCTTAATGTTATTTAATTTTAAAATTTAAAGGATTGTAAATGATATTCTTAAAATATTGTATATATGATATTTATAAATTGAAAATTGAGACATATTATTCAAATACTAAATTTTTTAAAAATCACTCAAAATCAAAAAAACATTTCTAATGTGGACAATTTTTAATAATGGAATTAAAAAATTTTAAATTTTAAGGATTTAATAAATTTTAAATTTTGTTGGATTTCAAGTTTTAAATTTTAGTTTTTTTAATTAGTTTTTAAAATTTTAAGATTTAAAATGTTTTATTAATGTTATTTAATTTTAAAATTTAAAGGATTGTAAATGATATTCTTAAAATATTGTATATATGATATTTATAAATTGAAAATTGAGACATATTATTCAAATAATAAATTTTTTAAAAATCACTCAAAATCAAAAAAACATTTCTAATGTGGACAATTTTTAATAATGGAAATAAAAATTTTTAAATTTTAAGGATTTAATAAATTTTAAATTTTGTTGGATTTCAAGTTTTAAATTTTAGTTTTTTTAATTAGTTTTTAAAATTTTAAGGTTTAGGTTGTTAATAATTAGTATTTTCTTCATAGTATTTTACATATTATTCATAAACATATTTTTAAAAAAAAATCATAAAAATCATTAAAACATTTGAAAATTATATACAAACTCTATACAATTTTACAAAAATTATATACAAACTTTTAATTCCAAATTCACAAAAATTCTCATACAATCTCCAAATTTCTCAAAAATCTCTATACAATTTCACAAAAACTCTTTCCAATCTCCAAATTCTATCACAATATCACACAAACTCTATCCAATCTCCAAATTCAACCACAAAATCACAAAAACTCTATCCAATTTCACTAAAACCATATACAAACTCGAAATTCAACAAAAAATCCACAAAAACTCTATACAATTATATAAAACGTACATTGATTATGATTTGGTGAAAGATTTGGGGCGGTGTGACGACGGTGTGACGACGGCGTAATCGGCGGAGGAAAAAATTTTTTTTTACAGTTTTGTGCGAATGGAATCGGAGAAGACGAAGTCTGTGGATTTATAACGGTAGACGACGGCATTCCGACGGAATTCCGACGGTCTTTAATATTTCCGACGGAATTTCCGACGGAATTGCCGCTTTGGCGGTGAAACCAAAGGTCAAAGGCGGCAAGGGGAATTAGGGTTTCCGTCGGAATTCCGTCGGAAATAAAGACGGAATTCCGACGGATTTAAATTTTATTTCTTTAAATATTGATAAAAAAGTAATTTAAATATAGCATATTTGTAAAATATAATTCAAAAATGATATTTTTGCAATTGTTCATAAATTATGTTTTTCATTGCTGAAACTCGATATCTAGTAGCCGAACACTGATCTCCTTACTAATTTCTGGTATCTAGGTGTTATACCCAAATACTTTATCCTACTCCATTTCCGTTTCAGAACACATAATGTTTTAGATCTATGCACATTTATAATTTAGTTTAGTGCTTTGATTTGACAGTTTCTTTATGTATTTAAAAAATGGTAATCACTCCTAAGAGATAGGGAGCAGATGTGAACAATTCTCTTGATTCCTTGAAGGGCATATTGCCAACTCAGTCTCTTACATATACATTGACTTTAATATATTAAATCATATAAAATTTATACATTGAACAAATTGACACGCGTTGACAAAAGAAAAACAATTGACAATGCTGAATTAAAGAAGAAAACTCAAACACATCTTTTTCTTAAAAAAGACAACTATTTATACAAACACATCTTTTTCTTTCTCTTCTTCTCTCTAAGACTCAAACCTTCTAGAGTAAGCTCGATCTATACTCCGGTGATTAACCCGGCGTTCGGCTTTGCCGACGTCGTGGTTGTACATATGGATTTCGAATCTTCGGCTTGTTCTGTTTTTAGTTCTTGATAATTTACTCCATTTAAATTTAATTTCTTAAAATATTTTTCGAAATTAAATTTAAAAAAAAATTTATAATCCGTCGGAATTCCGTCTTTATTTCCGACGGAATTCCGAAGGGATTTTAAAAAATATTTTCCGAATTAAAAGTTTAAATAAAATTTTAATAGCCGTCGGAATCCCGTCGGCAATAAAGACGGAATTCCGACGGAAATACTTTTAAAAATATTTTTCGAATAAAAATTATAAATAAAATTTCAACATCCGTCGGAATCCCGTCGGAAATAAAGACGGAATTCCGACGGAATTTTTTTTTTTTTTCAAATTAATTTTCCAATTGCTTTATAGTGATTTAGGGTTTCATTTACATAGATGTTCGTATGGCTCAATTCCTTTGGTTTAGTCTTTAATTTTGTTAATCAATTAGAGAAACTGATCGAAGAAAATTAGGGTTTTGTGTTACTAAATTTCCTATCTGAACCGAACTGGAACCGACGAGAACTGAACCGAAAAAATAAAAGTAACCATTGGATATAACTTAGCAACTACATTATAAAAAAATACAGAATTTCAATACCAAAATAGTAACATATTACACATAAATAACAACATTATCCGGTTACACGCGTAGAATAGATAGTAGGAAATTATTTAACACAAAAGCAACATAAATTATTTATTCTTCATCTGATTCTGGAACTGTTTCATATGCGTACCCAGTATTTCCTTCATCTTCCTCCTCGATGGTGCATACTTCCGTTGGGTGGTATTCTGCAATCATGGAATTGGCACCGATTATCTGTTTCAAAACAAAAAAATTTATGTACCAATCCCTCAAATATTTATAAACGAATGGTGTATGTACCTTAACAATGTTCCGCTCTGTGATGTTTAGGTACTTTGGGTTCCTATCAAAACGGCATACAGTAACATTCTTCAGGATGACAACCGCACCGACAGCAGTCGTGAGTCTGTACTCGTCATTCTTGAATATGTTATGGTGCATGGTTCCCTCGATTATTCCCGACGGATCTTTTAAGGTGACAAGCAGACCTCCATGGTCAGTGGGGGTCAAACTAGAGAGCATAGCCACCATCTGATAGATTAATTGGAATATACTAGCTTGTCAGATAAATTGTTTCTCTAAATGTTAATAAAATTGGAAGGAAACGTGGACCTTTTTTACTTTCACAAATTGTGAACGCGGGCATTGAATTTCAGCAACCTGTGTCCAGAATGGTGTGGTCCTATTGTGATAAGAACCTACATTTATAAATGATTGATTTTGTATTTGTCAACCACACTCATTGTAATAGTAATAACGGTAAATATATATATATATATACCTTCTCGAATTATGTAATCGATAGTAGAAGTCCACCGAGGACTACTAAAATCCTGGTCGGCTTGTGGTGCCTCATTAATGACCTCACGAATAAAATCTTGTGTTGGGCGTGGCTGAGAACTTTCACCTCGCATCACCTTTGCATCATGAGACCTCTTTCGAAACAGGCCTCGCCGTACCACTTGGCCTGGTCCCGGTATTACGGGCATTTGGTTCTGGGATTGTTGAGTTGGATGGAGTGAAATTGTCGGTTCAGCATCAGTAACATTTAAGTTATCGTAAGGAGGGCTTGAAGGAACAAGAGGTGTGGTTTGAGGGTTTTGACCGGGGGCTCGGTTTTCTATATAGTAATTCCATAGATCTCTGTTTGCCATTAAGCAGTTGAATTTTTCGGTGTTTTGAAATTATGTTCAAAATTTTTATGAAGGAATGAGAAAATGTGCCAACTTATGTAGAACGGATGACAAGAACCTTAACAACGAGTAAGTAGGTAAACATATTACTGTATTGATACCTGGTCTGCTTGAGACGCAAGGATAAATGGATCGTAATACGGTAGTTTCCGGTTAGAATTTATCGAAATAACACCAAGAGGGTCAACTCGAACCCCTCGACCATTGGATGGGTCATACCAATCGCACATAAACACAATGCACCGCAAGTTCAACATTCCTGGATAGTAGATTTCCAAGATTTCTTTTAAAATCCCATAGTACATGGTATCACCGGCTTGCGCCGATATACCATAGTCCGAAGTTGACCTTTTACGTCCTTCTTCACGGATCCTGAACGAATATCCCCTAGTGCAAAACCCGCGATATGAAGTCGCGGTGCTTCTTAACCCATGAACAAACTCCACTAACCATGTTGGGATTTCATCACCTCGTGCTATACTGTCAGACACCTAAAAAATGATATATGTAAGATATAAGCAACATATGAACGTGAAAACTTGTAAAAGTAAGAGTAAGTAATTATCTTAAACTTACATAACATGGCAACCACCCCGGAAATTCTTCATCTTTTAAGACAGCAAGTTCAACATCTGACTTATCAGAATGGTATTCACGCGCGAGGGACATATAGATCCTATAACATAGCAGTCGTTAGTTGATGAAGTTATATATATAATTCCATAAATTTAGCATAATAACTGATATACCTTTCATACTTCAAAATGTCGTCACAGTTTCTTAGGATATACGTATGCAAATGTGTGACCTCTTGTTGTGATAGTATGCGTTTCTTTCCTTTTCCAATTGGTCGACCAACTTGGGCAAACAACTCAGGTACAACCACGGCATAGTCAGCTTTCTGACCTCCATCATCATGTCTGCCAGGACGTCTCGCCTTAGTACGAGCTTCCGATGGAAAGTAAGTTTCGGCAAAGTGTGAGATTTCTTCGTTTAGGCTTTGTTGAACAATAGATCCCTCAACCCTGCTCAAATTTTTTACCTTTTTCTTCAGGTGGAACATATAACGCTCGAACGGATACATCCATCGGTATTGAACAGGGCCTCCTAAGGCTGCTTCTCGTGGGAGGTGGACAGGAAGATGTTCCATAACGTCAAAAAAGGAAGGTGGAAAAATCTTCTCAAGATTACAGAGGAGAGCCGGGATGTTGGCCTCCAAGTTACGTATCCCATGGACGGTAAGCGTTCTTGAACATAAATCTCGGAAGAATGCACCAACTCCTATAAACAAAAATGAAACACGTTAAGTAGTACATATATATATAGTAATATTATGGTAGTAAGAAAGTAATGGGAGTTCGAAATATACCTCCAATTGCTTGGTGGATTGGTTCTGGAAGAAGATATGCAAATACAAATGGAAGAAGACGCTGCATCACGACATGACAATCATGGCTCTTCATTCCTGTAAACTTCCCTTCAGTCGAATCCACGCAGTTACGTAGATTAGATGCATAGCCGTCTGGAAATTGTACAAAATTTGTGAACCATTCAAAAAATACTTCTTTCTGCCCAGCGTCTAACCGGTATGCAGGCATCGGCAATCTACCATTCGATTCATGAAGAGATGGCCTCGAACAAATCAATGGCAAGTCGGATCTAGACTTCCAGTTGTCTTTGGTCTTTCCTGGGACGTTTAAGATGGTGTTCATGATGTTGTCAAAGAAATTCTTTTCAACATGCATGACATCCACATTATGGCGCAGTAGATGGTCTTTCCAGTAAGGCAAATCCCAAAAAATACTCTTCTTGTGCCAATTGTGATTCACCCCACAACCGTCGACGGGGTAATGGCCATTACCCCCACATTCAGGAGTTCGCTCTGCACCAAAATCTCGTAACTGATCCAATATGCTGCGACCATCTATCTCAGGAGGTGGACCATGAAACACTTGTACATTCGTCTTGAAATGTCTTTTAGACCGACGGTATGGATGATTTGCTGGCAAAAAACACCTATGGCAATCAAACCATGAAGTCTTCCTGCCGTGCTGCAATTGGAAAGCTGAAGTATAGTCTTGGCAATAAGGACACGCCAATCTTCCATGCGTTGTCCATCCAGATAACATACCGTATGCTGGAAAATCGCTTATGGTCCACATAAGAACCGCACGCATCTTGAAATTCTGATGGACTGAAACATCAAATACCTCGACACCATGGTCCCACAACATCTGTAATTCGTAGATCAATGGTTGGAGGAATATATCGAGTGACCGTCTTGGATGATCTGGCCCGGGAACTAGAATTGAGAGAAACAGGAACTCTTGCCGCATGCACATATAAGGAGGCAAATTGTAAGGTGTTACGATGACCGGCCACAATGAATATTTTCTTCCATGCTTTCCAAATGGGTTGAAACCATCCGTGGATAAGCCGAGGTATACATTCCGTCGTTCATATGCAACATCTTGATATACGGATTGGAAATGTTTCCACGCTTCCGCGTCAGAAGGATGCGTGATATCTCCATCTTGACTATGCTCTGCATGCCATCTCATAGCCTTAGCTGTGCGGTCTGATTCGTACAGCCTCTTCAACCTCTCCGTTAAGGGTAAATACCACATCCGTTTGAATGGAATCTTCGCCCTGCCACTTGTGTCCTGGAACCGTGGTTTGCTGCAAAATTTACATTTATTTCGGTTCTCGTCTTCTCTCCAGTATATCATACAGTTGTCGATGCACACATCTATAACCTGGTAGGGCAAACCAAGACCGGCAACCAGTTTTTGGATCTCGTAGTATGATCCGGGGGACAAATTATCTTCTGGCAAAATATCTTTCACGAACTCGGCGAATGCATCAACACATTCTTCGGACAAATTATAATCAGTCTTCAAGTTCATCATCCTACTAGCAGAAGATAGCGGTGAATGACCATCCCTACAACCGCTGTATAGAGGTTGCTTTGATGCGTCTAACATATCGAAAAACTTTCGGGATTCTAAATTAGGTTCTTCAACCCTATCACCCTCATGATACCCACCCGACTGCAAATTCTCTCTAAACGCATCGTTAACCATCGCAACCGTACTTACCCCAACATCTACTTCCGGTGTACGTTCTCCTACGCAAACCGTCGGAAAATAAGGTGCATTACTACTACTACTACCATATTCATAATTGGTTTCTCCATGTAAAAACCAAACCTTATATCCCGGCCTAAATCCATATATATATAAGTGATTCCAAACTTTACTAACCGAACCACTAATTCTATTACCGCAATTAGAACAAGGACATTTGATATCCCGACCTTTGTTGGCCGCCTCTTGATTTCTAGGTAAATGCATGAACTCGCAAATACCTTGAGCGTATTCAGTCGTTAATAAGTTCGACCCCTCCTCCCTCATTGGCGCGTCCATCCATGACCGAAAATATGAAGAACTCATTTCTTTTGTTTTTTTTTTTCAGATGTTGTTATAATAAACGTCAGAAGAAATGTGGAAACTTATATAGAACTGGAAATCCGTCGGAAATCCGTCAAACCTTCCGACATAACACCCCATCAATCACATCGGCCACCGCAGAAGATATATGAACCATTCAAACTTTGCCGACATCGGAATTCCGTCGGAATTCCGTCGGAATACCGTCGGAATATACCGACATCTACACTTTGTCGGAATTCCGTCGGAAATTGCCGACGGAATTCCGACGAAACTTGATTTGTCAGCATTCCGTCGGGATTCCGTCGGAAATTGCCGACGGAATTCCGACGGTTCGAATTTTCCGTCGGAATTGGCAGTGTTTTCTTGTAGTGAGTGTAGTAGTCTTTTCAATCAAATATTGAAAATCTGCCTTCTTCATCTATCTCTTTCTTTCTCTCTCAAGTATCATTTTCAAACAAGAATTAAAATGAAGACTTCTAAGAGTAAATTGATCAAAATTCAGGCGGCTTGTTAATCTCTATAAAAAAGCACGAGCTTCATGTGCTATTTATTCTTTGCTTGGACCAAACGGTATCGATTCTTGATAAAGACCTTCAACGAGAGACTTGTTATTGAAGCATGCACTATTTATATTTCGAGTTTCCCTTTGCCGACTAAACCTAAATGGTGTGGTCCTATATTCCCAGAGCATAATCACGTTTGATGTGTGTATGTGGTTGTGAGAAAAAAGGACATGTTGAAATTTAGATGCTTGATTTTACAACACCCACAAATTAATAATTAGCTTTACGATGTCCAATTAAGTTCTTGCGAACCACACTCATGATTGATAGTTCCCACCTTTTTACGTTGTGTTATCTTTAGTTCTTTACTAAATTTAGCATAAAAATTGTCCAGTGTGAATAAAAAATAAAAACATGTTTTATTTATTATATTGAATTATATAATCACGCCTATTTGACCAGTCGAAATGGTGTTACGCTTTAAGTCTATTAGAAAATTTGGTGAATGAACTATCCTGAAAGGATTAGTCAGGTAATGAAAATCTAGATTATTTCCTGGATTTTTTTTTTAAAACCCATATTTTATTATATGTTAACAAGTAATACTTACTCAGAAGAAGCATCCGGTAACTTCAGTGCTTGTTCAGTTCCATTGTCTTTATTTTTTTATATTTTTTGTCAACTTTTGTTTATTTTTGTAAACACTACATATATGTACATGTTTATATTTAGAACTCTACATGGTTTAACAATAATTATGTAAAATGAAAATAGAAAGATTTAATAGTCTTGCTACAATATTTCCTACCTTCTCTAATTTTTTAAGCTTTCGATCTTGAGTAATTTTTGTCGTTGGTTCAATGTTCTTATATCTTTATTTTTATATCAGTGAAAGTAATACAATTTCAAAATGGTATGACGTTTAATGTTTTTACACCAAAAAAAAGTGAGATTCGATTCCTATAAAAATTAATTTATTAACTATTATGCATATCGATGGAGGCAAATTTACAAGAAATTTCGAGTATAGTGCAAACATAATTGTTCACTAGAGAATCCACACGTATTATTAAAGATATAAAGTGTCTATTATAAACATTGAGAATGAAATGTCAGTATATCGTAAATCTATATGGGTCGAATTGAATTGTGCATCATAATATCGTTTTTATAATAATTCTCACAATGTGTAATAAATAATAAATCTAGACGATAAAACAATGATATCATAGGAAACAAAAGTATTCAATTTTAAAATATATTTTCTATTTATACAAATAAAATATCGATTTAATATGTGAAATATCGATTTAATATTTCACCGTCTGACTCGTGTAACATGTACAATGTTTAATCCGATTCAGATTCAATTTTAAAAACATAAGTTGTCGCCATTTATTTTTTTGTTGGAATTTCTTAGGGCCAAATCAGTCAATGGTGGTAGCAGCACTAAGAAAAAAGTTAATCCACTTTCCTCAATCGTAGCCTCAAATTTCCATTAGTTCATACTTGATAAGAGTTGACTCATAATCCAAACATAAATTAATGATGTTTTAATTACTATTTGTATCCTCATTAAATATATAAAGATTTGGGAATGATATGTTTGGTTTTGGTAACAAATCCACTAAAGATTCACAACTGGTAATGATCACCAATAAGCTGGCCACAACCACTTAAAACTCATTAATCCCTAACCACCCATCTACATGAAAATTTAATTCCTTCTAGAAAAAGAAGGCTATATAGAGAGGATAATGATCGTATAATGTCATTCATTTGGATAATGGTTACAGTATTTAAGCATAATTGATCCCCTAGTTTGATTTAGCATCTGATTAATTACTTTTACAGTTGGAGACTTGTATGATTATGCTTAAATGTGTTTCTTCCTTTTTCTCGTGAGTGATTATAGTAGTACACTAGAGTGTACATTAATGATCGTGTAATATATGGTAGTGGTGGGTAATAGCACTATTAAGTGATAAAATCATGTGATTAAAAAAATCATTTCCAAATGGGCGGCAGAATGTTTTTGTCATTGCTGAATCTTAGGTATGATCTGAAGAAGACACGTACGGGAATTCAGAAATGGTGCTACATCAATCGGTAATCTTACCTGTTTTTAGAGTAATATATATATATTTTTTTTGATTAAAGTTTTTAGAGTACTATTACCTAACTAAGAAGTTGATATTATGTTTTTAAGGAATGTCGGTAAATAGAAAGGTAAATAAAGAATAAAAAAACCGTTATATTTTAATAGGAATATTGGTAAGACCATGTTTAGTGGTGAAATTTTGAGAGTATCTAAAATCCAAAATTAAATAAAAAATGAATCGGAAAATGAAATTGAGCTTGGGTCGGCTCAGTGGGAAGATGTTTTTGAGACTGTCTCAATAGGACAAGTGTTGCCTTCTCATTGGATCGATGATTTTTGGAGCTCGGAAAAATACATAAATTTAAAAAAAAATCCATTTCATAAATATTTTATTTTCTCTTCACCGTCGGCGACAATTTTGACGATTAGTCTTCTTCACTTTGTTTGTCATCGCCGACGATTCTCTTCGCCTCTCTCTCTCTCTGTTGTTCAGCCGCGATTATCCTCTATGTGTGGTCGTCGTGATGAATCTCAGGCTAGATCCATCGTTCTATCTTCTGCATGTTGAGACGAAGGCAATGGATAGATGATGATGATGATGAAGATAAGTTCTCTCTCTCTCATCAATCTTTTTTGATTCTTTGTAGATATTGGTTTAGGATTTAGGTAGTTGAAACGTCAAGGTTTGTAGATTCGGTTTTGTTGTGATTCTTTGATTTTTCTCAGACTGGTGTGTTGTGATTCAGTTATGTAGTTCTGGAAATTCGATTTCGTGGTAAAGGCAAAGGGTGTTATGATAATTACGGTTTGCAATTGAGTTTTGATGAATCTAATATTGGTATAACTCTAATTAATCTAGGGATTCATTACTGAGAAAGGTGTGAATGGTTGTGGTCTTGCTTGCTATTTGGATGAATTTGTTTTGCATACAAAGAATTTTCAGAAACTGTGTCAGATTTTGAAGAAATTTGTAAGAAGAGATTATTGTTAAATTTTCTATTCTTTGCTATTTGGATGTTTAAACTTGATTGTCTAAATCACAAAATTTGATTACTGTGGTCTTCTCTATTCTTTGGCATCCAACTCAGAATATTTTCTTCATGTTTTTGCAGTGTTGTGTGAGTGATAGAATCTCAATCTCCAATGGTCAGAAGCTCCGATGGTGAGAAACTTTAATGGTGATAAGGTAAATTTCAATCATGCTGTCTTTAATTTGTGTACTGGAAAAACTGAAATAAAGTTAAGTTGAAGAACAATTGTTGAATACGGATTTGGTAGATAAGTCAGGAAGTTAAATTAGAAATTTATGGTGATGGGGATAGTACTGATTTTGTTCTGGTTACTGTCAAGAAATTGAATGTGAACACTGTCAGTTGTCTCTGTTTTATGCAAAGTGTTTTCTTTTTACATTGTGAATAACAATTTCTGCAAGTGATGTTGTAATTTTCGAAATCGGTAGTTCATATTTCAATTGGTAATCTTGAATGTGATCACTCTGTCTTTCTTTATATAGTTGAGCACAAGTGAATATGGTGAAAAAGATCCACATCTGCAAAATGAAGGCCAACATCAGAATCCAAAGCACACAAAGCTCCAATGGTGGTAAGGTAATACACCAATCCTGATGTCTTTAATTTATGTTCTAGAAAAACTGAAATAAACTAAAGTTAATAAACAATTGTTGAATACGGATTAGGTAAGTAAGTGAGGGATTTAAATTAGAAATTTATGGTGATGCAGACATTAGAGTGTTTTTGGAAAGTTGGTTTAGAAATATATGGTGATAGACACATTCATTACACAATTGGTTGAGTGTCCTTGGTTACTTATAACTGAACTATAACTGAACATATAATGTAATTCTTTTTACATATTTCATTATTTGTTTTTCTAATCTTAACTGATCTAAAATAAACTGAAGTTTAACTTAAATGTAATCACTAAACTAATCTTAACTCAAATAAACTAAACTGAATTGTAACTTAAACTGAAATGTAACTTAAACTAAAATTTAGTGGTGATGAGACATTAGTCATCTAAGTCAGTGGTTATGGTGATGGCTAATGTCTCAGTTACTTAAATTACACAACCTAACCGATATTCAATACAAATTAGGTGGATCATTATTGAGTATGTGGCTTTATAATGACTCTATCTCAGTTAAACAAAAACCATATCTTGTTAATTATCTTTGTAGCTAGATAATGGATTCCACTGATCATTTTCCTCCTCTCAAACTTTTACCGATCTCTTGTTCAGCCAAGAAGAGATCACTAATCCATATACTTATTCACAGCCACTGTCACCTCAAAATGAAGCACCTTCTCCCTTAGGTAGGTAAGCTAGGGTTAGATGGACTCTCCCCGAAAAAAGACCCTCGCAAGTGCTTGTTAAACACTTCCAAAGATTCTGTAATGGCCAATGAGTAAAGATCAGGGCACTTTAATAGAGAGTTGCAACATATTATGCTAAAATTCCTTCGGTGTTAAAGACTGTCATCCGAGAGGAAAAGGCTTATAAGCTAAAATGGTCCAAGATGAATGAGAGTGTAATGAAGTTTTGCTAGATGCTACGAGTATGCATCGCGTCAACATCGCAGTGGAGAGACAGAAGACGATGTTCTTACGCTGGCCTACAAGCTCCACTTACAGGATCAAAAGGCCCCACTTGAGCACATGTGGAGAATACTTAAGAATGATCAGAAATGGTGCAGATTCTATACATCAAAAAGTAAACCAGTGAACAAGAGAACAAAACTAAATGATGTTGTTGCCTATTCCTCAAGCTCCAATACAACCTCCCTTGTAGAAGAAGATACAATGGAGAGTCGTATTGGTGTTAAGGCAGCGAAGGCGAAAGGCAAAAACAGAGGTAAGGCAAAGAGTGAAAAGTGTGAGGCCAGTTCTGTGAAAGAGCTTCAGTCTTTGTGGGTGATAAAGGAGAAAGACTTAACTTTTAAGGAGAGACTCTCCGAGCAGATACTACTTGACTGCCTCATTGCAAGATCTGAAACACTGTCCGACATAGAAGCGACCCTTAAGAACAAGCTTATCAATGAGATGTTGTCTCCTTGTAATGAAGCTGTTTGATATAACTTAAGAGATGACTGATTCTCATTTCGTAAGTGTATATGTATAACTTGTTCTGATTCTCTTTCTTTGCTTAATTTTGTGTATATGCTTCATTTCTTTGATTGCTTAATTATGTGTATATGTTGTATAACTTGTTCTGATTAATTATGTGCACGACTCCTCTACCCTACAAGTGTATTGGCAAGGAAGAAGAGGTTGGGAGCTAGTGTGTGGTTTGTTTTGGTTCACTTAAATTATATTGTCTTTGTCTTTAAAGTGTACCAAAGTAGGTGTACAAAACTATTTGGTGTTTTCTAATGTATTTGATGTGGTTATTATTCATTTTGGTGGTTGTACCAAACTATGTCCCAAAGTGTTTATATATATATGTTCGGCTAATGTTTTTAACTATGTGTTTGTTCTATTCCTTCTCATTTCATTACAAAACTCTTCTCATTCTTTTCCAATGCCAAACTCTTCTCATTTCATTTGATTTCTTTCTTTTTTCTTTGATTGCAAACTTTCTTTCTCTTTTGATTTCAATCTTTCTCATTCGGCTGTACAAAACTTTGGTCTCATTTTCTTGCAAATCTCTAATTTTGCTTCTAATTAATTAACTTCTACTTCTTTGTGCTTTTAATCCCAAACAGGAAGACTCTATAAAAAATCTCAACCTTTTCTTGTTATTTCTTGTTACAAGTAAAATAACAAAAATATTCGGTTTACCAATTTTTTTTTTTTAACATTTCCAAAAATATAAAAAACCATGCCATCACATCCTCACACTTCTAATGAAAATTTTGATGAGACTTTTGATGAAAATATCGTTCAAATCTTTGAAAACAGTTGTGAAGATACAATAGACGTCAAGCGGCAAAAAAAAAAAGGAACATAAGAGCTACTATAGAAATATAACGCGATGAAGGAAATATTCGATTATGGAACGATTACTTTTGCGACCAGGCCACTTACCATGATGGCATATTCCGACGACGATTTAGAATGAACAAGCGACTGTTCATGCATATTGTTCAAAGACTATCCAATGAATTACCATATTTCCATCAAAGACCAGATCCTACTGGAAGGTTCGGTCTATCTGCACTACAAAAATGTACAACCACCATTCGTCGTCTAGCATATGGTCTTGCATCTGATGCGATGGATGAATACCTTCGGATGGGTGCAACCACTGTGAGCCAATGCTTAGAGCATTTTGTGGATGGAATTATACGTTTATTCAAAGGTGAGTACCTGAGAAGGCCTACACCAGAAGATCTCCAACGATTACTCAATATTGGAGACTCTCGGAGATTTTTCCAGGATGATAGGAAGCATTGATTGTATGCATTGGGAGTGGAAGAATTGTCCTACGGCTTGAAAAAGACAAGAATTCACGCGGACATGGAAAACCCACTATCGTTTTAGAGCATGTGGCTTCACAAGATCTCTGGATTTGGTACGCTTTATTTGGAGCTCCATGTACGTGTAATGATCTCAATGTTCTTGACCGCTCACCGATTTTTTATCTAAAATTTCTTCTTCTATTTTTTTACACTGGACAAAACCCTAAAGCTCTTCATAATCACGTCATCAACCACCATCATCACCAAAAAATATCATCTTGATTGGTGGAATCCGACGACCTCCGCTCTCTCTAGTTGAGCAAAAAGAATCAAAAACACATTTCAAAAATTTAAGTTACGGGCCACTTTTGAAGCTCTTATATACATCATAATTTTTGTTTCTTTGTGTTTTTGGAAATCTTAAAGAGTCAGCTTTCATTTCCAGTTTGAATCGCCCCAATCTGTTAAGCCAGTCAAAAGTTATAAAGAAAACACTGAAAATATATCCTCTAGACGCGATAAAACTGTTACTAGAGTTTGTCTCTTGTCTTCTATGTTTCAGAAACTAAATCTAACCTTATACTTTAAAAAAGGTATCATATATCAATATAACTTAGGAGAACCCAACAAGTAAAAAAGATATAATTGTTTGCAAAAGAAACAAAAACGACCTAACATATCCAATTATCTAGACATTAAATCCGAATCTTATATGTCTTCCAAGTATGACCTGTTTGATGACATTTAGAACATGTGTGTTCTTTTCTAGAACATTTTTTGTTTGTGGCAACAAGATAACCCGATGCTAACAAATGGTTAATTAGAACCCTATTTTTTTAATTGAATTTTTGGTCTATTTCGATTTAAACGGTTTGATCCGGTTCATATGGTATAGTTTGGTTTGGTTTTGGCTAGTCGATGGCTAAAGGGAAATAGATATGTGGCATAATGAAATAAATCTATCATATAAATATATGGCATAAAGAAATAAATTTATTGAATAATAATAAATCTGTTAAAATAAAATAAACTTATGGCCAAAAGAAAATAAATTTGTTATAAATTAGTTAAGTTTATCAAAATATAGTAAATTTGTTGCTAAAAAGAAATAAATCTTTTAAAAGCTAATTAAGTCTGTCAAAATATAGAAAATTTGTGGCTAAATAGAAATAAATCTGTGTAGAAAATTATTATGTCTGTTAAAATAAAGTAAATTTATGGTTAAAGGAAAATAAATCTTTTGGAAGCTACTTAAATTGGTCAAAATTAAGTAAATCTATGGCAAAAAAAAAAAATCTATTAGATAATTCGTGGGTTACTTATAAGTCTGTCAATATTAAGATATATTGAGTTTGTCCACAAACAAGTTTGTCATTTCAGTATATTAAGTCTGTTATATGGCAAAACCGTAATTTTTTTATTTTTTATTTTTTTGAATTCTGGAAGTGGCATTTTTGTAAATAAATTTTTTCTCAACAAATGATTTGAGGATAAAACCTTGTTAGTAATAAAATATTTTAAGAGCTAATCTAGTAATAAAACAATAAATTAGTGTCAAACTAGCTTTTAGTGTAATTGTGTCACAACGTAGATTCAAACCAATATATTTCATATTGCATGTTATTGAAAAGAAAAAAAAATTTACCTGAAAAATCATTGGTTTTAGTGAATTAAAATTAATTTTAACAGTATCTATTTTTTATTTTATTCTGTTCGACCAGGTTCTAGTTAATGAAATATTTTTTTGTCCAAACTCAAACGTTTTCCGAAAACATACTCCTTTCCAATATATATAGTCAAACTAGGAGAGTAAAAAACTTACAACATGTGGAGAACTTGCCACTAACTCAAGATTCACTTGGTTAATTAATTATTTTCAAAAAAAATTCTTATATTAGGGATCAGATCCTAGAGGGCTACAAGATGGTTTATCCAGAATCTTGAAAGTTTTGGACCAAAAATTTTGGTATATTGGAATCATTTGAATGAGAAGTTTTGTGTTGGGCATTGATAATTCACATGACTCTTAAATGTCTTGGTTTTGGTGAAAGCCAAGAGGGAAGATATACCCAAAGAGGGAATATTTACTCTGTAGGCACCAAACCCATATGATTTGAAGATTCCATGGGATCTACAAAATTCTTGTAAACATTTGCCCCACGACAAATGCATGCTATGGTTTTTTTGAGCTAGGCGTGTAACTTTATCTTTGGTTTCACTTTCGGTTGGAGTGTAAACTCATCACTTGTTTCATATACAGCTCAAAGTTGTTGAACAAGAATCAAAATTTGTCATCACATCTCTCTGATATAGTAAATCTTCTACATTTGAAGGTACCGAGTTCGTGTATACGAACTTAATCTCTCTCAAACAAGTGGAGTTTAAGATTTGAGGGCAAAACATATGAAAAACTTTAGAAAATATCAAGAATGTTTCCAATGAAGTATATTGCTCAAGAGAGTTGCGAATCTCTTTCTCAGGGAAATGATTTAAATTTTTTTACTAATTGATCTCAGTCGAATAAACCCTATAAATCCATGAAAATTAGTATCCTAACTAAGAAAATTTACACAATATTCCCATATATTCTGGATTTATTCTCCAAGTATTCCGAGATCAGCGATTGGATGTAGATTCGGCCTCTAACCTCCAATATGGGTTTCCCAAGTTGATTTAGGCCCATCCTCCTGCCTCCGGATGGGTATTCGGGTCGGTTTAATCTTAAATCGGTTCTGGATAAAAAGGTGCCAAAGCCGGTACCACCAATAAGTCCCCCCTCCCCCGAGTCAGGTCATCGACCATGACGTCGGAGGTCGGACAAAGCATATTAAAGAAGCTGATTTGACTTAAGGTTGAATAGACACGTCCGTTCGAGTACTCCACGTGGTACGCATCTGATCATCCAGTCTGAAAGGCAATGAATGGACACGACGGTTTTTAATGCGAAACCGCTATGCTCATTAAAATCGAGCAGTAAATATGATTAACTTTTATTAAATAAATGCACTAGCAACACACGTGGTACCCACGATCTCCGTTTTTGGTGAATCGCGAAAGGGACACTCCAGTTTCCTTTTTTCTCTTTCTCGATCGAGTTATAAATAGCGTAGTCCATATATTATGCGTTCCACATCATATTCCTCACAGAAAACACTAATCTTACTTTTTTGTTTCCTAACGAGAAATTTATTCTTAAGATCAGAGTATGGAGAACGGCGACCATCGTTGGTATGGGAAAAAAAAACCTGAAATCAATCTCGTCGAAGTTCTGGCTGACCATATAGCCGAATCATCTAATCTTCTGGAGGTGCCATTCTCGATGTCAGACTCCTCAACCTATCCCTCATTAATCAAGACGATCTTCGAGGTCCCGAAAAATGCTCCTGACCCCAAAGATATGACGTTACTGTCGTAATATAGAGCGGTTGCAATTAACGCTGTCGAGGTTTGATGATTATTCGCTCACTTTCCTTGACTTCTAGCATTAATTCTTAATTTTCTTGTTTTCTTGTTTCCTCAGTTAATAAACTCGGTCAACCATCTCGTTTCTTAATACGAGACCGTGGTCGGGAATGGGACGTCCTCCAAGTAGAATTCAAACTTAGAGACTTGAGATGCCCTGAAAGGTTTAGTAGGAGAAGCCGTTTGGTTGAGGTCGCGTCTTGAGGTGGAACGTGCTAACATCCCATCACTGAAAGGGTATCTGGCCGTGGTTGGTAAAGAATAGGAACGACTTTGGTCCCTGTGCGAATCATGGAAGGATTCGACCAAGGCTTCGAAGAAGGCTAAGCACAAGCACATAGACTTCTGGGTAAATCGTATCGACGAACTAGAGCTTTTGATTGGTCGGTGAGATCTTCGTGATTACTTCATGAGCCAAATATGCAAGGCCATCAGTTCTCTTGCCTGATTTGACGAGGTAGAGAAACTCGGGGTCAATATTTCTAACAAACTACACTCTTGATATATCAAGGTTAGGGATATAAATAGGGAGCAAGAGGAAGAGTTTGAGGTGAACCCGCCGAGCTCATTTCTTTGATATCACCTCAGACCATCAAGGAGTTGTTGGACGAAGCTCAGAGGAACAGAGCCAACGAGGAAGCAAGAGCAGCTCCGAGGAGATATATCCCTTAGGGCTTCTTTAATTCTTCCGATGTTGTTGATGCGATTGCCTCTTTGATGGCTTATTTGAAAGATAATGTTGTTGTTGCTACTGGGGCAACTTGTTCGTAATTCTTGTTTTCTAGGTTAAGAATGTGTTTCTTTACAGTTTCCTCTAGGATTTCCTCTATGTAATCCAAGTACCTTAACTTTTATTAATAAACTAGCACTTTTATAAAGCATTCGTCTCTTTAGTTTCTCGATTTTTTCAAACTTTACTTAATGAGTACGTAGAAATGTACGAGCTTACCTTGTCTTTTATCTAAGTCATTGAAAAGTATGCGATATGAGTCGGCGAATGGTTACTTTAATGATAGTAGAATTTGTGCAGAACTGAAGCCGGCTTTAGTTGTGTGGGTTTTATGCCATAATATTTATGGTAAGTACGTAGGGGATCGAATACCTAGTAAGGGTACCGATGTGAGAGGCTTTCACATTGTTTGTGAATATGGATGCTTTAGTCGTGCCAATATTATTTTGGAAGTTTTTATAATTCTTGTAGTCAAGTTTTGGATTTTATGTATAATGGTTGAGTGTACCAAAAACATAAAAATAATTTTTTATTTTTTATTAAAGTCGCAACTATGCCCTTATGAGGGGCTGCATACGTACCTTCTTTTTGAGAGAAAGATCAAGTCGTTCGTAATTCAAATACAAGAATGGAAGAGGCATAGGTGTCGAGTTTTTTTTTTCTTTTTTTTTTTTGCGAACTGCCGGGCTAGTAGTAATATTGCTTTAAGTTCCACGCGTTCCAGGAGTTACTTATTTCTTTGCCGTTCATCTTGAGCAGCTCGTACACTCCTGGTTTAACAATTTTCGATACTTGATAAGGTCCTTCCCATTTCACTCATAGTTTACCGGCGTTTTCCTCTTTTTTCGTGGCGTAATTTTTTTATTAATACGAGGTCGCCTACTTCGAAGAATCGGTTGCAAACCTTCTTGGTATAGTACTTGGCGGCTAACTGCTGGTAATTTTGTATACGTAACAAAGCATGGTCACGGCTTTCTTCCAGCCCGTCAAGTCGTTCCACTATTTTGTCATTGTTAACATCTTGGTTTCGAGTCATAAACACATGGCGTAAGCTTCCTACGTTTACTTTGGCGGGTGCTATGACCTCCACTCTGTGAGACATGGAGAAAGGCGTTTGCACTGTAGAACGCCGAGGTGTAGTTCGGTGCAACCAAAGGACTCCGTCTACTGATCGGTCCAGGCTCCCTTCATGTCTCCGAGCCTTTTTTTGAGTCCACCTATTAGAGTTTTGTTTGTAGTTACAACCTATCTTTTTCCCTGTGGGAAGTATGGAGTTGTGGTGCTTAGTCGTATTCCCTATTTCTGGCTGAATTTGTCGAACACGTCTCCCTCCAGATTTGGGCCGTTATCGGTAACGATCTCATAGGGTATCCCATGTCGGCATATGATGTTTTTCCAGACAAAGTTTTGTATATCCGTTCCTTTGATGGTTGTGAAAGCCTCGGCTTTGACCCACTTTGTGAAGTAATCCGTCATTACCAGGATGTGTTTCTTCCCTTTGGACGCGTGAAACAGTCCCACATCATCTATTTCCCATCGCATGAATAGGTAGGCGATGGTGGCGGCTGAATACTCTTGCGTCGGGGCCAATTTCATGGGAGCGTGGCGTTGACAAGCCTCACATTTTGTGTGCAAATTTTTGGCAATCTGCCATCATGGTTGGCCAGAAGAATTTAAGCTTCCTTAACTCAAGTGACAAAGAACAACCTCCAGAGTGGATGCCTCCGTCGCCATCGTGGCTTTGTAGATTTTATCTCCAATGATGCATCGCATCATCACTCCCGATGCGCTCCATCAATATAAGTGATCTTTGAAGATGGGGTCATGAGCGCATCGAGAACGTAATCGATGGGCCTTCTATTTGTTCTCTGGGCGTTCGCCCTCCTTTATGTATTCGATAACGTCTTCCCTCTAGTTTTTTTCATGTTATTCCTCGACTTTGGCCGAGACATCTTCGAATGGTTTTGAATTGTCGACCATCATGATCATTGGTTGTACCGAAGTCGGATCGATGCTCGAGCTTGGTATACTGCCTACTAGGGTAACTTGCCTGATATACAACTTTGTGGCCAATACCGCCAGGGCGTCCGCTGCCGAGTTTTTATTTTGTGGGATTTTTTAAACTCAAAGTCGGTGAATCGGGCCACAATTTCTTTGACTACCTAGAGGTAGGCATTCATTTTAGCATCCTAGGTTTCGTGCTACCCGTTGAATTGGTTGGCTACCAACTGAGAGTCACAGTTTGCTTTTAGACGTTTTGCCTCTATGGCCTCGGCGAGCCAGAGTCTTGCAATTAAGGCTTTATATTCTGATGTGCTGTTGGATGCCTCGAAGTTCAACGAAAAAGATTTTTCAATGATTTTACCCATTGGGGACTCCAGTCGTACCCGTACTCCGGATCCTCGGCGTGAGGAGGAGTTGTCGACGTGTAGGGTCTAAAATTTTTCTTCGCTGGTGATTTTGATGCTTTTCCTTTCAGGGATTTCTGCTACAAAATTGGTCAAGACTTGAGACTTGGCGCTTGGGTGTCCCTTGTAGATTATGTCATACTCGCTCATCTTGATTGCCCGTTTGATTAGTCGTCCGGACTGGTTGGAGCTGTGCAATATTGCTCGAAACGGGTGATTGGTCAATACCTCGATAGTGTGCGATTGGAAGTGAAGGCGTAACTTTCTCGCTAAGATTAGTAGGGCTAGCGCTAGGTTTTCAAGCATGGTATACCTAGTTTCCGCAATGCTTAAGGCTTTTCTTACGTAGAAAATCGGTCTTTGGTCTCTGCGATGTTCTTTTAAGACTCCACTAACTGCCGAGGTGGATACTACGATGTAGAGATACAATATTTTGCCCTCTTCTGGTTTTGCCAAAATGGGTGGCGTGGTAATGTATTTCTTTAGATCGTTGAAGGCTTGTTCGCAGTCTTTATTCCACTCAAATGTCTTGTTCGCTTGGAGCAACTGGTAAAAGGTTAGACTTCTATTCGTTGAAGCGGTTAAGAGCTGCGATTTGCTTAGTTAAGTTCTAAACCTCCTTCTGAGTTCGGGGTGACGGTAAATTTATGACGGCAGAGATTTGCTTTGGATTCGTTTCGATGTCGCGCTCTGTTACCAAGTATCTGAGGAATTCTCCCAAAGTGATCGCAATGTGCACTTTACCGGGTTTAGCTTCATGCCATAGAGGTTGTGCATATCGAAGCATTTGCTGAGTTGTCTGATATGATCTTCGTCGTTTGATGATTTTACGAGCATATCGTCGATGTAGACTTCCATGGACTCACCGAATTGGTCGGCGAACATCCGATTAACTAGGAGTTGGTAGGTTACACCGGCGTTCTTGAGGCCAAACGGCATGATCTTGTAGCAATAGATACCCCTATCTGTGATGAAAGCTATTTTCTCCCTATCGTCCGGGTGCATCATTATCTGATTATATTCGGAAAAACATCCATAGAAGATAATAGTTAATTTTAGGCGGTGGCCTCGACCAGACTATCGATATGAGGTCAAGGGAAGCTATCCTTTGGACATGCCTTGTGTATGTCGGTGAAATCGACACAAACCCTCTATTTTCCGTTCTTTTTTTTTTACCATTATTGGATTGGTGAGCCAGCCGGGATATTTTACCTCGGTTATTGATCTTGCTCCGAGTAACCATTCTACCTCATTATCTACTGTTTTGGATCGCTCCGGATATAACTTCCTTCTTTTTTGCTTTATCGGTTTGTGAGATGGGTCAACATTGAGCTCGTGGTAGATGATTTTGGGATCAATTCCTTTCATATCTTCCACTGACTAAGTGAAAGTTGAGACATTTTGGAAAAGCAAATTCACTAGCTGATCTTGGACTAGGTCTTTGAGATCGGTACCGATTTCTACGCACTGATCTTGTTTTTCGAGGTCGAATATAACTTGCATGACTGTTTTTTCTATTTAAACAACTTCTTGCCTCCTTAGGTGGTCGTTTGTCCATCTCTTTTGCCTCATCCGAGATCTGGAGAGCCAAAGCTATTCGGCTCCTCTGTTTTCTTTCTAAGGGGAAACAGTTCCTTGCTTTATTTTGGCTACCCCGAATTGTATATGTCCCCTCGTCGGTTGGTAGTTTTAAGCACTGGTTATAAGGCGACGCCACAACTTTCATGATGTAGAGCCAAGGTGTTCCAAGGATGATGTTCTACATCGAGGTGGTGTCGACCACTACGAATTCGATCACTCACATAATGTTCTATACGCAACAGGGAGCTTAATATCTCCAACCGCGGTCGTTTTCTGGTTGGCAAATCCGATCAGAGGCTAGGGACCCCACCGTAGCCTGTTTCCTTTAACCTCCATTTTGCGGAGAGTACTTTGGTAAATGAGGTTCATCGAGCTTCCTGTGTCAACTAACATCCGGTGGACTTCACAATCATCCACCATGATCTTGATGGTCGTTGTGAGGGCGACGAGATTCGCCGTATCCCTTTCGTCAAACGTGGTAGTTAAATGTTCTCTGGCCAGATGTGTTTGTTCATCTTCCCGTCGGATGGATCTGACGTCACCTTCCTCCTTATTCATTCCTCCCATGATCATAAACCTCGTCATGATTTTTAGTGGTTGCTTAATCAATCATTTTCTGATCATATCTTGCGCACAAAAACCGAAAGGCCCCACGGTGGGCGCCAATTAAAAGTACCGGGTTTGTGCATACGAACTTAATCTCTCTCAAACAAGTGGGGTTTAAGATTTGAGGGCAAAACAATATGAAAGCTTAAAAAAATATCAAGAATGTTTCTAATGAAGTATATTGCTCAAGAGAGTTGTGGATCCCTTTCTCAGGGAAATGAGTTACATATTTATAATAACTGATCTTAGTCGAATAAACTCTAGAAATGTATGAAAAGTATCATAAGTAGGAAGATTTACACAATATTCCCATATATTATCGACTTATTCTCCAAGTATTTCGAGGTCGGCGATTGGATGTAGATTCGGCCTCTAACCTCCAATATAGGCTTTCCTGGTTGATTTAGGCCTATCCTCCTGTCTCCAAATGGATATTCAGGTCGGTTTAATCTTAAATTGGTTTGGGTAGAGGGTGCCAAACTCGGTACCACCAACATTCATGAGAGTTCATGAAATATATAATTTTAAGTCGTAGCAAGCTTCGATCAAATTTGAGGTTTCTTGTGTCTCCGTCTCTTTTTGATTTGGTAACTCTATCTATTTCTCTTTCAAACTTTGGGAGTTTGATGGAAGTTTCAACTTAATTTATGGGACTCCTTAGGTCCACAAAGCCACACACGTAATAATCAGAAAATGACCGATTGGAAAAAGTTGATTACCACATCACACTTAGATTTGTACTTATCTGAGAGCCGTAAATCAAAACTTTTATGATCTTTTTCTTCCCTGTATTATTGTACAAACTTTATATTAGAAAGTAATGCCATAGTCGTAAAATGGAAAGCTACGTCCAAATAGTTGTTCTAAGAGGGTTTATTGATTTTGGTATTTTATGGGAATTTATTGGTTTTGGTATTTTGATAGATTTGAAAATTTTAACCAAATCCTATATTATTCAATTAATCATTTTAAAATGGGAAAATTGTAAAATTGCCCTATCTTGAAAGTGATTAAGTCCCAATAATGAACTTGAATAAGTCCCATTAGTACTTAATTATTGAGAAATCTCATTATAGCCTCTAATTTACTTTTAAGAATGAATTTTGTTAATTAAGAAATAATTTAAAGTTAATAAAAAAAGTAGAATAATGTGATTTTTATTAAACTGATGTCAATACCAAATATTTCCTCTCCTCTTCTTCGCAGTGAAAATATCTACCCATCTCGATTCCTCTCCCTTTTGATTAGAACCCTAGCCGTCGAGAGTTGTTCCTACGCTTCTTCTCTTTTTTGTCAACATATTAAACAAAACAAATAAGAAACTCAAATGATGAAAGGAAAATGAACGTAGAGAAGAAAGAACGAAAAAAAGAAGAAGAGGAAGAGTATCTTTAAAAAATCTTTTGAGAATATTGTAAAATTTCACTTTAGGAAAACCAATATTTAGATCCTAAATTTAGAAAATTTGAAAACTGATTTTCCGGAAACCATATTCTACTTTCGGTAGATAATAGAGATTGTGGTAGCAACTATATTCCGGAAACGGTAGAAAATATTGAGTTTGGTAGAAAGTTTATCCCGCAACAGTAGATGTTAGTGCAAACCGTTGAACCAACATTCTATAGAAATGTAGAACACTAACAGGGTTGCAGAACAAAAAAACCTACGCTTGGTAGATTAAAGTGAATTAAGCAGATATAGTAATCTACGGAGCCGTAGCCGTAGAGCGTGTATTCATAAAAGTGTAGAAGGCAACTTAAATTATTTTTTTGAACATGGTGTTAACAAAAAAAAAATTATTATTAATACAAATGACTAATCTTTATGTTATTGTAATTTTAAGATTTTAAAAAAAAATTAAAAACTTTTATTTATAATTATTAAAATTTGTTGAGGGCTCATATGGGAAAAAATGGCTAAAAAATAAGAAAATGGTATTGGGACTTTCAATGTAGGGCAATTTTACAATTTTTCCTTTTAAAATCCTCATTAAAATCATGTCTTATTCAATTTGTGATTCTCAAGTACAAATCAAAATCATCTCTTATTCAATTTGTAATTCTCAAATACAAATCAAAATCACATCTTATTCAATCATACGTATTCACTTATGAATTTTAGATTTTAGTAGATTTGGAAGGATTTCTATGCTCAAATCTATTGGAAAACCTTGTTATTCTCAAATACTAGTCAATATCCACATGTTCGATTTGAAAATCACAAAGATTTGTAAATCTTATATGGATTTTCAAATCCATCAAAATACCAAAACCAATAAATCCCCCTAATGGATTTTGATTTTAAATAGTGTTTGAGAATAACAAAGTTTTCTTATGGATTTGAGAATAATATAGAAATCCTTCCAAATCCATTAAAATCTATTTTAAAATCAAATCCATAAGTAAATACATATGATTGAATAAGAGATGATTTTGATTTGTATTTGAGAATTACAAATTGAATAAGAGATGATTTTGATTTGTATTTGAGAATCACAAATTGAATAAGACATGATTTAGATTTTAATGGATTTGGAAGGATTTCTATATTATTCTCAAATCCATAAGAAAACTTTGTTATTCTCAAACACTATTTAAAATCAAAATCCATTAGGGGGATTTATTGGTTTTGGTATTTTGATGGATTTGAAAATCCATATAAGATTTACAAATCTTTGTGATTTTCAAATCGAACATGTGGATATTGACTAGTATTTGAGAATAACAAGGTTTTCCAATAGATTTGAGCATAGAAATCCTTCCAAATCTACTAAAATCTAAAATTCATAAGTGAATACGTATGATTGAATAAGATGTGATTTTGATTTGTATTTGAGAATTACAAATTGAATAAGAGATGATTTTGATTTGTATTTGAGAATCACAAATTGAATAAGACATGATTTTAGTGAGGATATTAATTGAATAACATAAAATTTGGTTAGAATTTTCAAATCCATCAAATTACCAAAACTAATAACCCCTTTAAAATTAATGGAATAAATATGCGTAAAATTAGATTAAGTGGAATAAAAAATTAATTTTCTAATTCATTCCTCTAATATACTGTAAACTAATAGATGAATATTTTCGTTCCAATTTTTTTATTCTTTCAATTTTATTTAGTAAAATGAATTGAGTAACTTTTCCACACTTTTCAACCCAAATAAGTAACATTTGTTTTTAAAATGCCACCGAATTTTATTCAACATAAATGGTCAAAAAAATTGAAAGAATGGTCAATTCCACCATTTTTTTGGGGTCAGAACCAATTTCTTTTTTTTTTTTAATTTATTAACAAAATCGGAATAGTAATTAAATTCTTACGTGTCTGTATTTGTCAACCTAAACGTGTCTTTATCGTGTGATAAATTCCTTTGAAAGAATCTCGAAGCACTAAACCATGAAGAGTCAACATAGCGAATATTATCCATTATAAAGAGGACCAAGTTTACTTCTCCACAAACACATCACTCATCAACAAATCCTCTCTCTAGCTCTCTGACACTCTCTATCTCTCTCTCAATCATTAACACAAAAAAATGATGGAGCACAACGACAAGATTGATACAGAGATTCAAGATTCATACGATGATCAACAAAAATGGGTCCTTGATTCTTCTCACGATAGTAGGGGAGAGATTCCTCTTCGGGCTAGAACCGGTGCTTGGAAAGCTGCACTCTTCATCATTGGTATGTTCATATATCAAACTTTGTAAAGAGATTCCTGATATTATTATTATTATTTTTTTGAATGTAAAAATTATTATTAAAACAAAAAAAGTTTTTACAATTAATGTAATTTTAAATTTTTAAGAAAACAGCAAAGCAAAGAGATATGATATGGTTGATTTTTGATATTATATCTATAAATAAAGATTGTGAAACTATCTTTACACTATAATCTTATGGGAAGAAACCAATATTATATGTGTATACAGCAATCGAATTCAGCGAGAGGCTAAGTTATTTTGGGATTGCTACAAACTTAGTGGTCTACTTAACGACCATTCTTCACCAAGATCTAAAGATGGCTGTAAGAAATGCAAACTATTGGTCTGGTGTCACTACTTTGATGCCACTTCTTGGAGGTTTCGTGGCCGATGCTTATCTTGGTCGTTATGCCACTGTCCTACTTGCAACCATCATTTATCTCATGGTAATTATTCCCAAAGCGTACGGTTAATAATAATATTAAAAATATTTGAACTCTTTCGATATTTTAAATAAACCTTTGTTTATATACATACATTCTTTTTGTTCTTTGTCGTGTGCCTTGTGTAGTAGAACACTTTCAAAATCAATTTAATAACACTCAAAAGTGTTAGGAGCACTGTTCGATATTTTGAAGATTTATATACCTGTGGTATTTATTTGTATTTTATATACATTTTATATTATATATATATATACTATTTCTCGTGTGTTCTTATCTTAATTTGTTGCATTCTACAATTTTACAGGGTTTGATTTTGTTAACCTTGTCTTGGTTTATACCGGGATTAAAAGCTTGTCATGAAGAAATGTGTGTTGAGCCAAGGAAAGCCCACGAAATAGCCTTCTTCATTGCAATCTACTTAATCTCCATAGGCACCGGAGGTCATAAGCCATCTCTTGAGAGCTTTGGAGCTGACCAATTTGAAGATGGCCATCCCGAAGAACGAAAGATGAAAATGTCTTACTTTAACTGGTGGAGTGCCGGTCTATGCGCTGGTGTTTTAACCGCGGTGACTGCAGTCGTCTATATCGAAGACCGGATTGGTTGGGGTGTGGCTGGTATTATACTCACAATAGTCATGGCTACTTCGTTTATGATCTTCCTTATCGGTAAACCATGTTACCGTTATAGATCACCTTCTGGTAGCCCATTGACACCAATCTTTCAAGTCTTTGTCGCCGCCTTTGCCAAAAGACATCTTCCTTGTCCCAATGATTCTTCTCTTCTTCATGAGTTGTCTAGAGAAGAATATACTAGAGGCCGGCTTTTATCCAGCACAAAGAAACTTAAGTAAGTGTATTCCAACAAGATATATATATATATATATATATATATATATATATATATATATATATATATATATATATATTCAATTCTGGTTTTGGTCATTGAATAATAGTAAACAATCTTGAAAACTAATGTAATATGGATGGTTTGTTATGGTTGAGCTTTGATTAAATCTAAAATCGTTCTATGAAAAACAAGTTTTGGCTTTTTCTTCATTTTTTGTTTTTGATTTGGTTCTAGATAAAAAAAATGATGCATTCTTTATTAAAAAATATAGTTTAAATAAATATTACATTTTTTTTAAAAGAAGACTTGGTTCTATATTTAAGCATATAATTATAATTCAGTTCGTTTTTTTTAAATATTTTTCTGTTTTTGAATAATATTAAGGGTGAATTTGTGGAATAACACCAAAAAAAGTTATAATCTAAAAACTAACAAATGGGTTAGAGAGAGATAGAGAGAGATATAGAGAGAAGAATGTGGATTTTGGTTAGTTTTTAGATTATAATTTTTTTGGGTATATATTTGCTAATTACCCTAATATTAAACAAGCTAAAAAAAAAAATTCTAATAGAAATTTGAGTTGTCAAGGTTTTGGTTTATGGGTTACATTCTTTTTATTTGTTGGTGATATGAATTCGCTTTTCATTCAAACATATATTCATTTTCAAAGTATTTTTTAGTTTTATATAAGTTTTTTGCTTTGTTTTGGATTTTGTTTTGGTTTTTCAGTATACCGAATTGGATCAATAGTAAGCACATGAGGATTTGGTTCGGGTTTGTCTTAGTATCGAATCCGTTTTTTGTCATCCAAACATGGACCTCACTCCTCTACGGTTTGCAGATTTCTAGACAAAGCAGCGGTTATCGAAGACCGAGGAAGCGAGAACGCTATGGCCAAGAAGGAGAGTCCATGGAGACTTGCAACGGTAACAAAAGTGGAAGAAGCAAAGCTACTCATCAACATGATACCGATCTGGTTCTTTACATTAGCCTTTGGAATATGCGCGACTCAAAGCACAACATTCTTCATCAAACAAGCCATTATCATGGACCGACACATCGGACCAAACTTCATAGTTCCTCCAGCTTCCATGTTCTCCCTCGTAGCTCTCTCCATGATCATCTCCGTAACAGTCTATGAGAAACTCCTCGTGCCACTTTTACGACGCATCACGGGAAATGAAAGAGGCATTAGTATTCTACAAAGAATAGGGACCGGTATGGTTTTTTCCTTAATAACCATGATCTTTGCTGCACTAATCGAGAGAAAAAGATTGGATCACAAGACCATGACCATGACCATGACCATGAGTGCTATATGGTTGACCCCACAATTCATTGTTATAGGCATAGCGGACGCTTTTACCCTTGTGGGCCTTCAAGAGTATTTCTACGACCAAGTACCTGATTCAATGAGAAGCCTAGGCATAGCGTTTTACCTTAGTGTGATTGGTGCGGCTAGCTTTGTCAACACTCTTTTGATGACGATTTGTGATCGTTTGGCTAAGGAAATCTCCGGGAAGAGATGGTTTGGCAAGGATCTTAATAGTAGCCGCTTAGACCGCTTTTACTGGACCCTAGCCGCTTTGACCGCTGCAAATATATGCTTCTTTGTGGTTGTGGCTAAGAGATACACTTACAAAAGTGTGCAGCCGAGTCTGGCAGTTGCTGATGGTGGCGATGACGTCGAGATTGCCTCGGTGACTAATACAACCAAGTATACGTAAAGTTAATAGTTTGGTCGTTTCATCATTCTATGTTCTTTGTTGTTATTATTGTTGTTGTTGTACTTGTGAGAAGTGTTTTTTGTACTAGTGGTTGTTTAATGTGGTTTTAAATCGGTTTGTAAGCTTGTAACATTATTATATGGAAATGGACATATGAACCATAACGAAAACAATCCATATTGAAGTTCTTCAACCGAAACAAAAACCGAATATGTTTTGATAATTCGACTGGTTTCTTATTTTGAACCCCAAATATTCAAAACCGGTTTTATTGTATTCTAACCAAACAAACTGAATAAATCAAATTCATTACAATGTGCTTTTCTTTATATTTTGTAAGTTTAATTTTTCTATTTAAAACCGAATCAAACACAAAAAGGTAAAATATTTAGAAAAAACTTGAAATAGCTGAATCAAATGAACCAAACCAATAATCACCATGATGATTAGGATAAACACATCGCTCTCAAATTGTATTACCATTCAAAATCTATCTACTATGTGTTGGGAGAGTTTTCTTTTCAAGTGTGCACATGAGTAAACCCAATTATTTTCACATTAAAATCTATTTAAATAGTATATTAAATTAATATATATATATATATATATATATTTGTAAAATGAATGATAAACCATTTAAACATATTAAATTCATATATCTAGTGAAACAAGTTTATGTAACTGTTTTACAAATTTTACAAACAAATTTAGGAAAATTATTTTTTTAAATATTTATATAAAAAAAAACTATAAAAGCATTTGTTTTCCTCAATTTTATCCTTGTTTTACCTTAAAACAATCTTACATGCCTTTTACAAATTTTATTGCAGAAATAGAAAGAGGGATTAACAGAGAGAAGAACAAGGGTGAGAAAACAAATGCTCAAATCCTTATTAATCAAATGGTAGACATATGTTGTTTTGGTGTTAACTCCTGTTAATTAAAATCTTATCAATCAAATGGTAGATGATATATCATGGTTTTTACCCATTAAAGACCATGATATAAGTCCATTGTTTAGAGTCTTTTGGTGATTTTCCTATGGTTTTAGAGTCTTTACAGGTACTAGGACGATTGAAGCTTAAAAGATGTTTACTGGAAGTTTTGGAGCATTACAGAATAAAATGGCGAAGATGCAAGTTCGGAGTCAACATTTGGAAGTTGTGTCGAGCGACGAGAACAAGTGTGTCGCTCGACACGAAGACCTAAGAAGCAAAGAATCCGATTTTGATGATGGTGTCGATCGACACCACCTATGGGTGTCGATCGACACCCTGTTCGACCAAGCCCAAATTCTTATCTAAAGAAGTCCGTTCAAAGCCCGAAAGTTCCAGATGTTTACTTTTAGGTTTCTAGTCGGTTTTGTACCTGTATATATACGTTTTCCAAGCCATTGTTTAGGCTTATGCTTTATTTTATTGATTTCTTAGACATATCTCTTAATAAAACCATGTTTTCTTCTATGATTATGTCTGAGTAATTTCCCTGTTAGGTTTAGGGTTATTCAAAGGTGTTTGATGTTTTGCTAGATCTGATTTGATTGCTTAGGAATAATATCATTATAATGTTCTTCATCTTGGCTTGTTCTTATTGCTGATTTTAGATTCATGGCCTGAAATCTGATCTTAGGATATTTAATAGAAACGACATTTTTATTGATTTCGTGATCTAGTATTTGATGAGCAAAATTCCTATTCGCAAAGACATTTGGTTTAGGGTTTTGTGAACAATTGAACCTGAATTTATTGCTTGTTTAGATTCATAGGATTTGCAACGACAGTTGGATTTCTAGAGATTATTCATAGATAATCTTTGCAGCGACAGCTGATTGATTTTATAATTGTGTTCATGTTCAGGAACTGTGCTTTAATATTCCTATCAATTGATTTATCTGCAATTTTGATTCACTGGAGGTTTCCCTGTGCCTAGCTTTTCTTTTATTGATATTCAAAAATGTTTTACTTGCTTTTGATTACTTGTATTTTCATTATCATAATCCTGCTTAGCTTAATTCGAATATTTAAATCTATTGTCCATTCATTGATTCCCTGTGGATTTCGATACCTAAAGTACTGCATTGATCTCTTAATTTGAGAGAGTAGCTCTAAGGTTTAATTTGAGCATATCAAATTTTGGCGCCGTTGCTGGGGAATCAACGCCATTAGATTTTTATCACTAGGATTTTGTCTAAGTAATTATTTTCGTTTTTTTTTTTTGTTTGTTAGTTTCGTGTTTCTCTTTTTATTTTGAGTTTCAGGTGTATGCCTGATACCAGAAGCAACAAAAACAAGGAACTAGTTGAACACGGTCTTCAGGAGCTTGCACGTTTAGAGCGTGAGAACAGAAGAGTAGCAAGGATGGCTGCTCAAGGACATATCGTAATGAGGCCGGGAGAAGATGGAGTTCTGCGTGATCCGGCAGGACTGAGGTACAACAAAGAAGGATAGAGGATCAACGACGATGGTACTATGATCGTCGAAGAAATCGTTGAGGATTTGGCGAATCTGGAAGCTAGCGTCGAGCGACAGGATGGTCGTGTCGATCGACGTGATGAAATTGTTGGTGTCAAGCGACACCCAGATGGTGTCGATCGACACTTGGACCAGATTCAGCCGATTTTGATGGGAAACAATGCTGCGCGAGGACGAACACTTGCGGACTTCAACCATCAAGAGCAGTTCTACGCCAACAGATCTGCAATTCGTCCACTTCCGTTTCAGTGAAACGACTTTGAGCTCAAACCTGCGTTCTTCTCTTTAGTTGCTCAAGACCCATTCTGCGGTCTATCTCATGAGAACCCGATGGATCACATCGAGAGATTTGAGGATCTAGCCTCTGCTATCAAGGCGAATGGAGTTTCAGAGGACTACCTTTTCTGCAAACTTTTCCCCTACTCTCTTCAAGGGGAAGCCAAGTATTGGCTAAGGACGCTTCCACCGGGCTCGCTTACAAACTGGATGGATACAAAGAATGCTTTCTTAAGGAATTTCTTTGACGATGCAAAGTCCGAGGATCTGAGAGCAAGGATTGCAACTTTCAAGCAAGGCGATGTTGAGGCATTCAAGGCTGCGTGGTACAGGTTCAAAGGCTATTAGAGGGATTGTCCACATCATGGATTCAATGAGGTGCAGCTGCTTAATATCTTCTACAGAGGGATTGTGCTGCAATATTTTGTGACTCTAGATGCTGCAAGCAACAGGAACTTCAACACGAATTCTCCAGGGACTGCTACCCAGCTCATTGAGAACCTTGCTAACAGTACCAGCGCCAAGAACATGGACTATGAGAGGAGCCTGCAGAAGCGAGACATCAGTGGAAACCAGCTAGCAGAGGTCACTAAGAAACTGGATTCAATGCACGATATTCTGGCTGGGAAGAAGACAGTTCAATTCGCTAAGGAGGTCCAAACATTCGAGCCAGAAGATGTTAACTATGTCAATGGGTCTGGGTACCAGAAATACAGCAATCAACAAGGCTATGGATCGTCTTATCAGAAGCCATTTCAGAGCGGCAACAACTATCAAAGGAACTATGGTTCTTCGTCTTACAAGCCTCCTAAGCAGAAGAGTAAGATGAAAGACATGTTTGAGCAGATTTTAGAGGAATAACATAAGTTGACGGTGAACATCAACCAGAAGATAGATGTTGTTTATCAGGACTCGAATGGTAAATTCGAAGCATTGAGCTCTCATGTAAAGAAGTTGGACGTTCAGGTCGCTCAAACTGCAGAATCTGCAAAGAGACAAGAGGGGTTTCTTCCTGCAAAGACTGATAACAACCCCAAGCGATCTTGTAATGTCGCTCTAACTGAAGAAGAGGGGTATTTCGACGAATTCGAAGCAATTTTCGGAACTGCAGAGCACCCGTCGAGCGATGAGGAAGTCGTGTCACTCGACATGAATAAATCTCAAGTGTCGATCGACACTAATGCAGTGTGTCGATCGACACCACCTGAAAATCACGATTCTGCAAAGAAGAAGCTAGTGTCGATCAACACTAAGGCGAGTGTCGATCGACTCCCCGTCCAAACTTGTGCAGAAATCACAAAATCTTCGGTTCAAGCAAAGGAGAACGTCCATAAGGCCAAAGTCCCATTCCCCAGAGCTAGAAAGTCCAAACAGGAAGCTGAAGAGGCCATGTGCAAGAGGATGATTGAGAAGATCATTGTTGAGATGCCTTTAGTGGATGCAATTAAGCTTTCTCCTGCGATTTGAAGGTACGTCAAGCGAATGGTTGCTAATGGAGTTAGTCCTGAAGAAGGAGCTTTGCTGACCAGAGATCTCCAAGCGATTCTCCTAAACACAGTTCCGGTCTCCAGGAAGAAGAAGAAGGCGATAGTGGTTTCTGAAGAAGTGAGCGCGATGATCCAAAGTAGGATACCAGTGAAGCTACCTGATCCAGGAAGCTTTGTACTAGATTGCTCAATTTCTGAAGAAATTTTCCCTTATTCCCTCTGCGATTTGGGTTCTGGAATTAACTTGATGCCGCTCTCCATTGCTGTTAGACTTGGGATGACAGATTTCAAGAAGACTAGGATTTCTCTTATCCTAGCTGATCGTTCAAGGCATTTTCCGGAGGGGATTCTAGAGGATGTTCCGATTCGAATTGAAGAGTGCGTTATTCCAACAGACTTTGTTGTTTTGGAATACGATGAAGAACCTCAGGATCCTATTCTACTGGGAAGGTCATTCTTAGCAACAGCTGGAGCGAATATTGATGTGCGCAGAGGAAAGATCAAGCTTGATCTAGGTGATATTGTGATGGATTTTGACATTGACAGTACTTGGAGAAAACCCACCATAGATGGTCAAGCTTTTTCTGTGGACACTTCAGAGGACGAAAAGCTGATGAAGGAGCCTTCAGAAGATATTCCTGATGAGATCATTGAGAAAGTAGTCACTACAGACCCATCTCCAAAAACACCCTCCAAAGAGCAAAGGTACGCGCTTCCTGAACCAGAATCTCCTGATTTCATTAAAGAAGATTTCAAAGTTGAAAAAGCTGTTACACGCTTACGCAAGCCTCGAGTCTCTCGTGCAAGTCTTGGTATTTCTTTAAATGATTTTGCAGGAATTCCTAAGGAGGGAAAAAGGAATTCTAGGCCGTTTGCGAAAATGCGAATAATTGTTCCTCAGGCGCTTAAGGAGAAGGGAGATGGAGTTATCCAAGAGATAGTGCAGAGAACGCATAAACTTTTTCCTGGAATCATTGCATGGAAGAATGTAGATCCTCCAGACGTCTAAGTTCCTCAACACAGTTAAGCTAACGGACTAAAAACAAGTGCTTAATGGGAGGCAACCCATTTGTAAGTTTTATAATTATGTTCCATTTTATGTTTCTTTTTCAATTTTACGTTTTGGTTTTTTTTTTTTTTTTTTTGGGTTTTAGGAGATTCCAACGTCACGAATACAAAGGAGAATGCACTTCAAACTTGAGTGCCGATCGACACTGAGAAGCTGTTGATCGACACTGAGAAGTTGTTGATCGATACCAAGGAAAATAATATGTCAATCAACGAGGATTTTAAATCGCTCGACACGACCCCCCAGGTACGAATTCTCTTTCTGTTTTTCTTTATGTTTTGTTTTCTATCTATTTTATTCACCAAACTCAGGCTTAATAACACTGGGGACAATGTCGTTTAAGTCTGGGGGAGGTAGTTGCTAATTATTGTGTTTTCTTTTGAGTTTTTGAGTCAGTTTTTCAAAATTTCGGGTCAAAACTCCCCTTTCCACTTGCTTTGAACAACACTCAAGGACCATTTCCGATGCAAGTTGGCAGGTTATACTAAGGTGGGTAACTGGAAGTGGATCGGTTTAATGGAGCGAGTTCAGATTTCTGGAGAACGCTAGAAAGACGTTGCAGACCCCGCTCCTAATGAATCTCTAATCTCTTGTCAAGGGCGTTGGTAATCGCAAGACTTGATTCAGCTTCCAAATACTTTAAAGCGAGGACGGACCACTCTTGAAACTTCTTCCCAAATGACGAATACAACTGTCCTAGATCAAAAAGAAAAAGCCTCATGACCCTGTCTCCACAAGAACACTAGTAGTGAGCGCTGATCTAGTGATCAAAGATATGCTAAGGATCTAAACAAAATCTACAGAAAAGTGCAAGTCTGAAAATCAGAAAAATCCTGAAGAAAAAGTTCAAAAATGGGCATTGCATCTCTATGATATCCTTAATTGGATACAGTTTCAGAGGGAAGAGAGAGGGTGAAACGCACGAAAGTGTTCAAAGAAGCGCAAGAATCTAGAAGGTCCAACGATCGATATTCCCTCGATGAGACCGCACTTAATAAACTAAAGGGGTTTGCGACTGAAAGTCTGAGTTTCTCTAAGGGGTTTGGAATCAATCTGGAGGACTGCTATACTTCTAGGGAAACATCAAAGTATCACCGGATGACTTTGCAAAGGTATGTGGTTCCTAAAGGAGTGATAACACTGTTTTGCTTAGGGACAAGCAAAAAGCTAAGTCTGGGGGAGTTGATATATCATGGTTTTTACCCATTAAAGACCATGATATAAGTCCATTGTTTAGAGTTTTTTGGTGTTTTTCCTATGGTTTTAGAGTTTTTACAGGTACTAGGACGATTGGAGCTTAAAAGGTGTTTACTGGAAGTTTTAGAGCATTACGAAATAAAGTGGCGAAGATGTAAGTTCGGAGTCAACATTTGGAAGTTGTGTTGAGCGACGAGAATAAGTGTATCGCTCGACACGAAGACTTAAGAAGAAAAGAATCCGATTTTGATGATGGTGTCGATCGACACCACCTATGGGTGTCGATCGACACCCTGTTCGACCAAGCCCAAATTCTTATCTAAAGAAGTCCGTTCAAAGCCCGAAAGTTCCAGATGTTTACTTTTAGGTTTCTAGTCGGTTTTGTACCTGTATATATACGTTTTCCAAGCCATTGTTTAGGCTTATGCTTTATTTTATTGATTTCTTAGACATATCTCTTAATAAAACCATGTTTTCTTCTATGATTATGTCTGAGTAATTTCCCTGTTAGGTTTAGGGTTATTCAAAGGTGTTTGATGTTTTGCTAGATCTGATTTGATTGCTTAGGAATAATATCATTATAATGTTCTTCATCTTGGCTTGTTCTTATTGCTGATTTTAGATTCATGGCCTGAAATCTGATCTTAGGATATTTAATAGATACGACATTTTTATTGATTTCGTGATCTAGTCTTTGATGAGCAAAATTCCTATTCGCAAAGACATTTGGTTTAGGGTTTTGTGAACAATTGAACCTGAATTTATTGCTTGTTTAGATTCATAGGATTCGCAACGACAGTTGGATTTCTAGGGTTTATTCATAGATAATCTTTGCAGCGACAGCTGATTGATTTTATAATTGTGTTCATGTTCAGGAACTGTGCTTTAATATTCCTATCAATTGATTTATCTGCAATTCTGATTCACTGGAGATTTCCCTGTGCCTAGCGTTTCTTTTATTGATATTCAAAACCGTTTTACTTGCTTTTGATTACTTGTCTTTTCAGTATCATAATCCTGCTTAGCTTAATTCGAACATTTAAATCTATTGTGCATTCATTGATTCCCTGTGGATTTCGATACATAAAGTATTGCATTGATCTCTTAATTTGAGAGAGTAGCTCTAGGGTTTAGTTTGAGCATATCAGTAGACATCTCCTAGGCAATATGTCTGGTTCATCTTTTACAAGCTGGTTCATCTTTTACAAGCTCTTTACAAAAAGGAGAATCCGCTTGATAAAATTACATTCTCCGTTGATGATTTGGTTGGTCATATAAAGTCCGAAACAAAAAAAAAAATTTAGGACTTGCGAATCTTAGGAAGACTTTTACTCATATTAGAGTGAAATGCTGAAGACTTTAAGAAGATTTTGATCTCTTCCAAGATGTAATTTTTTTTTCTATCAGACAAAGGCTGGTTAAGTATCCGGTTGCGCTGTAACTCGAGATTGACTATGAACTTTCGGAAAAGCATTATCAGATTTACTATTTGCCAGAGAAGAATGTCTTTACTGAATACCGTCATTGCATCTTACTTGTCGCACACAGAATGACTGAAAAACAAGAATTATTCTTCATTGGTCAAAACTCATAGGGGGAGACATGGGAATGTTAATGCTACGAATTGTCATCAACCACATATGTGACATCATTTGTCTTAGAGATTAGGTGTTATTCACACTTTTATGAGTGCTTTTAGATTTAGAGAAATGGAGGTGTTGCTGTTTTTGAATTGATAAATTCTTTTACATAGATAACTAGACACCTCTGTTTAGAGATATGAAACTAACAAAGATTACGTTTTTCGTACGATAAACAAAAAAACATTATAAAGATTTAGGGATTAGATAAATGAGTTGGCCAGTTGTGGCCTAATGTTGACAAAAATACAAAAAAACTTATCAATCAAAGGAAACACATAGTTTGAAAGCATACAACTCCACAACTTAGGGATGAACATTTCTGTTTCTTCGCATTTTAGTTTTTGGTTTGGTAGCATACAACCCCTAACTAGTATAATTAAATTAGTCACTTTGATTCCAAATAACAACGGGAAAATCGCATTTTTAACCTTCAAAGTTAGATTTACTAGTACTTTAAACCTTGATGGAATATCACTCTCACTTTAATTCTTCAAACTTGAAACTTTTACACATTAAACCTTCAAACTTGAGATCGAGTTTGCGCCGACATTACTGTTGACGGAACAACTAACGCCGTGCCGGAACAGTAAACGTCCGTTTAATAAATAAACACGTGTGTCGTTAAAATTTTAATTTATTTTTATGTAAATTCGTTTTAAAAAAATAAATAACATAAATAAATTAAAATTAAAATAAATAATATAGAAAAAGAAACTCTGATAAGTCTCAAATTGATTTGGGAATTAGGTTAGTGACTTTTCTTCTTCTCCGACAAAGTGTAATCTCAGAGATAAACACAGAGAGACATAGAGAAATTGATTGATTCGAGGGAGAAAAAACAAAGCAAAGATCAGAGTCGGATGCGTTGTAGTCTAAATGGGGTAAGTAAAGTTTTCAATCTCTCCCTTAAACTCAACCAATTTGGTGTTTGCTTCTAAAAATCTTGATCGATAAACATATAAAGTTTGCTTCATATGTTTGATTGCTTCTACATTTGCTTTGAAGAGTTTCGTACCACATGGAAGAAATGTTGTAGGCCTGTTATAGGTATTGACGGATGTTTCTTGAAATGGGAGTTGAATGGTGATTTACTCGCAGCTGTTGGTAGAGATGCTGACAACAGGATGTATCCAATTGCATGGGCAGTTGTTAGAGGTGAAGACAAGGACACTTGGGGTTGGTTCTTGAAGAAACTCAAATCAGACTTAAACTTGGGAACTGGAGAGAAGTTGACAGTGATCTCTGACAAGCAAAAGGTCAGTATAACTTGTTAAAATTCTCATGGAATTGTGATCGAGTTACTGTGTGTGTAAAATATATCTTCATCTTCTTTTCAGGGACTTGTGATTTCAATGGCAAATGAACTTCCACAAGCAGAGCATCGTATGTGTGCTAGGCATATATATGCTAATTGGAAGAAACAAGGTTTTTCAAGATCAGAATACAAGAACTTGTTTTGGGCAGTAGCATATAGTTATACAGAAGGAGAGAGTGAAGAAAAGTTAGATATGGTGGCTGCCTTTGATCCTGCTGCACATGCAGCTCTCTTGGAAACAGAACCAGAGAGGTGGTGTCGTGCATACTTCAGCATTGAGTCTCATTGTGCTGATGTTCACAATAATTTGTCAGAAAGCTTCAATAGGACGATAAAGATGGCAAGGACAAAGCCTGTTATTAACTTGTTAGAGGATATTAGAAGACAAGCCATGAGAAGGATAAGTAGAAGGTTTTTGAAAGCAGAGAAGTGCAACATTGTTGTTACACCAATCACAATGGCATTGCTAGAGAAGGCAAGGATCGATAACAAATATTGCTCAACAATTCGCAGCAGCTCTAGTTTGTATGAAGTCCTTGAGTTTGACTGTGGCCACTCAGTGAACTTATCCACACATGGATGTGCTTGTAGGAAATGGGATTTAACAGGTATGTACTACTTAATTACTTTCTAATTTTCTATAGGTTGAATTTTGTATACTTTATGTAATATCTTTACTTTTGTTGACAGGTATACCATGCAAACATGCTGTATGTGTTCTTGATGATAACCAAGAGGATCCAGTGAAATATGTGGCTGAGTATTACTACACACATGTCTTCAAGGCAACATACGCAGACAACATCAAACTTGTCAATGGTCAAAGCATGTGGAAGAGGGTGTAAACAAACCTACTATTGGAATACCAGAGATGCGGAAGCCACGTGGAAGGCCAAAAAACAGGGACAGAATTAAAGAGCCATTTGAAGATCTCAATAACCTAGGAAAATCAACAAGACATGGTAGGATACCACATTGCAGCCGATGCAAACAAGCTGGTCATATTAAAACCAGTTGTAAGAATGAACCTGTAGTGGTTGAGGGCCCAACAAACAGACGTGGGAGACCATCTAAACTACCATCAGAGATCCAACTGGTGCGTCCTCAAAGCCAAGAAGAAAAAGACAAACTCCAGCTGCTGGAACAAGCTCACAACCATCTGAGGTACCTCTTCTAAGCTTTGTTAATGATTCAAGTGCTTTTATTTGGTGCATTATTAGTAAGTTTAATTCTCTTTACTTTGTAGATGGAACCAAGAGCAACAAGCTCCCAACCAGCTCAAGCTAGTGAAGCAAGTTCCCAAACTCCAGCTACTTCTAGTGCTCCTCAACCATCAGCTTCAATAAGTCTTCCAAAACCACATGTGAAGAAAGCATCACGAGGGAGACCACTGAAGATAAGGAAAACTGGTAACATTCCAGTAGGTGTGGGAACTATGTGGAGTCCATTCATTGATAGGCCTTTTGAAGTCTTTGGAAATCGGATTTATGACAGGTCTGACCTAAACCCACAACCACCAGAAGCCAATAACCCTCAACCTCCTCAGTAGTGTCACAATTCCACAAGTATCTATCTTTCTATCTTTGTTTTTGTTTTATGTATGACTTAGTTGGCAAAAGGAAACAGCTTTTGTTCGTTTTTTGGGTTTATGTATAACTTAATCGGCTAAATGAAACAGCTTTTTGTTCATTTTTTTGTTTATGTTTGGCTTACGATTTCAACAAATTTTTTGGTTTAAGGACCAAAACAACAACATCCAAATGAGCAACAACTAAGAGTAACAACAAAAACACAAACACAAACAGAACTAAAAAACAACATTCAAAGATACCACCGTATCACTCCAATTACCACCAACATTGAATTACATCTTCCACACTCCCATCATCATTCCGATCACCAACGTAAATCCGACAGATGAAGTTATAAGCACATTACGGAAGACCCTGCTCCTTTCGTTTAGTATCAAAACCTCTCGCTTTAGTGTCTCACATTTTTCACGGGTTTTCTTCAAATCATCAACTAAATCGCTTAGATCTCCTACCATACTTTCAGCTTCACGAGTTATTACTTTGTTCTTGAGGTTAGAAATCTCAACTTTTTGTGCCCGAATCACATCTCTTGCTTCCAACAGAGCTACATATTGCCACCCATGTGGTTTCTCCACATCAAACCAACGAAAAAAATTGCAAGACTCATACCCATTCACAACTTGACGACCTTGACATGAATAGAACCTCCTTCATGGGTTTTCATCGGTCCAAGCTCTCACAATCTTAGTTGAACGATGACACTTACACATAACACCATTGTTGTTGTTCGAATGGATTGTTGATGAACTTCCACTTTCAGCCATTTTCGTATCTCTCTCAAATTGATTGATTTCTTTGTCTCTCTGCAATTTTTCTTTGTCGGAGAAGAAGAATGAAACTCTAACCTAATTCTCAAATCGATTTAGAATATATCTGATATTATTTATTTTAATTTTAATTTATTTATGTTATTTATTTTTTTAAAACGAATTTACATAAAAATAAATTAAAATTTTAACGACACACGTGTTTATTTATTAAACGGACGTTTACTGTTCCGGCACGACGTTAGCTGTTCCGTCAACAGTAATGTCGGCGCAAACTCGATCTCAAGTTTGAAGGTTTAATGTGTAAAAGTTTCAAGTTTGAAGAATTAAAGTGAGAGTGATATTCCATCAAGGTTTAAAGTGTTAAAAATGCGATTTTCCCAAATAACAAACTGTTGCGCTCAATTCGTTATCAGAATTGAATCACATTGACATTCGAAACCTTAAGTACTACTATTGTTTAAACTAATAGGTTTTCTTTCCATGAAAATTGCAATTTACATAAAATTATTTTTTACTTAGTTAACAAGTTATATAACTCTTGATTAAAAAATCAAATTTTGTCCTGCTTCATTAATCAAGAAACTATACGTATCCATCGAGCGATGCTAGGAACGCCCTGGTTAACGGCAAAGGCCATGTAATACCCCGGCGGAGTAACGGCGCCGTTTAGTGGAGCTGTACACTGAATCCTATAACGACTTTCACCGTCAGGCAAAGTCGGACCAACAGTCAACTTCACGAGCCGTTGACCTTGAGAAAACGAGTGAGTCGCAAAAGGCGCGTTTCCCCAATTGATCTGAATCGTCTCCACCACCGGTAACGGCACCGTCACAAACATGTCAAAAACCTCTCCGTAACGCACGATCTTTGGGATTTCTCGGATCTCGGGTCGGAGATTGGCTCGATCCGGTGAAAGATACTCCGGTGAAAACGCTTCGATCCGTAGCTCTGTGGGAAATTCGGCGTTGAATTTGTAGAAATAGTGAGGGTTACTTCCGGCAAGAAGGATTCGACCGTCGGGTAATAGATTCGCCGTCGAATGGTACATTCTAGGTACTGTTCCTGGATTTAATGTCATGAATCGTAACCCGATTGGTTGATCGGGTCGGTATAAAAGCGGGTAAAGACACGGGTCGGATCCCATTTCGAATCCTTGACTCCCGGCTTGAGCTCCGTTTATGATCAGAATTTCTCCCGTTGGTAAATTCACCATATCCCCCATGATTCTCCCCAAAGGCATCTCCTCCGTTACCCAAACCGGATCCCCCGCGGTGGCTATGATCCGACCACAGCTTCCGTGCGCCGGCGCGTCTACGGCACGCGTTGTGAAAGCTCCGGCTTGAGCTCCGCCGCAGATTAGAATCTCCGCCGTGGCGAAATCTCCTTGGATCGCTAGCATCGCCGATGATCCCCCGGACGGGTAATTCCTCGGTCCACCGTCTAACGGTGGATATTCCTTCACGACGGTGTTTCTCCGGTGATCGTATTTAACGGCGCGACTGTTGGCGAAGACGAAGAGGCTTCCGGCGTCGTCGGGAAGAAGATGAACGAAAGGGTAGAGATTATCCATTTGTTTATCTTCCACGTCAGCAAGAAACTGAAACGGAACGGCACCGTTTTCACGTGGAGGATAATACTCAACCGTATTGGTTCCTCTACCACCGACGATGATAACCGAACCATCTGGTAATATCTGGTTAGTAGCGTACCAACGTCCGGTTCTTAATTCGGTATTTTGTAGCTCCACCCAATCGCACGTCTCGTTCGGGTCACACGGTTCGAATTTTCGGATCTTTTTAAACCCGTCTCTATCCCCACCCGTTTGAAGTAACGACCCGTCGGATAAAAACTGACCAGATGAGCACCACGTGTCGGTTTGAATCATCAGTGGTCGGATCTGATTTGTACCGAGATCAAACAAAACCGAGTGAGCGTAGCAATCGCGTTTCAGAACGACGTCGTTTGGGTCGCTCCGGCACCGGTGACGACCAAGAGATTTTCTCGACGGTCCGGTATTAGTCCGATCGAGAAGGATTACCGTATTGAACCGGGTTACCGCCGTGTGCATAGAGGCTATACCGGCGTCTTGTACGATGAGCTCCCACGTGCCTGGTAAATCAGCACGTGCGATCGAGAGTGAAAGTAGAAGGACGAGCACTGGAGTGAAGTAAGGGACCAGTACTGCCATTTTTGTCGGCTAAAGCTCACAAGGTTTCTGCTTCACTTACGTTTTTAACGAAGAAGATTAAGTGGGGAAAAGGTGTGTACATTGTGAATTAATTAATCACAACCGTTGATTCGACGATCAAATTATATGTGGGGTTTGTGGGGTCCATGAACTATAGATAGTAGAATATTTTCCTTTTTTGTATTAAAGTTTATTGTGTTAAAAATTTGTTTTACACTGAGAAACCAAATTCGTTAAACTTCAAAAAGTCTAAATTTTATTGCTAATAATTAACTTAAATTAACGACTCATAGTTTTTTTTGACAATCGAAGCAAACATTTTAAGTGGATCAAAACATGCGTTTTTTGTTCTTGTAATTTTTCAATCGGTTTCGTTCTGTAATCAGAGCTAATAGGTCCAAAAGTATTATAGTAAACATATTTGTCAATTGATTAAACAGCAAGTTTCTATAGATAGTAATAGTACATTTGTAATATAGATTAAGGTTCTTATTGTCATTAGCTAATCCCTAGTTCTATCTACATGTAACACTATATATATTGTACATTTCTCTCTTAATAAAGTAAACACATTCACAATCTATATGGTATCAGAGCCTCGATAACCTAAATTTTTAAAACCATTCAGCCGCCATGGCGACAAATCCTTCTTCCGCAGAAACCATCACCACAAACAATCAAACACTTTTCAACATCAACACCTCTAATGTCATGAAACTCACATCAACAAATTATCTCTTATGGCGTGTTCAGGTTCTTGCACTCTTTGATGGATACGATTTGGCTGGCTATCTCGATGGATCCACCCTTGCTCCTCCATCAACGCTATCACTTCTCCTAACCCGGCGTATACGAGCTGGAAACGACAAGACAAGTTGATATTCAGTGCTCTTTTAGGAGCTATATCTGCTCTGATTCAAGCCCTTGTCTCTCGCTCCACGACATCCGCTCAGATCTGGTCCAAGCTTGAGTCTACCTATGCCGCACCAAGTCGCGGTCACATCAGACAGTTGAGGAATCAATTAAAACTCTGGAAAAAGGGTGACAAAACGATTGACGAGTATCTTCAAGGCCATATCGCTCGTATTGATCAACTCGCCATCCTTGGCTCTGCGACGGAACATGAAGAGCAATTGGACATCATTCTTGAAGGATTGCCGGAAGAATATAAAACCGTTGTTGATCAAATCGAAGGACGAGATAAGCCTCCCTCAATCACAGAGGTACATGAGAGGCTACTTAACTATGAGGCGAAGCTGCTCATCGCTGCCACATCAACTTCGTCGTTTCCTGTCTCCGCAAATGCTGTTCAGCAACGACCCAACTGCACCAACAACAACAATAACTCAAGACATTCATACCACAACAATCGTTCTTCCAACAACAATAATCAAAATTGGCAGCCAAACCAAAACAGTGGCTCATACAGTGGCTCATCTCGGTCTGATGGACGCACACCTCGACCTTACAATGGCAAGTGCCAACTCTGCCATGTCCAGGGACATTCGGCTCAACGCTGTCCTCAATTCCAAACCATTCAATCATCTCCTCACTAATCCAAGAGCCCATTCACACCATGGCAACCCCGAGCCAACATGGCTCTTGCGTCTCCATACACAGCAAGTGAGTGGTTCCTCGACAGTGGTGCAACCCACCACATTACCTCTGACCTGAATAATCTTGCTCTTCATCAGCCATACAATGGAATGGATGATGTCTTGATCGCGGATGGCTCTGCCTTAGCCATAACACAAACTGGTTCTACTTTTCTTCCTTCTCAGTCTCGTGCTTTAGCTCTTAACAAAGTCTTATATGTGCCTGAGATCCATAAGAACTTGATTTCTGTATATCGCTTATGCAATACTAATCAAGTCTCCGTCGAATTCTTTCCCGCATCCTTTCAGGTGAAGGATCTCAGCACGGGGGCCCCGTTACTCCAAGGCAAAACTAAAAGCGGATTATATCAATGGCCGGTGACTCCTCAAGCTTTGGCTGCAAGTTTAACGCCTACATCAAAGACAACTCTCTCAATCTGGCACTCGCGTTTAGGACACCCGTCGTTGTCGATTATAAATTCAATTATCTCTAAACACTCTCTTCCTTTTTCAAATTCATCTTCCAAAACACTATCTTGTTCCGATTGCATGATTAATAAGAGTCGCAAGTTACCTTTTGCTACTTCTTCTATTCAAACAAATGCACCCCTTGAATGTCTCTTCTCTGATGTATGGCAGTCTCCGATTCTCTCCATAGACAACTATAAATATTATGTTGTCTTCGTAGATCATTACACCCGGTACACATGGCTTTACCCTCTCAAACAAAAATCTCAAGTTAAACCAACCTTCATTGCCTTTAAAAACCTTGTCAAAAATCGTTTTCAAACTTCTATCAAAACTCTTTACTCAGACAACGGCGGTGAATTCATCGCTTTGAGAGAATTTCTTGAGAGTAGTGGTATCTTTCATCTTACAACACCACTACATACTCCGGAGCATAACTGTTTGTCCGAGCGCAAACACAGACATGTTGTGGAAACCGGTCTCACATTATTATCAAAAGCTTCGGTTCTTAAGTCGCATTGGCTTTTCGCTTTTGCCGCGGCCGTCTATCTCATCAACCGACTACCAACCCTGGTGTTGTCACTTCAGTCTCCGTTTCAAGCTCTCTTCAAAACAAATCCGAATTATGAAAGACTGAAAGTCTTTGGCTGCCTAAGCTTCCCGTGGTTAAGACCTTACAACACACACAAGCTTCAAGATAAATCAAAAGAGTGTGTTTTTCTTGGCTACTCTCTCACACAAAGTGCCTACCTCTGTCTTGATTTGAAAACCAAGAGAACATATGTTTCCAGACATGTTCAATTCGTTGAAGATCGATTTCCATTCACAGAGATTACTCAAAAATCAACAGTTACGGTTCCTAATATCTCAGTCTCTGATCTGGCACCGGTAACATACATTCCGGTTTCTGAGTCACCATTGCCGCCGCCCGTGCCCCTGTGCTCAGGTCCTCACCAACCGCCGCCGTCATCCACACCGACCGTGGTGTCCTCTCCATCGCAGGTATCGCCTTGTCTCTCTTCCTCTAATTCTTCTTCTTCTCCTAACTCTGAGCCCACTGCTCCACAAGAAAATGGGCCAGAACCGGTCCAACAACCTAATAACCCAAACACTAAAAAGCCAAACACTCCAAACCCAATAACATCTCCTGTCTCTCAACCTACACGTCAAAATACACTCCCCGATCAAACAGACCAAACACGCACCTCTCTCCCTCAATCACCTAATCCCGTTCCAACACAAAACACCTCTGTACCACCACCTCAAACAACAACCACCTCTCAAATCAATGCCCGTAAACCACGACCACCTCCTCAACCAAGCAACCATCGAATGCAAACAAGATCAAAGAACAACATCGTCAAGCCAAATCGCAAACATAGTCTCACTGCGGCTCTCTCTCCATCCTTGCCCAAAGAACCAACGACCATTCAACAAGCTCTTAAAGATTCTAATTGGCGAGCACCCTGCTCGGAAGAATTTAATGCTCAACAACGCAACCATTCATGGGATCTTGTCCCTCCGAATCCATCACAAAACATTGTTGGATGTCGCTGGGTGTTCAAACTAAAGCTACTTCCTACTGGAAATCTCGATCGTCACAAAGCTCGTCTCGTTGCTAAAGGATACAATCAGGAATACGGTGTGGATTATGCAGAAACCTTCAGCCCCGTCATCAAAACTACGACAATTTGTCTTGTACTCGAGATTGCCGTCATCAAAAATTGGATCATAAAACAGCTAGACGTAAACAATGCATTCCTTCAATGCACTGTTGACGAAGAAGTCTATATGCAACAACCGCCAGGATTTATAGACAAAGACCGTCCTGATTATGTGTGTCGCCTCAGGAAAGCAATTTACAGACTCAAACAAGCTTCGCGCGTGTGGTATAATGAACTTAAAACTCACCTTATAGCCACTGGTTTTTTTAATTCACTTGCCGATGCATCCTTATTCATCTACAATTGTGGTTCGTCACATCTTTATCTCCTTGTGTACGTTGATGACATCATCGTCACCGGCAATGACAATGCTCTTATGGCTCGTGTCTTAACCGCTTTGGCTGATCGCTTCTCTATCAAAGATCCGAGTGACTTGCATTATTTTCTTGGTATTGAGGCCACTCGGACAGCGGCTGGTCTTCACCTAATGCAACGCAAATACATACTCGATCTCCTTACAAAGGCCAATATGCGTGATGCCAATCCAGTTTCTACTCCGATGCAAGTCTCTCCGAAGCTCACACTCCATAGCGGCACTACTCTTCCCAATGCAACGGAGTACCGGTCTATCGTTGGAAGTCTTCAATATTTTGCATTCATGCGGTCTGACATCTCTTATGCGGTCAATAGGCTATCCCAGTTTGTTCATCGTCCGACATCGGATCATTGGACAGCGGTCAAACGTGTCCTCCGCTATCTTGCCGGCACCATAACTCATGATGTATTCCTCAGCACCAATTCTCCTCTCACACTACATGCGTTTTTTGATTCAGATTGGGCTGGCGATACCGATGACTATATATCCACAAATGCATATGTCATCTGCGTTGGCTCTAATCCTATCTCATGGTCCTCTAAAAAGCAAAAAGGAGTTGCTCGTTCTTCCACGGAAGCCGAGTATAGATCAGTCGCAAATACAGCAACGGAAGTTCGATGGATATGTTCTCTTCTCACCGAATTAGGCATAACACTCCCTCGTGCTCCGGTAATCTACTGCGACAATATTGGTGCCACCTATCTCTGTGCTAACCCCGTTTTTCACTCTAGGATGAAGCATTTAGCTCTCGATTATCACTACATCCGTAATCAGGTTCAAGCCGGTGCACTTAGAGTATCCCATGTCTCTACCCACGATCAACTAGCAGATGCACTTACCAAGCCCTTGTCTCGTGCTAAACATCAGTTGATTTGTTCCAAGATTGGAGTTACGCGAGTACCTCCATCTTGCGGGAGCGTATAGATAGTAATAGTACATTTGTAATATAGATTAAGGGTCTTATTGTCATTAGCTAATCCCTAGTTCTATCTACATGTAACACTATATATATTGTACATTCCTCTCTTAATAAAGTAAACACATTCACAATCTATAGTTTCTCCCATTTTACTACCAAACATGAATAATCCAAAAAAAAAGCATATATTAAACAAAGAAAACGTTTCTATTACTACTTCTTTAAGCAGATAAACATTTTTGTCGTTGTCTATGATATTATACACCGACGACATGTCCGAAGAATCGCGAAATCGGAAAAATGAACCGTGCTAAGAAGCAATTCTAACTTCATGTGATGGTTAATGAGTAATTTAGATAAATCGGAGCCGGCCTTGAATATCAACTATGAAAAACAAGCACATACATTTTCATATGCCCAAAAAAAAAAGGTTGGTACATACGAATCATTTGAACTCAATGGCAATTCATAAAATGATTAGTGCTCTATTTGGTAAACGTGTTCTTTTTCTCATCTTTTCTCCTACACTACTCTTTTTCTTTTACTTATCATCATATCTTTCGTCATTTGATGCTTCTTCTACATGGACAACAAAAAGAAATGATATTTCTACTACATGATTAGTTGTTAAACTAATTAATTAATTCGTTAGTTTAGATTTGTTGATAAGCTTTTAGGTTGTGCTGTCTGCAGCCAGTGATTTCAAAAAGTGTCACCCATTTCTAATTGCTTTCACTCTTATAATATACTCCAAATGTAATAATCCAATTATGTTACTCTCTTTCTCTTTCAATACAGTTGTAGGTGTGGGCAGGATTGCACACATTATACCCAGTTCGACTACAAACTTGTCAAGATTCGTATATTTTTCTGGATACCTAGAAATTCGGATATAGAAAATGTTGCATTTACACGTGATAAGTATCTTCAAATTTCAAGATACATATTTTCAATCTAACATATCACGATAACTAACGAAATTTATAATATCCAATCAAGAAAAAAACTCATACATAAAAAAGTGCATATCAGTTAAAAAACGTATGTCAGCTAAATTATCCGAATCTATATTCACATGTACTTATTTTCCATCAATTATAACATTCCAAATCAATTAACAACTTTCATTACATACTTTTTTTTCCAAATACATAACTTAAAATTCAAAATTTTGAATCTAAAAAATTCATATCCAAGCAACATATAATAAAAGTAAATAAAAAAAGAACATGTTATTGACCTTTTAGATTGCTTAAAGAGAAAAGCAAGACTCTAGCAGTGAAAGTAAAAATCATAACTCATAAAACTTTAAATTCAAATTCACAGCATACGACGCCGTTTTGAATTAGAATTAATTGTGTGTTTTTCTATAGATCTTTGCTTGGTCTGAACAAAACTCACGAAAAATACTCAAATCTGTCATCTTTGTGTGCGTCATCTTTTTAACCTTTTTATTACCAATAAACCCTTCCAAGTTCCAAACCAGGGCTTAAGGGTTTCTCTAGGGTTTTCCTTCTTCTCCACGATTGATTTCTCCAAATTCTCAATCGCAAAATTCAAATCCAACATTTTCGCTTTCATTGATGCGAACTCGACTTCCAATTTCGCATACCCAGATACAAATCAATCTCAGAAATGACCATGGAAGCTCGAGTCGGTGTAGTGGTGGAAGGAGGACAGAGAGCTCTTAATTCCGCCACCGCCGGAAACAGGAAACTGTTACAGCAACCACCGCAGACTCAGACTCAAGCTCAAAGCTGCCACCACCAAAGTAATAAACAGTCGTTGAATCAGAAGCAAGAGCATTCCGATGGCGCTGCGCATCTCATCGCCGGCGGAGTTGCCGGAGCTTTTAGTAAAACATGCACTGCTCCACTCGCTCGCCTCACCATCTTGTTTCAGGTTTAACAATCTCTTCTTTCCGGATCAAGTTTTCTGTTTCCTTAACTGGGTCAATGTGAAGTTTTTGAAATTTGAGACATTTCAGTTTTGCTGCTTAGTATGGTTCATGCAAAGTTAAAGTTTCGAGTTTGCTTAATTGCATTAGAGAAAGTGTTTAATGATCTTTTTATATGAGAAAGGTGGAAAATTTAACTTACCCTGAGCCAATTGAAGCTAGGGTTTTGGCTATGAGTTTGAACTTGTTGCTGAATTTGAACTTGGAAGAGTTTTGTTATATTAACAAACATGGATAATGCGTGATTTTAGTTATGTATTGACGAGTTTATATTTGTTATCAGATACAAGGTATGCAGTCGGAAGCTGCAATATTGAATAGTCCAAGCATTTGGCGTGAAGCTTCTCGTATTGTCAGTGAGGAAGGTTTTAGAGCTTTTTGGAAAGGAAACTTGGTTACGGTAGCTCATCGGATTCCATATTCTGCGGTTAACTTCTACTTTTACTCAGAATACAACAAGGTGAGTTGCATTCGAGTCTGTTTCTTTTAGAATGTGGTCTGTATTAGTAGTTCACACTCATCTGTCACTCAGAATATAACAAGCTTTTTTGTTTTGCAGCTTTTGTACTCAAATCCAGTGTTGCAGAGGTATAAAGGAAATGCAAGTATGGACGTTTTAGTGCACTTTGTAAGTGGTGGCTTGGCTGGAATAACAGCTGCTTCAGCTACTTACCCTCTCGATCTTGTAAGGACACGGCTTTCTGCACAGGTAATTGCGTTATCTACTTTATATTTTTCTCTTTTTAGCTCTTATTATGGTGAATTGGACAAAAAAGAAGTTTTTTAAATACTGTTCTTAGTCTTTCTTTAACATACCCTTAGGCTGAATACATTTTATTTGATCCTTTCCAGAGAAATTCAATCTATTATCAGGGCGTTGGGCATGCATTCCGTACCATTTGCAGAGAAGAAGGATTTTGGGGTCTATATAAAGGACTTGGTGCTACATTGTTGGTACGCTTTATTTGTTCTCTGAACCCATTGTATCAGATTGTTAAGCAATGTTTAAAAATACTCGGTATAGGTAGCCGTTTAGTCAATACCCCACTGCAGTTTTCCATAGGATGCTAGGGTAGATGGGAGTCTCTTAGGTCGGCTAAGTGTCCAATTACGTGATGTTATAATAATATCTGAGTATACGTGTTTTTGTATTGCAGGGTGTCGGTCCAAGCCTTGCAATCAGCTTCGCAGCATATGACTCTTTGAAAACGTTTTGGCAATCTCATCGGTAAAAGGCCTCTTAATTTAGGGATTTGACTTATAATATTGCTTAGGGATCTCAAATAAGAGTCTATTTCATTTATAACTTTGTACTTTAAACTTTTCATAGGCCTGGTGATTCACAAGCCGTGGTTAGTCTTGCTTGTGGGGGTCTCTCCGGAATTGCTTCCTCGACAGGTTTGTTACGAATACAAGGTCATGGCTTTTTGGTAATATTTACATTACAATGAAAGTTTGATCGATCTAACTTTTTTTGTAGCGACATTCCCGGTGGACCTGGTGAGAAGGAGAATGCAGTTGGAAGGAGCTGGTGGGCGAGCACGAGTGTATAACACGGGACTATTTGGAACATTCAAATACATATTCAAAACAGAAGGCATGAGAGGGCTATACAGAGGAATCTTACCAGAATATTACAAAGTGGTTCCTGGGGTTGGCATCGCCTTCATGACATATGAGGCATTGAAGAGGTTCTTATCGCCTGTCCCCAATTAGTGTAAGCTGCTTTATAGAGTATTTTGGAGAAGAAACAGAATATAATCTTCTTTACTTTTGGTTGGTTGTAGTTTTTACTTAATCTTCCAGTGTATAGTAGTTGCAGACTTGCAGTTGTTAGATTTGCAATTTGTCCCTCCTCCGTTAGCATCTCTCAAGACAACAACAATTTTGCCTTGTTCTCTAAGGCCCTTACATTGATCCAAGCTCTTATGATCTTTGTAAGACTTTTGATTTTACATTTATGAACTCTTAATATGAAATTTTTGGTTCCTGCTTTATTTTATGTCATCTTACTTTGTTGTTTATATACAAGTGCAGTATTATTGTCCATTGAAATTGAACTAAATTCATGTCACAACAAAGAGAATGTTAATAGTCCCAACCTAAAAAGAAATTAAGAATTACTTGTATTTATTATTATTATTATTTTTTGCCGTCTACTTGTATTTATTTAGTGACAATAATATAATAACTTGTAGTATCTAATAACGAGAAATTGGATTTGTTGTCAGTAAGCTGTCAAATTGCAAACTTCATGTCAAATTGCAAAAAGGAAAATCTGTTGATTGGAAAAATGGAAATTTAGGTTTGACTAGTCAAAGTAAAATTATCACTTAGAATGGGAAAGTATAGTATAAAACCATCATCATCATCAGATTTACCCTATTTTACTCAATCTTCCGTTCTGGAAAAACAAAAAAAAATACCTGCAACTCTGTTTTCACTAAAACAAAGTGATGGCAAACACAAACACTCGTGAAGTCTGGTTACGAAACAAGAATCAAGAGATGGTTAAAATACGAGATTGTTTCAACTCATGCTCGTTTATTGAGATCGATATGGAGTTCCCGGGAAATTTAAAACAAACACGAATGGAATCGAGCGAAGAAGAACGTTATCGTATCATGCGGTTTAATGTAGGTGCAACGAAACTGATCCAATTCGGTTTCACTCTTTTTGACGATGTAGGTAGAATTGGCGGAACGTGGGAAGTTAACTTGTCTGACTTCGACGTAACGAAAGACTCGAATAACCCTAAATCCATCGAGTTTTTGAGAAAGAACGGTTTAGACTTGGAGAAGATCAGAGACGAAGGGATTAGTATCAAAGAGTTCTTTAAAGAGTTTTCTCTGATTCTTAACGAGAAGAAGAAGAAGATGATGACATGGATTACGTTTGACGGGACTTACGATTTGGCTTATTTGGTTAAGGGATTAACCGGAACAGATTCCTTACCGGAAACATCGAGCGAGTTTGCGGAACTAGTCAAAACACTTCTCGGAGGCTTTCATGATGTGAAGAAAATGTCCGGTGATTGCAAAGGATTGAGTTCACGGTTTGGTTTGCAGAGAGTCGCCGATGAACTTCAGATTAGAGCCGGGAACGCTCATCACGCTGGATCCGATAGCGAGTTGACTGCTCGAGTATTCACTAAGATTGCTCTGGTCTTGTATCGCGAAAAGAGAAAACGATCTGAATCTCAACATCATGATCAGAAGCGAATGCGTTTTGAAACTGAGCAACACCTAGTCCATATGGAACAGCTTAGGATTCATGAAAACTACAAGCGAATGCATCTCGAAGCTGTACAACAACAGCATCCTCAAGCGTTCTTCCTACCGCAACCGTTCTATGTACCACAACCGCCACAGCCGATGATGTTTCCTGCTTACCATCATCCTTTTGGTGGTCACTTGGTAGCGCCAATCCCGAGAATGAGCTATGTCTGATCAACTAAGGAATAGGAATGTAGAAACATAATAATGTAGACAAATGTAAACAAATTTGATTAGCTTCTTATTCATCTTTATAAATCCTTCACTTTCATATCTTTGTAGCTTTAGGATTTACAACAAAGAAAATGTTACAAATTTAACCTGAAAAGAATTAAGAAATATGGTCCATTTTTTTTGGCTGTACAAACAAATGTTACTTTTACAGATACTGAATTGAACAACATACAGGTGAATCATTTAGGACCTTTTTCCCCCTCTTCCTGGTTCATGGTTTCTGAGGAGGACCAGAGCTTCTTCTATGTGATTGAAGATGTTTTAATCTGCTAATGAGGGCATCAATATATGTTCTGAGTCGATACCGTACTGAGTTTGTGAGCGTTAAAGGCGGATTGTGAATCAGCGTCTGTGCCTCCACTGTAACAAAGACTAGTAAACGCACCGCTTTTGTGTAGAGGTTTACTGCGTTCTCTGCCTCTCCCATCAGTTCATCTACCTGCAACAATTCATATCTCATTTCTCAATTTCCAAAAACCGAAAATTGTGAGTGTACAAACAATAATAACCAGATTGATATTTAGTGCAATAGTAGAAACTTACTCCTCCACTGACGCCAAAACCAAGAGCTGCTTGGAATATTATCTCCATTGCATCCGGCATCTCTGTAGTATCTACAATGACGTTTTCTGTGGTTTAACAATTTTGATTAACCGAGAAAAGACAAATGAGAGATTTTTCCAAGACCAAGAAAATGTGTACCAGATTCCACAAACTTGGCAAGTTCTTCAGCACGTTCAGTCTCCTGGACAAACTCTTTCTGAATCTGAGACAATAATAACTTCTCCGATCCTTCGTCGCTGATATTTCTTCCTACGCTGTTAACGTCTTGGCGCAAGCTTCCATCTACACCCGAGACTGCCTTAGTATGACAGATGTGCAGTGCTTGATTCCAAATAGCAAGAACCACCAGTTGGATCGAGAGAGCTTCCAACTGTTTACCTGACTCAGTCTTCGATAACAAAGCAAAGGTTCAGAAACTCTCGTTGGAAAGGTTTTGTTATATAACTATTTGAAGTTGCTTACCTTTTCATGAACCAATTCTGCAATCGTTGCTGCACTTTTTCGCAAAGACCGGATTCTGGTGAAGCTGTTAGTTGATGGTTGTTCAAAACCATCCACAAGGTCTAGTGACCCATGAGATGTACCCGGGAGAGAATTAGGACTCTCCAAGCTTTCAAGCCGACCAATCTTGCTGCCAGTGGCACCAGCTATTGGCATAGGAGCCGTTGAAGTAGTTACATTTCTTTTAGTGAACTCTACAGGAGGAGAATGTGATTTAAATGGGTAATTAAAACGCTTTGGAGAACCAGATGAAGATGATGGTATATCCACTGGTGGTCCAGATATCAAAACATAATCTTGATCCATCGAGTCTGGCAAATTCCCTATTGCAGAACCGATGAATGTTAGTAATCCTAAGGAAAACCTTTTTAAGTTTCTAGTGCTAAGCAAATGATAGAAATTCAGTTACCTCTTCCTTGAGTACTAAATGATCTGGAATTAGGCAAGCTTGACGGTTTGAATTGGTTTCTATCTGACAATCTATGGCTTTCAAAGTTGAAGTTATTGGTTTCTGCTCTATGACTGACTCTACTATATCTGGAATTAAGTTCCATGTTTTTTAAAGGACTAGATGCTGCCTCCCTTCTCTCACCTCTGGTATCAACACTAAATCCATAAGATGACCTCATCGGGGAAGTATGTTTAAAACGTGAAGGGCTTCCCTCAGGACCACTATAATCGTCATCTAAAAAGAATGGCAAAGAGTCTTCTTGAGAAATTTCTTGTGTGTTTCTTGAGGGACTGCTTCCGGATGAATTAAAACCATCCACCATTCTTGAACCTAATCTACTTCTGCAGTATAATGTCATAATCAGTTCAACAGTTTTAACATATATGGTAGACGAAATAGTTTACCACCGCATCTACCTTGGCAAATCATATGATTGTCTGTCTGAAAGAAAAGGGTGATGAAAGAACTCTTCAAACGTCAAACGTTCCACTGTCAAACAGAAGATTTCCAAATAAAAAAATGTTAAAACACAAACAGATAAGGACCATCAAACTCTTAACTGTAACAAATAGATAGACTTAGGTGGTGAAGATAGATTAATTGTAAACATCCATTTAAAATCAATACCAACATAGTCTGAATTTTCCACTCTATCTACTTGCTATCTCCTAAGAATTTGATCGGCCTGCCTATGCGAGTAGAATCAGGGGTTTATTCACATAGATTTTACCCGGATTACGACGCAACAACTTCTGACATAAATCTTTACAGTCAGTACTCAAATCTCTACAGTCTGCTGGGAAATGCAAATCAGTTGATCTTATAATGTTCTGGAGCAACTGTGGAAATTAGATGGAGAGAATGTTAGCCAATGATGAATTCACTGAACACACACATCTGATCTGAACTGTTTAGAATTTCACAACACTTGGATACAAACCTGAATTTGGCTGTTTCCTGTAAAAGGGGTTCTGCCTGTCACAAGTTGAAATAGTATAGCACCAACACTCCAAAGATCTGCCTGTGTATTACGGAAGACATTAAGCAGGATATGGTATAAGACAGGTCTATGTAGCTTATAGAGACAAAAGTCACACCTTTGCATCGTATTTTTGAAGCTGCATAATCTCCGGGGCCATATACAGTGGGGAACCACATAAAGTTTCTGCCAAGCCCCTAGGCTGCAACGATCTGAGCTCAGAAAGTGTGATTTTTAGCGGAAATTACAAACTTGTATAAGTATACTAGATGGTGTGTATACATGAAAAGCAGCAAGAGATCATCCAAGACATCACATTATACAAAGTAGCTGATAATAATACCTAGCAAATCCAAAATCAGCAATCTTTAGAGCTGCATCATTATCATCTGTGGATAGAAGAAGATTCTGTTTCAAGAACGAAAGAACCTTAGCAGTTGTATTCCAATTTACACCACATATCTATCTCTTCTAAGGCAAAAACTCCAGAAAAGCATATCACCCTTGTATTGCCATGATCTAGTTGACAAGAGAAGATCATTCCTGGATCATACCTGAGGCTTTAAATCTCGGTGAATGATATTATTGTCACGAAGAACTTGTAAACCAGCCGCTATCACACAGAAAATCAATACAAGAATGAGAATGCATATCTACCAATCAAAACAAAACAGAGAATTCTTTTGCAGAATTTACCTAACTGCTTCATGAAATGCTTAGCAGTAGCGTCAGGGATTCTTCCATGACGATGAATGTACACAGACAAATCACCTCCTTTGCAGTACTCCAACACCACATTTATTTTCCCAGGAGCCTTTATCAATTTCAAGAAAACAAAAAGAACCTTAGCATATTTGGATCATTCCAAATCCTGACTATTCTGATTCTTTTTTTACTAACGAGAACTCAAGAGACTCAGAAACCGAATGTTAAAAATCCAATCCAAAGCATAGATTCGTAAGCCAATCTCTAATTCAGCATCTAAGACTCATCGCATTCAAATTTCCCAGAAAGATACCTCGATCATGTCGATAAAGCGAATGATGTTAGGATGATTGATCTTCTTCAAGATGATAATCTCAGACATGAGACTATCTTGCAATTTCTTGTTAAGCCGAGCCATGGCGATCTCTTTGATGGCAACCACGGTGCCATGAACGAGATGCTTCCCTTCCCAAACCACCGAAAACGAACCCGACCCGATTTGTCGACCCACCGCGTAATCGCCGATAACCCGCCCGGTTCTCCCCGCCGCCGACTCCGACTGAGCCATTTTTCCTCCGACGAAACGGCGCCGAGAGAATCTAGAGAATCCGAAATTGAGCTGATTTAACAAGTTGCAGAGATGAGAAATTGAAATCTTGTTTTGGAATTTGAAATTAGCTTTTAGAGTTTAGAAGAAAAAAAAGATTGTTTGGGCGTTTATTCTGAGATAAAAATGATGAGAAGAGATAAAAGTTTAATTTGAAAAAAGAAGGCAAGTTTTTTATTATTATACGAAGGGAATCAACTTGTAATGACACTTCTTTATTATACAATAAAGATCCCATACTATTTATTTTTAAAAATTACGGCTGAGTGGAAATCATGACAGTAAGATTGATTACTGATATAGTTTACGAAGAAGGAATTTTGTTATGGTGCGAGGTGTTCTACGGTATGCCTTTATTAAAAATAAAAATTCAACACATCACCACACCAATATAATTATTTGGTTTTTTTTTCAAAATAATTTTCTATGTAAACTGCTTTCGATTAAAGTGTCGGTTTTATATTTTCACATGATGACACAAGAATGATAAATGTTTTGAGTGATGACGATATAAGACGAGATTTTCGAATGCTTAATGTATATTAAGCGGTAAGCGGACTAAAAAAGAAGACTATAATGAGACAGGTTGAAATATGTACAAAACGGTTAAAATATAACAAAAAAACTCATATACTCATATATAAATTTATGTTTTTATTATTTGAACCGTTTTGACCGTACTGCACTATCTCTATCGAAATTAAAATACAATATGTCATGATCATGCATAATTTCTTGAAAAAAACCATTGAATCACGTGAATTACCGATCCGTTTGATTAAATTTGCGATAATTAATCATCAAAAATATGTCAAGAATCTTGTTTATTCAAAATTCTTCTCTATGACTATATATTACTCCCTCCGTTTCATAATGTAAGCTGTTTTAGAGTTTTTGTTTTGTTTCATAACGTAAGCTGTTTTGACAATACTAGGTACTTTTAACTTTATTGAATGTTGTGTGACCAATAGTATTTTGCAGTCTTTTTTTATAATTGATTAAATTGTTTTTAATATATATTTTAAATGCTACTTTTTAGAGTAAAAGTACTTTCTTAATATTCGCGATTTTCGCTAAAATATATTATATTATGAAACGGAGGGAGTATTTTTTTTATCAAGGTTTAAAATGAAGTGCGAAGACAGGATTACGTGAATATATATAAAAGAGTACAGGTTTAAGGAGCCTAGCCACTAGCGTGCCGTTGTAAAAAGTCCACTAGCTTTTTCTGCTTGATTGTGACTTGGTCCGCTTTGGCTACAAATTTCCAGCCTTTGATTTCATTCCTTTTTTTTTCCATGTAAATGATACTTTCTCTGTTTTTAAAAGAATGATGTTTTAATTTTTTTTTCTTGTATTTGAAAATTTAATTTTCTATATTTTACTTTATATTTTTACGTTTTACAAAGTGATGAAATAGTTTTTTAATTAACTAGAAAGAGAAAAGTAATGTTCTATAGTTAATATAATTATTAGAAAACAAAATAATAAGTAAAAAATAAAAAATAAATAATTAGTTAATACTAATATTATTTGTGTGTTAATATATGTGAGAATCCCAAAACATCATTTTTCAAAAACAGATGGAGTATATTATAATGGGTTGGGATACAATAGGAAAACTTCATGAAGAGCCACAAGCCGGCTAACATGTACAATACGGAAACTAAAAATCCACAACCTGGAGAGCGAAGCGGGGCGAACAGATGAGAAATGTCCCTGAGAGATACAACCAACACAAAGAAAAAAAAAACAAATATCCACTAGAAAGAGAGAAGAGGAGAACCACATCATAAAATAAACTGAGAGTGAGACAAGAGCTGCAGACGCGGATTAACAAAGCTCACATAATGTTGTCGATGAGCGGGAAAACCGCGATCATAAGACCCAAATACAACAAGTAACCATGACAAATACCTCGATAGAGAATCTAGACTCCTAAACACCTAATCTTGCCTTAAAAGTCTAAATCGAAGACTTTGCTTTCCTCCAAAAGGTTAGCCTTATAAGAACTGACCAAGGAAGACTACAAGTGAAGACTGATTATTGGCTAAACTAAAAGCGGTTGAAGGATATAATATAGACAAATTCAACGATTAAACGAAGGCTAAACGCAAAAGACCCAACCCCGACAAGCAACATTGCACACACAAACCAGAAATAAACGAGAGCCACATAACCTTCTTAATAGCGGATAAACTACTCAATCTAGGCAACCAAGACCGAACCCAAACAAAGACAAACACCTAAAACTACAAGAGTATTACCAAAAACACAAACTACCCTATCGGAAAGATTACCCAGCAAATGAACAAAACCCCAATCCAAGATAACATCAAAATCAGAGAAGAGATCAAAAACCCACAACCATGGGAATCGAGGAAACTGACAGAGGAAGCAATACCACATAAAGACCAACGAAACCAGACCCGAAGATATATCTATGAAATCCGGTGAATAAAGGTCTGAAAACACCACCTAACTATCAACAACTGCGAGCCATAATTTTCATCCTCTCCGACATCATACTCTCCTATCAACGGAAGAGCATAATCTTCAAAGGGATGAAATCCAGGGGAAGGGGGGGAAAGCCGATCTAGCTACAAGCAACAAGAAAAAGGCACAGCGCCGGAGATGAGCCCCGGACGCCGGCTCACGCTGAAAACCCTAGATCCACGCTCTGTTTATCGCCCTTTGGAGAGAGAGTAAAAAGATATGTTGATCCGAAGCTTTGTTAATTGGTCGTAATATTGTTTGTTTGTTAACCGCCATTGATTTCATTCCAAAATCCTTCCTTTTCTATTACTTTCAATTTGGGAAATACCTCAATAAACGCTTAAAGGTCCTAGGTTCGAATCTAGCCCATGACATTTTGCAAAGACTTTACTAGACGTGAACGTGACCTCTCTCAGGATTGTACATTGTTGTTGTACATGGTACTTAATAAGGTGTCGAATCTGAGTTATGATATGTTTTGTTTTGACTTTTTTTTTTCCAGTTTAATGAATAATAATAGTAAATAAGAAGATAATAAATTACGACGGTTTGATTTGAATTTGGTTTTTTTTTGTCAACCAAAAATTAATCAGAATATGTCTCGAGGATCGGTTGCCCAATTTGGAGGATTCTTATTTACAAATGAAAATTTAAGTGCATGAAAACGTGCAGAACGGGCTAAACAATCAGCATGTAGATTATTTGAACGCGTAATCTTTGAGACGGCAAAGTTGGGTAGGTGTGCTGTCAATCAATGTATCTTGTCTTAGAGATGCGAAAAGCAGGCCAATCGTCTAGATGTTTGATGATATCGACCAGGTCAGAGCTATTTGTCTCGAACAACTGGCACTCTAGTCCTTGCTCATACAAACAAGATATCGCCCAAAAGAACACCTTCATTTCTAAATGTGGTGGTGATCTCCGCCGGAGCACGCCTCACACCCCTAAAAAACATATTGATCTCCTTGAAATCATATCCACCACACTCCAGGGGTTGGATCAATATTTGAATTTGGATTTTAATGAAATATATCATTGATTTTCATTGAAACTTGGGTTTATATAGGAATTTATGTTCCTTCATATTTATTTATTTGGATATAAAAATGTATTAATTTAAATCATACTAGATGATTCCCGCGTAATACGCAGGTTAAATAATTTTTAATTAAAAAAAATTTTCTACATAGAAAATGTTGCACTATGGTTTAATGTTGTTAAGATGTCCAATCTTTTATTTCGTTTCGGTTTAAATATTGTGATTTTTAAGGATTTTGAATAATAGTATCTAAAGTATTATCAAAATACAATGTATATGATTGTATTAATTAAAACACAAAGTTTTTTTTTTATCATTTAGAATCTAAAGAAACATATAAAAATCATTAAAAACCTAATAAAATTCCTTACTTTAACACAAATTTTAAGAATTTATGAGGTATGTGGTGTGGAGATTTCTTCTAGTAAATTATCCGTTGGAGAATCCCGCAATGATAAGAAATAAGTGAATAATAATTTTGAATTATATAAAATCACTATATTTTTAATTGGAAAAAGTTATAATTCATAAAATATGTCTATAAAATATAAGGGTAAGTAGTTATTAATATATTTTTTTTTACATAAACCGCTATTGATAAAGGGGATAAGTATAGTTTTCTCCTTCTAATAAAAATCCAAATCATTTTTAAGAAGCTATAAAAACAAATATATAAAGATTTGGTGACGATAAGATTAAAAATTTGATACATAAGATTAAAAATTTGAACCACCAAAACAAATAAATCAAAGAGTTTTCTTCACCACAACAACAATAATCATTTCTTCCTCTGATTACTTGTCTCTCCACTTCTTTAAGCTTCCTCTTTCCAAGAACCATTCCAATTATCACAAACTAATAGAGTAGAACAAATGTGTATATATTTTATATATTAGATTCACATTTCCAATGTCAAAACTTTCTTCTTTCTAATCTTCTGGTGCTATTAGCAGTCTTGTTCTTGCTCATATCAGCAAGCTCCACAATAAGCTTCTTCTCCTCTTTGCTCAATCTCTTAGGTATAACTTGCACTCTCACCAACTGATCCCCTCTCATATTACTCTTGTTCAACACCAGAACTCCTCTTTTCGCCAACACCAATGTCGTGCTTGGCTGTGTCCATGAGTAGAAGTCTACGACTGCAGCATAGCAAAATGACAGTGGGAGGTGTCACAGTGAAAGAGAGGTGCCGCTCCGGTGATCATGGAACCCATAAGCTTTGGTTAAAACTTCCAGCGACCGTAAGAGACCTTATTAACAACACCTGCGACTACACCGTCGACAATATTCAACAGAAGCTCTGTCTTTGATGTTGCTATTTTACTCTTTTACAATCGCAATCGCTGCTGCAACTAAAAGAACACCAATAGTATATTTCAACGTTCGGTTGAAAACAACAGATGATGAGAAACCTAATGTAGTAAACAATTAAAAGCTAAGTACAAAGAGATGACATAGACTCCGAATGAATAACAAATATTGGAGTTTTCATCTCTTAAGTCTTAAACATTGTTATAACAAAGAAACTCAAGGATAGATCTAAAATAGTTTAAATGAATATTCATGTTAGATTTAAAATAAAGGATCTATATATAATTAAAAGACATAAATAACACAAACTTCTTAACATTAATTAAAACAAAAAAAATAATACTAACCGATCTATACAGGTAGAGAACGGGATGTCGGGATGAGATAAACTCCAAGATCTGAACGACATATCGAAAAGAAAAGGAAAAGAAAAACCTAATAGGATCTTCAACAAAAGATCCATCCATCTAGATGATTTTTAAAACAAAGAACATAAACATAAAGACTAAAAATCATTAATTTATCACAAACCGATACCTTAACGAATCTGCAAAAGAAAAAGAAAAAAATAACCAAAACCGTTAGCAATCGTTAGTAATATTATATGATTACGTTAAGAATCAACATACATGTATAATGAAATTATCAAAAGAATAATAAAAACAATTAAAATATGAGCTAAGAACATGAAAAGTATTATAAAACATCAGAATTTAACACGATAATAAATATATAAAGAGACGAAGATCAAATAACAACAGAGGACCCATCAAAAAGACATAAACATTCGAGCAACTATAATATATCATTAGAAAAACGACCAAAACTCGTTAAATTAAAAACAATAAGAAACATATTAACGTAGTATATGAGGGATGACGAAAACCTGAAGGAAAACAAATCAAAGCAATCAATAACGAAAAATATACCTCGATTAATAAACATGAAACTTGCCATGAATCAAACAGAAAAGTATATAAGAATCACCAAAAAAAGTATTTAACAATTAAAGTTTATCATGGTCTAAACCCTAAATTTGATGATATCTCATATAAGAAATAATGGGAGTGGCTGGAAAAAAAACTAACAACGACGAACAGAGCATAAAAATAACGTGGAGTAAACCCTAGACTTGTTATATATATAAAAAAGTTATGGAGGTAGTATTTCAGAGCTAATTAAATATTAATTAGAAAAAGTTAACTAATGACGTGAATCAATTTTGAAAAAAAAAGTATGTAAAAAATACCAAAATACCAAAAAAATATATATAGCTGGAGAAAAAAGTGAAACTTTCAAATTCTTAATACCAAAATACATAGGTTATTTTTAATAGAAAATTTTGTAAAAAAATAAAAGAAAACTAAATTTTTTAAGAGAAGGAAAATTCTTTAAAAAAAAAAAAATTAACTTAATTCTAATTGGTTACGTGGACCAATAGAATCGCGTTTTTTAATCCTATGTTGATACCAGTTTTTATGTTATTATCAAATAGTAATTTTTTTAAAAATTTTTATTTGTACAAAAAAGAAAGTATAATAAATTAAATAAATAATTAAATAATTTAGAATTAGGAAAAGAGTTAACTAATAATAAATTAGGAAAATTTTCATTTTAATTTTTTAATATCAATATTTAAAAAAGGGAATTTAGAATATTAATTGCTATTATCCAATTTTTCAAAGAAAAGAAGAAAAACAAAAAAGCTAATTACCTACGGGACCAATCGAATCGCGTTTCTAAAATCCTATGTGGACGCCTTTAGAGCGCTATAGCATCAACTTTTATATAATATAGATTTGGCTATACAGCTTTGTACTATGCTATAAAGCTTACCGCTCCAGCTTTTAAAAAAGCTAGGTTACCAATCGGACCCGATATATTTTTGGTGGAACCATGTATGAACTTATCTCTTTGTCAACTGGGCTATACATTTTTTTTCTCATGGCCTGACTTTATTTTTGGCCCAACCGAGATTCATAGCATCTAAAATACAATAAGAATCGTGTAATTTGAAAATTGATCAAAACAATTTATAAAATTAACCAACAAAACTATCTCGCAAAAGAAGAAGCAAAAGGTCATTAAACACATAAAAAGGTCCCACATGCCCACAGATCATTCTAACAACACATTCCATCAAACTAAAATAAAAAGAATCCCAGGTCATTCATCTGCTCAATCATGTTGGTTTCTTATTCCTCTTCTCTCTATATATAAACCCTTTTCACATCTTTCTCTTCACTGCATATCTATGATGTTCCATTTTTTTATTGTTTTGCAGATAGTAAACTAAAAGTTTCAACTTTCAAGGCTTTTGGGTTTAGTAATGAGATGATGACAAGGAGAGGAAGTTTATGAACACAAGAATGGAGAAATATTTGAAGTTGGCACAATCATTTGCATTTGTTTGGGGATTCATTTTCCTTGTGGCTCTTGTGTGTTGTTGCATCAGCACCAAACCTGATCGAAATAACGATGATGATGCCAGTTGTGTCGGCTGCGACGGAGGCCATGCCGGATTTTAGTCAAGGTCTTAATCATCCTTTTTTCTTAATCCTTTAGTTACAACTTACACGTAACATTGTTGTAAGTATTTTAAAAAAATATATTTAAGTCTTTGCAGTTGCGTTTGTGTGTTAATAATGATTAGGATTTTATATTACAAGGAAAGGAAAACAAAGTTAATTAACACGAGAATTTTGTAATTCCTGTTCCATGATCAACTTCACCAAATAATAATTAACCTTTTTGTTAGGTTATAAGATTCTGGTATTAATTCTGGTTTGGAGAAATTGGAGTCGAGTTCAAGTGGATGAAGTTTTTACGTATTCTGTTTTTCTTCTTCATTATTTTCGTGTACAAGTTTTTTTCCCCTCTAAATGGTAAATATTTCATTTAAAATGAAAAGGTTTAGGTTTACAAACAAAGTTTATGAACCTATGAACTTGATTCCATGGCAAAAAAAAGATAAAAACATGGAAGCAAAAGCATAACGCGAAGGTTAAAAGTTTTCAGTCCGTCGTCTCAACACGAACCCGGGGGTTAATGGAGCTCGACGAAGTGATGCCGATGGTCTTGTTCTTCCCAAAACAGATGAAGGAGTAAGAGCCGCAGGAGCAAAACCCACAAACCTTATTTGCCGAGATGCATTACAAGAAGATTTTCGAATGAGGCTCAGAATTTGTCGTCAACAGATAATAGCATAAACGCTCAATCACCAACTCCCAAGTGAGAGCGAATTACAACACCATGCCATGAGCTTAACAAAAGAGAGACCTCACAAACTAACATCAGAAAATAGCGCTAGCTCACCCTTCCAAGCTCACCTCGAGGTCGGCAAGAACAGAGCTCAATAAACATTAATCACCACGCCAAAGTCCCATCAGTCCTACTAGACCTCTAAGAACACAAAGCAATAAGGGCAGCTCACACAACACAGCAACAACAATGGCAGGACACAAGAGAACACCTTGGCTTGACACTACTCCACACTACTAGATATACCAAAAGCAGAAAACAAGGAGACGAAACAAGAGCTACCACCGGTAACAAGACCATCTCCAAGCTACATCTAGTACGAACCGGCAGACAAAACACCAGAACAAAGCTATGCAACATATCCACTAGACTACGGACCAAGAGAACAAGGCACAATCACACAGAGAAGAAGAGCAGAGCAAAACCTCACGGCAATCCACCCAAACCTGATGATTGGAATCTCCATCGCCGAAGAACAGAGGACTTCCTCGACTCGCCCGTCGCCAACGGATCCAAAACAGCAACGATTCCAGATGCCCAAAGCTGGAGACCGAAGAGGAGAATCCTGAGCCACAAGGAGAAGACGAGGCGCGGTAGAACTTCTAGACAGAGCCAAGAAGGTGATGAAGCCTTTAAAGATGGAAAATCGAATCCAGAGCCAGTAGACGTCACTCCATAGTCGGATCGAGCTTCAGACATCCGGGAAACACCAGGGAAGGGTAGATCTAAACCAGATCAACACCGATCGAGCTGTGTGAGGAGATTACGGGACTTAGCTACACCTTCGCCAAGGACACCATCGTCGACCCGAGAAAAAGCCACGGCGGAGGATATCCCAGAACCTAGACGTGGCCGTCACACACGGTGGCTCACCAACCCACTCACCACGAGAAGACATAGCAGATCGAGAAGATAGGAGGAGCGACAGAGCCGGAGAACTAGAACAGAAACAGGAAAGGGATGCCCTCTCCAGCCACCGGTCGAAACCGGTCACCGGAGAGGCGAGACGAGCGACGGCAGCGGAGAAAACTAGGAAGAATTGAGGAGAGAAAAATCGCGGCGCGTCACACTCACGCGCCCGAGAATTGAATATCCTGTTTGTACAAGTTGAGATACAATCTTTATTATCCTAGTGGATGTGGATATATAAATATATATATAAATCTATACAGTTGATTGTTGTAACCATACGATACAAGAAACATGTATTGCGTTTGCTTAAAGTATATTTTGGTCTCAAATAAAGTCAATAAAATTCTTCCTCTCATAATTTGAACATACACATTTTGCCTATCAACTTCAAGATGAGAAATTGAGAATCTACTGTAAAGTATAAACTCATAAGCTATTATTAATGGTATTTTTGAAAATCTCAACAAAAAAAAAACAAAATTACACAAAACTGAGTGAAAAAAATCCCAATTCCTAAAAATAAAATAAAAAGTGTGGCAACGAAAGAGAGAGGGAATTACAAGGGGAGAGAATGTGTGAAGCAAGTTCCTGTTATTGAATGTTGTTTGTTTCTTGTGGATGGATCTTTGTCTTGATTATCTTGTTTGTTTACTGGTTTTGCTTATGAGATCAGATCAAAGATAAATCATCCAAAATGCAAAACGATGATGGATTATGACCTAATCTTCTATGTGTAGATGTTTCAACCACCTCCAAACCTACAAGAACTTCACCACTCCGTCGAAGAAGTTAACCAAGTTTTGACAGCTTCGAGAAATGCTTGGTTACTCCAGCTCAATGGGAGGTGCTCTTCCATCACGATGCTTTCTTCCGAACAGAAAACGAATTCGTAATTCCGGTTCAAACCGCAGGTTTGTACCGCGTCGATTTCGTTTACAATGTAGATCACAATCTATGGGACGTTGCTAGTCAAAGCATCGTCATTGAAGCGGTTGGCGCCAAGTTTAATGTGAGGGTTGGTTCAGGAAACATGTGGTTCGAAAACGGGACTCGCCTTTGGCGACGTGTTGTGCACAACCCAAACGTCTATGGGGTGGTAACGTTTATTCATTACCGGAGAATGTTTATCATTAGTGTTTCTTTATGGTAGGGTAAAATGTTCTATGAACTTTGTACAAAAGGCAAGGAAACCCTTAGCTAATTGGAGTGATAGCTTTATCTCTGGTCTCAGAATTGCCACATCCAGTGTCGGTCCAATCATTTTGGATGCCCTATGCGTATATGTAAAAAAGTGTCATTTTCGAACGTTTTTCAATATTGTAAAAATAGTAATCTAATTAAAAAAATCACATGAAAACTCCATTAAACCGTTTATAATTCTAAATAGTTACTAAAAAATAAAAGAAAAATAACATAATAGAATTTATTTTACCTACACATTCGGCCACAGTATGAGGTTGTAACCATGAGGAAACTACACAATCTACTAGACCAAGCTATGATTGATGATATTTGGCCTCTTATGTAATAATTTAGTAAAGCGATTAGAAAATGGTGGTACAAAATGCTAATGGTTTGGTTTTCATAGGTGGAAAAAGTAAAATGACGTAAGTGGAAAAAGTAAAGAGTGAAATAATTGTTTGTTTCATTAAATACTCTACCATTTTGTAGAAAATATGTTTTTTCAATTTTGTTCATGTTTTCAATTTTTTGTTGGAATGAGTTGAATCAATTTTTAAAAAGATTTTAACCCGAATGATAACAATCTAGAGGAATGCCTGATGTCCCGCGTCGTGGCTTATGCTTTATTAGATCTTGTATAGTTTGTTTTGGTTATAGGATTTTGGTTAGATCCAGTCTTGATCGGAACGTTGTTGTATATTTCTTCCGCTTAAACAGATTTCTATCTTTCGGCATCGACCGGATCTTGGTTCCGACGTAGATCGGTTTTGTTTCTCTTGATCGGAATTTAGGGGGTGTTTTCTTAAATGTCTAGCCTACTATTTTTTACCCGTTCTTTCATGGCAGGGAGTCTAATCTCCCCTTTATTTCCCTATCAAAAGTCTTATTGAAGATGATGGGTGAAGTGGTCAAGTTAGCTCGGGTCGGTGGTGAATTTATGGAGGTTAACAGATCTGGAAGAGCATGCCTTAGATTTTTCCGCTCAAAGAGATTAGGAGTTCAAAGTGTTTAAGTGATTTCGGATCTGAAGACTTGATCCTCTTCTCGGCGGTGTTAATCGGCAACGGTGGTGATGACTGTCGATGGCTCTGCTCCGATGCAGCAAAAGGATTACACGTGGTGGCTAGATCTTTATACTTAGTTTAGGTATCAGATGAACTTAAAATTATTGTTGTATTTGGGTTTCGAAATCATGTACTTTGGACTTCAAATGAATGAAATTATTGTCGAAAAAAAACGGAGGAATGTTCAATTCGACCATATTTTGTTCCACTCAAATGATAAAATTATAAGAGAATATTTAATTCCACCATTTTAATTTCTCTATAGTCATTTCTTATCACTATTTCTGTAGATTCTTAAAAAAAAAACCTAGTAAATTACTAAATTTATCTGCAAAATTTAATCAATAAAATTCTTCCTCTCATAATTTGAACATACACATTTGGCCTATCAACTTCAAGATGAGAAATTGAGAATCTACCATAAAGTATAAACTCATAAGCTATTATTAATGATATTTTTGAGACCATACAATGCACAAAAACTATATCTCCACTGATCTCAATCCTTAGCTCTCTCTCTTTCTCGCTACGCGTCAATGGCGTCCTTCAATTCCTTCCCCATTCCCAAACAGGTCTGTTTTCTCTGTATGTATACATTAATCACAATCTCGACCTGATTTTAACTTTTTTGTTTTCATTCGATTTCGGATCATAGATTGTGGGTTCTTCTTCGTCTTCGTCTTCGTCTGCTTCTCGGTCACGTATCTTAGTACGATCGAGTATGGCGTCTTCGATTGGGTCGAACCATAGTATGCTGGTAACAATAACATTAGCTCGATGATGATGCTCTCTTCTTCTTCTTCTCCTCTTCAATTTGGAATTGAAATAATCGAAATTTATCTATTGTATCAGGTCTTTGTACCTCCACATCCTTTGATCAAACATTGGCTCTCCTTGTTCAAATGCGACCAAAACCCTTTTCCCATTTTGGGTAAATACTCCAAATTTATGTGAGAATTATGTACACAAGGAAGATATGTGGCTCTTATTATGTGTTTTAAGCTTGGACCAAGTGTTCTTTTTCTGATGGGTTTAAGTAGCTGAAACAGTTCTTTAATTCTTGATTTATCTCGGTTTATCAGTTTAAGAGAATGTGTATGCCTCTGTAATTGTTAAAGTTATTCCTAAACATGACCTCTTGGTTACTTGATGCTTCAGTTAGAATCCCGGTGACTTCTTTCGTAGCAACAAGGTGTTTGGAAAGCAGAATTTACCAGAAAGACCATCTAAAAGCATGTGGCTATGCAGAAAATGTGTATGTAGAGCTCAAAGATCCAAAGGTATGTATGAAATGGAACACAATTTTCGCGCTTTTCTCTTGTATTCAGAATTGTATTCATATTTCAGGAAGATATTGGCACTTGTGCACAGAAAGCTCATCTATTACGTAGCATGCTGCAATATAATTTACTAGCAAAGAACCTTTTGGCGTTAGAGGATACTTTTGTGGCCTTCAACTCTTTAAGAATGGAAAGAGATATTATGTTGCAAATGAGGAAATTGGGAGCTGCTGAGTTATTCAAGAAGTCCCGTGCTTCTTCAATCACCTCGTGCTTATTATCTGACACGGATGTGGGGACTACTACACCAGAACAGAAACCGTTTGTGTCTTCGACAAGGAAATTGAAAAAGAAAGCACGAAAGTCGAGCTTGACAACAGCGAATAGTGATCAAGATTCTTTGACATTCGGTTCAGGAGCCACATGGAATGATATAGATGTCCCTAGAGTGAGGAAGTCATCGAAATATAAAAAGAAAAGAGAGAGGATATCTAGAAACGAAGCTGAGATGTCAACAGGAGTCAAGGTTCAGTTTGAAATCTTTCTTTATCCCTTTTCACCATTAGTTAACAAGAAAGTCTTATGACACTCTCGTGTTGCTTTTGAAGATAGTGGCGGACATGGAGAGAATCAGAACGCAACTGGAAGAAGAAAGTGGTAAGGTAGCAAGTATGAGTTGTTGGGCTGAAGCAGCAGGGATGAACGAGAAACTTCTGATGCGCAATCTACATTTCGGTTGGTACTGTAGAGATGAATTGTTGAAAAGCACCCGGTCTTTGGTTCTTTACCTTGCAAGAAATTACAGAGGACTGGGAATCGCCCACAAAGATTTAATTCAGGTTCCTCTTCTCTCCCTTAGAATTGTATTAAGAGTCTTGCAAATATCCAATCTTTTATTACAGATTACAGAAATTGCTTGGTGGGTTATCGTTAGGCTAAACAAATGATAATTTAAAATTGTGATTACGGTTCTTTTTGTTCTAATGTTCTTGCTTGTGGGTTAATAGGCAGGGTATGTGGGAGTGTTACAAGGAGCAGAGAGGTTTGATCACACAAGGGGATATAAGTTTTCGACATATGTACAGTATTGGATAAGGAAATCGATGTCCATGATGGTGTCACGGCATGCAAGAGGCGTCCATATTCCCGTATTTGCATTTTGATATTTCAATCATTATTATTTTGATAGGTTGTTTCATTTGCTGATTTGTTTATGGTCTGTGTGTCTTTTGGCAGGCGTCAATAATCCGAACTATGAGTCAAGTAAAAAAGGCGCGTAAGACCTTGAAAACGAGCCATGGGATAAAATATCCGGCTGATGAGGAGATTTCGAAACTAACAGGCCACTCGTTGAAGAAAATCCGAGCGGCTAACCAGTGCCTTAAAGTTGTTGGTTCAATCGACCAGAAAGTTGGGGATTGCTCTACTACAAAATTCCTGGTATGTAATCTTAGACCAAAATGAGCCGAAAACGCATTGATTTTTTTTCAGCAGCTCACGAAGGGGTAGGGATTTGGTATAGTTTTTATAAATGTACATCGAACTAGGACCAAGATTTTTGACTGTTCGATTTGAAAATTTTCGGTAAAATTGAATGTATTTCTTCGATTTATTCGGATTAGTTTGATGACGCTAAATTCAGTTTGTTCGATATCTTACCGTCTGGTTTTTTAAAAGAATTGATTCTGTGTAGATTTAAGCTATTTTTGTTTGGTTTTGAGACAATGAGAGTGAATGTTTGTTTGTCTTGTATGCAGGAATTCACACCGGACACGACGATGGAAAGTCCCGAGGAGGCTGTGATGAGGCAAAGCGCAAGGAGAGACGTTCAAGTACTTCTAGAAGGGCTAGAACCAAGAGAGAAACAAGTGATGGTTCTACGTTATGGTCTTCAAGACTACAGTCCTAAGTCTCTGGAAGAGATTGGTAAGCTTTTTCGGGTAAGCAAAGAATGGATCCGAAAGATCGAACGGAGAGCAATGGGTAAACTCAGGGATCAACCGAAAGCCGACAACCTCAGATATTACTTAAATCAGTGAATATTAGAGATTTTGGGACCAATGGCTTTTTATATGTCTTAAATGTGATGTGTAATCTTGTGTGTTTATCATAGCAGATCTCTTGAGCTAGAAATTGTATGGCTTGTAAAATTTGTTATAGAGGATAGAGATTTGAATCCCAAAGTGGCAATATACAACATTGAAAAGAAATGGAATACAGGATTTATCAGTAACAATTTACAAATATAATGGTATTTATTACTGATACTGATTATAATAAGATGTTAATTTATCAAGTCTTGATCACTTGCGTTTGCATATAAAGACAATTAATTTACTTTAGAGGGCAATATTATTAAAATAACCAAAACTGTAGTTGGGTACATGATAAACCGGTTTATCTTTTTCCCTATCGTCTTTTGATGCAGTAAGATAGATGATAAGCTCTAATCTAGAAATCCTCTTTGGATTCGAAGACTAGATGATCCAAAACCCAGAAGATTATAGAAAGATAGAAGAATCACCTTAGAGGAAGAGGAACGTTAGGATACGACAAAGATAGCTCAGAGTAAAAGGAGAAAAGGATTTTAGCAAATATCTTGATTATTGGATTCCTTTGCCTAAAGTGGCTGGCTACATATAGAGTTTATCTGAATACAAATCAAAACTTTAACCAGCAAAATGGTTTTAATAACGTAAACCGGAAATAGAAATAAACCAAGATCAGAGTTTGTAATTTATTGAGAAGGATAGAGTGACGAGTAATCCTGCATCATCTTTCTTAATTGTTTGTTTTTTTTTACGGTATTGGAAACATCGGCGAGAAATGGCTTGCTCGGTTAGTAACGCATTCCGGTATGGTTCCTCCGAAACGCTGCGTTTTGCTTCCCGACAACAATGCGTCCGACTAAGCCCTAATCCTTCCTCTCTCCTCTCCTTTAATTCCTCCCCAAACCTCGCTCAGGTTTAAACTCCTATATATATATATGTTCTAAGCTCGCTTTTTGAGTATTGAAGCTGATTTTTGATTTTCTATAGAATTTGGGTGCTTCTTCGAGTGTTTCTCGGCGGAATATTCTTCTGGTTAGAGCAAAAATGGCTGCGTCGGAAGGGTCGATTAATGGTAGCAATAGGATGCTGGTAAACAAAACTCTCGGATTTTGATTATAAATTTTGAAGTTTTATTTTTTTTTAATTGAAAGTGAGATTTGGTTCTGGGATTTTTGTTTTGTTTTTCAGGTGTTTGTGCCACCGCATCCTTTGATCAAACATTGGATCTCTGTTCTGAGAAATGATCAAACTCCTTGTCCAATTTTCAGTGAGTTGATAAGATTTTGTTCAGTTAACCATTCTTTTTCTTCTTGTATCTAATGAACAATCTTTAGCTCCTTAGATTGTGTTATCTGCTAAAGTATTGGTTTTGATTTATATTAGGGAATGCAATAGCTGAACTAGGGAGACTACTCATGTATGAAGCATCAAGAGAATGGCTGGTGCGTAAAGTTTACACAATTTTTTATTTTCTTGGAATATCCTTCTCTTCGGTTTTTGCTTATTGTTTCTTGTTTTTCAGCCAACTGTTGTTGGAGAAATAATGTCTCCTATGGGTCCTGCTTCTGTTGAATTCATTGATCCTAGAGAGCCTATAGCGGTTTGTTTCTATGTTTCCTCTCTTGTTTTCTGTATTTTCTTCTAAATCCAAGAATTGAACCTTTTGTATTCATGCTTCTTTTTAATTTCTGTCTAGGTTGTTCCGATTTTAAGAGCGGGTCTTGCTCTAGCGGAACACGCATCCTCAGTTTTGCCTGCGAATAAAATATATCATTTAGGTGCGTAATACAACTATATCATTCTAAGATTGGTTGTTTGAAAGAAAGACATTTTATCGATAGCTTTTGATGTTCCCGTTCTATCCTTCTGCCAGGAATAAGTCGGGATGAGAAAACACTTTTGCCTACGGTGTATCTTAACAAGTAAGAACTTTCTCTGCAGCATTTTGTCATTATGTAGTTGCTCAAGTGTTTATAAGAACAGCTTTGATACATTTTCTTTAGGTTGCCTGATGAATTTCCCAAGAATTCCAGAGTATTTTTGGTCGACCCAATGCTTGCCACAGGTAAGGGAGTCTTTTTGCTATGTAGCAAGTTTTTTTTATCATTTTAATCACCTCCATATTTGAATCACCGTAACTAGTGTTTTGATGCGTCTCCAACGTTCATGATAATGAGAGAATATGAACAACATGACATGATGATACCGAATGTTTCTTAACTAGATACGTAGGTTTAGTAACAACTTGGTTTTCATTATGCTTCAAAAGATGGGTTTATTTGTATTTTAGGTGGTACCATAATTGCGGCGATGGATCTATTGAAGGAACGTGGTTTGTCTGTTCAGCAAATCAAAGTGGTAAGTATACAGAGGAGGCAGATTTTCTTTGAAATATTGGCTACGGAATATCCTTAGTTATATATTTGACTTTTTATAATGTCTTTGCGATAGATTTCTGCGGTTGCTGCACCTCCGGCACTAGCAAAGCTTAATGAGAAATACCCCGGGTATCAATTACCAAAAGAACATCAACTCTTAATTTGTTTTACACTTCTCGGGTTTTACTAAGCTATTTGGTTATGGGTTGCTTCAGGCTTCACGTATATACTGGAATTATTGATCCTGAAGTCAATGAAAATGGGTAAGTCAGGCTTGGCTCTTATGCTCATTATTTGATTCTTAGCTATGTGAAGAAAACAGGCGATTATATTTAAAACGTCTGTGTATTTAGGTTCATTATCCCTGGGCTTGGAGACGCTGGAGACCGCAGTTTCGGGACATAAACCAGTTTGTGTTTGGATTAAGCTTTTTATTATGAGGTGATACTTGTGTGAGTTGTTTTAAAAATTTGTCACAATCGTTTAGACTAATTTTGCTTCTTACTTGCTTTCTTTTTCAATCTCAGGATTATTGAGAGGGTTATGGTCAGTTTGGTCACAATGGAGAATCTGAATTCCGCATTATTAAGAGAAAGAGAAGAAACTTGTAAACACCAGTTCTGCGTCGGTGTATATTGAGATTTGTATGTTTATCATTGTCGCCTGCTTGTGAAACAACTTTTTTTTTTTTTTTTTGTGGTGAATTGCTTGTGAAACAACTTTGCTACAAAACTTAGCTTCTGAAAAAATTCGTTTTTTATATTGTTCAATTCAGTTAAATTAGTTTCGATCCAGCAGAAATAAATAAATGGTAGAAAACCATAAAACTTACAATTAAATCGGTTCAATTCTGGTTTTACACCAGTTTTAATTTGAGATCGTTAATCTGGTTGGGTATAAATTATTGAAATCGTCTACATCCCGATAGTGTTCAAGCTTTACTTTGCACTCGCAATTGGTTACGCGGTTTCGTAGAATATAAAGGTAAAGTTTTAAAATATATAAAACCTCTTTAACTAAATACTTTGGGTCTCTACATATTGGTTATATAATTCAAAATTTTAATTGTAGATGTTGTAGAAAATCATGAAAAACACTAGTAATGAAAGTGCTAAAAAAAAGAGGAAGTAGTTCAAGAGTAGAGTCTTCAAGGTCACCAAATTAAATATGTTATAGTCTTCGCTGAAGACTCTTCAATGTTTATGAGTTTGACTTGGTTTGCTTCTTTGGTTTTCTTTTATAAGCAAATTTATGGACTCAGAAACTAATCAGGAGTACGTTTATGGACTCAGAATTATTATTTGATTATGAGTACTTTTTTGTTCATTTTTTATGATTATTTGTTTATATGATATGGAATTTGTATTACTCTACCGTTTCTGCTTATGTTATTTTCAGATTGAAAACATTAAATGGGTTTATATAGGTTTAAATGGGTCAAAGATAATACAACTGAATTTAAATGGGTAGGCCTAATAAACCCAAAAATTAAACGGGTTTTAATAGGTTTGAGTTATAAATGGATTGAGTTTAAATAGGATGGGTCTAAATGGGTTGACCCTGCCTATATTAACATCCTTACCTTTTACGACGGCTGTAATACAGCAATGCAGGGAATAGTGGTTGGTGAGGAAAGCACGCCCATCGGATGTTTGTGTCGCTCACCAGAAGAGAATAAATGGAGACAGTGTGCAATATCTGCTAAATGGAGAGAATCCTTCCCTCATTTTCTAAGTTGTTGATACATTTATCAATACCCACCTTGTGCAACCGTTGGCTGACCCAAGGCAAATGACTCTATATGATTCTCATGTCAGGAAAGTAGATCCACCACGAGCACCGACGGTGGTTATGATTACAGACAAGACGCTGGCTAGTCGCCCGCCCAGGCGGTTAGACGTTACCATCTGCCTCGATTTACACCAAATTGGTGAACTTAATCGGACAAGTATTAATGAACCGGTTAAGACCAATTTATCATTATTAACCGGCTGGTTAACGCCAATTAAACTGCTTAATTAATACTTTTAGACCCTCGTAATGGGCTTGGGCTTCGAAACGAACGTGTTGACTTGATTTAAAATTATCGTAGTTGTTTTTCACTTGTCATCAAAATGTTTCTTTATACTATTGATAAGCGTGTTGATCACATGTATAATATCAACTGTGAAGGTCGGTAGATTTACATTTATATGAATTTAAAATACTCTAAGAGATTATAAATATTACAAAAACTTGTATTCTAATATAAACTCAATTAATGACATATTTAGTATTTAAAATGATATAGATTTATAATTTTCTATGACATTTTATGAAAATTAATAAGAAATAAATCAATAATTCATTGACGCCTGGACCCGATTAATCACTCTAGGTGCTAGGCCCCTATCGAGCGCCTAGATGCCGCCTAACGATTTTTTTAACATTGATTACATGTGATCAGTGTTGGTCCAATCATTTTGGATGTCCTATGCATATATGTAAAAAAAGTGTTATTTTTGTACGTTTTCCAATACCGTAAAAATACTAATCTTAAAATAGGTGGAGAAGCTGAAGAAGATGAAACTGGCAACTGGAACCCCGCCTGAGAAGCTGAATCTAAAGAAGGGGCAATTAATCGATTTGTTAAGAGGAAATTTATTCTAGTGACATGAGGTAATTTTCTACTTTTGGAAAATGTTTATATTAGTGTTTCTTTATGGTAGAGTATGTGTGGACATGAGAAGGTATCTTTTCAATTCAAACAAGCTGTCGATAAACATATCAATAAGTTTCTCTGGGAACCCTTAGGTGACAGAAGACAACAAGCTCTTCATGTCAAGAATGTAGATCCACCTCCAGCGCCAACCATCGTAATGATTACTGGTGCTGATTACGGTGATTTCTTCATGACAACAAGCTTTGCACGCTTACCGTAACCAACGTTCATGATAATGAGAGAATATGAACAACATGACATGATGATACCGAATGTTTCTTAACTAGATACGTAGGTTTAGTAACAACTTGGTTTTCATTATGCTTCAAAAGATGGGTTTATTTGTATTTTAGACGGTACCATAATTGCGGCGATGGATCTATTGAAGGAACGTGGTTTGTCTGTTCAGCAAATCAAAGTGGTAAGTATACAGAGGAGGCAGATTTTCTCTGAAATATTGGCTACGGAATATCCTTAGTTATATATTTGACTTTTTATAATGTCTTTGCGATAGATTTCTGCGGTTGCTGCACCTCCGGCACTAGCAAAGCTTAATGAGAAATACCCCGGGTATCAATTACCAAAAGAACATCAACTCTTAATTTGTTTTACACTTCTCGGGTTTTACTAAGCTATTTGGTTATGGGTTGCTTCAGGCTTCACGTATATACTGGAATTATTGATCCTGAAGTCAATGAAAATGGGTAAGTCAGGCAGGGTCTTTATGCATGTTACAGCGATGTTAAAGTTTTGGTTTCCAATATTGTTTTCTTTGCTTCGTGAAGAAAACCGGCGATTATATTTCAACGTCTTTGTGTATTTAGGTTCATTATCCCTGGGCTTGGAGACGATGGAGACCGCAGTTTCGGGACATAAACAAACCAGTTTGTGTTTGGATTAAGCTTTTATTATGAGGTGATTCTTGTGTGAGTTATTTTAAAAATTTTGTCACAATCGTTTAGACTAATTTTGCTTCTTACTTGCTTTCACCTTTCACCGATATTAGAGTTTATACTGGCAACATATACCCACTACTGTCACACTAATTTAATTAAAAACCCTATTCGTTCAATTCACCACACTATAACCATATATTAAACTCTAATATTATAGTCACGATCATAATAAACATATATAAACTCTAATATTACAATTAAATTGAGTATTTGGTTAAACATGATGCCATCCAAATTAGTGTGACCAAAACCGTATAGTCACGATCATAAACATATATTTTTTTATTTTTATTTTTTGGGTCGACGATCATAAACATATATAAACTCTAAAATTACAATTAAATTGGTTTAATTCTGGTTTAATTTGAGACCAGTTAGTATTTATCTGCTTCCAGAAAACAGAAGAAAAACCCTATTGTTTGCCACCATAACCGTTTCTGATATCCTCCTCCTATATATTCGTCGCCACCGTAACAGTTTTCCGATATCCTCTTATTCGTCGCCGGATTGTACTCAGACTCTTCTTTGTCTCTCAGGTGAGAATCTTACATGCAGGGCCGGCTCTGGGCAGTGGCAAATGGGGCCTAAGCCCGGGGCCCACCCAATTTTTTTTAAAATTTTTAAAGAATAAAAGATCCCAAATTTTTTTTTTTTAAAAATTATATTGCATAAAAGGCCCCCAATTTAAATAGGTATACTAAAAGGGCCAAAAAAAAATTTTGGACCCAGGGCCCCACCAGAAGTTAAGACGGGACTGCTTACATGCTGTTTATGTTTCTATGCTAAGCTCCAAACGCATCAGCATTATTTAGGTTTTTGATTTCAGAAATTTTTCTTTCCAATGCTTCGATCGCTGTTCGTCATGTCTTGTTGTGGTAGAATTGTCATAGGATATTCGTTTCATGTGATAAAGCAAACCATTGTTGATTATCTCATGAGACCACCATGTATGGTGAGGATTATCAGTACTAAATTGGAAAAGGTTTTGATTTTTAGAATGTGTGAAGCAAGTTCCTGTTATTGTTGTTTGTTTCTTGCGGATGGAGGTTTCTTGATTATCTCGTTTGTTTATTGGTTTTGCTTATGAGATCTGATCAAAAATAAATCTTCCAAAATGCAAAACGATGATGGATTCTGACCTAATCTTCTATGTGTAGATGTTTCCACGACCTCCAAACCTACAAGAACTTCGCTACCCCGTCGAAGAAGTTAACCAAGTTTTGGCAGCTTCGAGAAATGCTTGGCTTACTCCAGCTCAATGGGAGGTGCTCTTCCCTCACGACGCTTTCTTCCGAACAGAAAGCGAATTCGCAATTCCGGTTCAAACCGCTAGTCAAGGCATCGTCATTGAAGCGGATGACGCCATGTTTAACGTGACAGTTGGTTCAGGAAACGTGTGGTTCGAAAACGGGACTCGCCTTTGGCGACGTGTTGTGCGCAACCCAAACGTCTATGGGGTGGTAACGTTTATTCATTACCGTTTTTTGGGTGTCCGAGTAGTCTTTGTAATAAGTTGTGAAAAACAATGTCAATTTGTCTTTTCATGTTTTTGTATTCTGGTTTATGAAAGAATCATTATTATATTTTGATTCCAATGGAATTTGATTCTACGTACAGTCTAATTGTAATCTATATTTTTCGATAACTGTTAGATTATCATTATCAACCACACGATTAGGTGATTTTCTTGAAGTTAGTATGTTTCAATATAACTTGAAATTTGAAGTGTTTACACGTTATTTCCATGATCAAGTACATAAAAGTGGAAAATAGTCTTCACCATTTTCAGAGGAAAGTAAGGCTTTGAAATTTGACACAATACTGTCTTCAGATTCATAATTCACCATCCCAAAGCTCTTCAAGTGTCTTATAAGGACTCAACGTCTCATGAAGAAATGATGTACCTTGGACTAACCTAGCCTGCAAAATGAACATCCATTGTCAAACGCTAAAAATGATGATTTAGTTTTTCGTCAATTTCCAATTTGCAGAGATGTGGTTTCTAGTTTTTTACTTGCCTGTTCTATGTTCGAAAACTTGTCAAACATTTCGTTTGGGATGGACCATCCCAATAGATCAAAATTCTCTCTGATTCTCTCTTCATTTGTGCTTTTGGGAAGTACACTATGACCCATTTGAAGACCCCATCGAAGCGCGGTTTGTGCAGGAGACTTCCCAAGTTCTTTAGCAACCGTTTTCAGAACCGGGTTCTTTAGAACATCGGCCTTCACCCACGTTGTTCCTGGAGAACCTAATGGCGAATATCCCTGCCACAATCCAACATTCACAAGTGTATAATAAACATGAGATTTCTGATTCCTTTTCCTTGAGTCTGTAATGACTTGGCCAGTGTTAGTGTTTCAAACTTACTGACAAGTGGATCCCTTTGGACTTGCAGAACCCATGTAGCTTATGTTGTTGCCATGAAGGATGACATTCAACCTGGTTTACAGTGGGAGGAACACGAGCAACCTCAAAGAGATCTGAGAGTTTCTTTGTAGAGAAATTGCTTATGCCAATGGCTCGTGCCTTGCCTGAATCATACAGTGCTTCCATCGCTTTCCATGTGCTAGGAATATCAATAGGCATAATGTTCTCCGGCTTAAACTCGACACTGCCCTTCTTCAGTCGAACAGGCCAGTGCATCTTGAAAACAAAGATTCAATTGAAGTATATTTAGTTTCAAATCCAGTGCTCCAACTATTTTTCTAAGCACGATTCAGGCTAGATATCGAAGTAATGAACACTATCTATCTTGAATACTGTTAGATTATAAAGATTAGCATCAGTTTAAAGGAGTTGTTGCTTACGAGATAGAGATCGACATAATCAAGCTGCAGATCCTGTAGAGTTCTATTCAATGCATCCTGCACATCTGGAGGGTCAAGATCAGTCAACCTGTCATGGCATAATTTGTAGGTTATTGTAAAAGGTTAGAGGCTAATAAGACGCAAGGGAAACTGCAAATGCCTAAGAAATCTAAACAAAATACCATATTTTTGATGTGATGAACAACTTCTCACGCTTCACTACGCCATCGTCAAACAACTTGTTCAAAACTTTCCCAATCTGCAGATGAAAAATGTTTTCAATATCTCTACATAGCAAAAACATAAATGAACTTGAAAACAGTGTTTATAACAAATAAATTCCGTTAATCCTCCACAAATCAAAGCTAATTAACAAAATAATGTCTGCCAATAAGGATGATCATACCAAAATATAACACTGTTCAACAAAAAGTCATATTGGGAGATTCAAAATGTTAGAATCTGTGAGACTAATAATGGATTTACCTCCATTTCATTGCCATATCGTGAAGCACAATCAATATGCCGATAACCAATCTGCAGAACGAAAACGATATTTTAGTTCTTCTACTATCCAATGGAATCGATTCTCCCAATTCAATCCCTAAACTCATAGATCAACCCAAAATACTCGTAGAAAACAAAATTTCTGTAAAGATCTGAATCAGAGCGTAAATTTTTAAACCTAAGACCTACAGTGACCAGTGAAATGAGAATCCATAGACGGAAATCGGAGACGAACCTTCACAGCGGCGGCGACGGCGTCTCCGACGACTCCAGGAGCAGCCTGCCATGTCCCGAGACCGATCGATGGGATTTTTGCTCCGGTGTTGAGTTCGTATTAGTGTTTATGAACAAACCCAGAAATAGTGTAAGTGTTCATTATCTTCATTAATGATTTAATATGCAGATTACAATCTTATATACTACATACCTAAACAAGAATAATGGAGAATTACACCATAATAATAATAAACCGGACATAAGTCCTTAACCAGATTAAACCGGGAATCAACACTCTAATAGCCCCCCTCAAGATGGAGATGGAGGTGCATAAAGATTGCAAACTCCCATCTTGACATACATTGTTTTGAGGAATCCAACCTGATCCCTTGTAGTATGGCAGTCAAGCTCCACATGTTTTGTGCGTTCATGAAACACAACATTGTTAGCAATGTGAAGAGTTGCAGTATTGTCACAATACAAGTAGGCAGGAGGCTGAAAAGGACTTGAAGATCAACAAGAAGTCTGGACATCCAAAGCATCTCCTTAGTAGCAAGAGCCATGGCCCTATATTCAGCTTCAGCAGTACTAGAAGAAACAGATTGTTGTTTCTTACAACGCCAAGAAACCAATGATTCTCCAATGAACATACAAGTACCCGAAATGGATCTCCTGGTGTCTTTACAAGAAGCCCAATCCGCATCAGCAAAACCTCTAAGATCAAACTTATCATCAGCAGGATACATCAAGCCAAGACCCACTATTCCTTTGAGATATCTCAACACTTTGTGAACACCATTAAGATGAACATCAGTAGGGGCAGAAGAAAATTGACACAAAGTGTTGACAGCATAAGCAATGTCAGGTCTAGTGGCTTGCAGATACATAAGCTTCCCCACAAGTTTCCTATAAGAACTTGAGTTTTCAAGAAGAGTACCAGAATCATGAGCATACTTGATAGCAGGATCCATAGGAACAGAATATGGTTTGCTCCCAAGAAAACCAGTAGTAGCAAGCAGTTCTAATGTGTACTTCCTCTGACAAACTGAGATGCCTTGAGCAGATCGAGCGATTTCCAACCCAAGAAAGTATTTACATTGACCCAAATCCCTCAACTTGAAATGAGAAGTCAATTCAACAATAAACGCCTTCACTGCATCTTCACTATTACTCACCATCATGATATCATCCACATAGACTAGAATCCCAAGGAAAACACCATTGGTGAACTTAAGAAACAAAGTATGATCACCATTAGATCGCTGGAACCCCAGTCCTCTCAAAGTACTGGATAATTTTAGAAACCACTGACGGGAAGCCTGTTTTAAACCATAGATGGACTTGTGGAGTCTACAAACAGCATGAGGAGGAAGAGTCTCACCAGTTATATCTGAATATCCAGGGGGAATTTTCATATATATTTCCTCATCTAAGTCTCCATTCAGGAAAGCATTAGAGATATCCAGCTGATGAATAATCCAATTCATTTTAGTAGCCATAAGAAGAAGCATTCGCACTGTAGCCAGTTTAGCTACAGGAGAAAATGTTTCTTCAAAATCCATACCTTCTTCTTGAGTGTAACCTTTAGCCACGCCTTATGTCTTTCAATGTCACCATCAGCAAGAAACTTAATGGTGAACACCCACTTACACCCAATAGCAGTCTTATTAGGAGGTAAAGAACATATACTCCAGGTCTCTGTCCTGATCATAACACCAATTTCCGAACCACAAACATCAAACCACACCTTAATGTCCTTTGCTTCTGAAAACTTTTGTGGTACAAAATGGTTATTGGATGGTGTTAAGGAAAGCTAAGAAAGGCTCAGAGATATTAAAATAAGAAAGATAAGCTGATATGGGATATAGAATAATACTATTAACATTATACAAGTGAAAGTCCTGCAAGTGTTTAGGTGTTTTTGTTTGTCTGCGAGAAAGTGACTCAGAAGGAATCACTATCTCAGAAGATGACACATCAGGATGGTGATGTGCATCAGAAGATGATTGCACAGGAAGCAATTGATCATCAGGGGTAGCAGGAAAATGTAAATGAGGGAAGAAGGATTTTGAATCATCTGGGATAGTAGATGAGACAAAAGGAAAGATCTCCTCATGAAATATGACATGTCTGGAAATAGAAACAACATGCGTCTCCAAGTCTAAAAGTTTATAACCCTTATAACCTGATGGATAACCTAAAAAGATACAAGCTTTGGCCCTAGGTTCAAACTTATTTCTACCTTGAGGAGAAGTAGCTACATAACATAGACAACCAAAAGACTTCAAAGAATGATAATCAGGAGACTTAGAGGTTAACTTCTCATAAGGAGTCCTATTATCTAAAACTGGAGTGGGAAGTCTATTGATAAGAAAAATGGTTGTAAGAACACAATCCCCCAATATTCTAATGGAACATTAGATTGGAACAAGATGCTTTCTCTCTACAACTGAATTTTGTTCAGGAGTATCAGGGCAAGAATGATAAGAAACTATGCCTTTAGATGCAAACAATTCAGTAAATTTTAATTCATGAGCATTATCAGAACGAACGGATTTCAGTTTTGTATTATATTGATTCTCTACCATATGAATAAATTTGGAAAAAACTTGCAAAACATCTGATTTCAACTTAAGCAAATAAATCCATGTGGCCCTACTGTAATCATCTACAATGGTTAAGAAATATTTGAATCCATCTATAGTAGGTACAGAAAAGGGTCCCCAAGTATCTATATGAATCAATTCAAATGGTTGAGAACAGATATTATGTCTAGATGCTTCTGTTTTGATAGATGACAAATATGACAAACATCAGGATGAGAAGTGTTCTTTTTCATATCTTTAATATTCAATACAGTAGACAATGAATCAATTTTACCCTTTGAAGGACGTCCTAGTCTATTATGCCAGATGTGAGAATTCACTACAACACTAGAACAGACAGGAAAAGTACCTTTTAAAGACATTGAATTATTCGCATAATTAAAATCCATGAAATATAAATTGCCAACTTGGCTACCTTGACCAATCATCAACTCCTGTGTAATTTCCTGAATAAAGCATTCATCAGAAGTAAAGCTAACTTTAGTATTCAATGTCTTAGTCAAAACACTAACACTGATTAAATTGAACTTAAACTCAGGAATATAAAGAACATTCATGAGAGAGATAGCATCAGTTAACTGAATTAATCCTCTTCCCACTATCTTAACTGTATAACCATTAGGTAGGGTAACAAAAGTTTGGTCTAATGGTTTATAGTCTAGGTAAAGATCCCTATTGTGTGTCACATGATGAGTAGCACCCGAATCTATAACCCAAGACTTAGGAGACATAGCTGGTTCTTTAGAGATAGAGGAAATCAACATGTCATAATACTCAGTAGAATAGAGCCAAAGGAAGGTACCTTTGATCTGTGAGATCACAGGCACATAATTTGAAGTCGAAGCACAAGACACAACTGGTGTAGTATCAATAGATGAAGTATGAAGCTTGGTACTCAGATAGGAAATCACTGACTGTATTTTCTCCTTAGACATATCATCATTCATCACTTCCACTGTATCTTTCTTTTCTGAATGGAGTTGATAAGTAGTTGGAACAGAGGCAAGATTAGTAGTACCAACAGCCTGAGGTTTCTTCCATTTAGGACCTGAACTAGGAGGGTAACCATGCTTCTTGTAGCACTTATCAACCGTATGACTTGTAGCAGAAAGAACATTATGGTTTTTGATATCCCCCATGAGCCAACAAGACTTGATGAGAATCAGCAACTTGAGAAGCCTGAGTATGAAAAGCAACTGGATTGTTGAAAGGTTGAGTAGAAACACCTCCAACTAACCTCTGACTTTCATCTTGATCAAGCATGTTGTAGATAACTGATAAACCAGGTCTTGGCTTCATGTTCAGGATTTAACCACGAATGTTAGCAAAGCTATCATTTAATCCCATCAGAAATTGAATAATTCGACTAGTCTCTGCTTCTTCCAATAACTACTTTGTGTAATCACAATTACACTTCTTCACTGTTGAACTTTTAGTATTAGCTAACTGCTCCCATAATGTCTTCTTCTTTGTATAGTAAGCAAAAAGTTCTAGTGATCCTTGTTTAAGATTAGCAATTGACTATTCCAATTGATATTTTCTTGGAAGATTACTAATCCTAAACCTCAGAGAAAGATCACTCCACATCTCAGACGCATCCTCATAATACAATATACTCTCATAGATTTCTTGACTAACAACATTCAACAACCAAGACTTAACCATACTATTGCATCGGCTCCAGATTTTGAACAAACTATCATCTTCATCAGGCCTAGGTAAAGAGCCATCAACAAAACTAAGCTTGTTCTTAGCATCTAGGCTCATACGCATCGCAATATACCAGTTGTTATAGTTATTTCCATCAAGAATATGAGTCACAATCGACAGACCTAGATGATCCGCCGAATGAAGGAAGTAAGGACTGTGTATATTATCATACGAAGCCAATCCAGAGGCGGAAACTTCAGATCTAGCACGAGTAGGCACCAATCGCAGAGGAGAAAGTGGTATTCGCGCAGAATCAGCCGAGAAATGAGATCCGTCGCGATTAGATACCGGAGAATCTTCTGTATCCGTCAACGCATTCCGATTTCGATTTTTCCGTCCTTGTTTCGCCATTGTTGTAGATCGGAGCTTGAAGCAAAGTTCAAAAACAGTCAACGAAGCAAGAAAAATGAGTTTCGAAGCTTCTAACGTCGAACAAATCGCAGATTCCAAATCTAATCAACAAATTTACGGTGAATACAACGAGAATCGAAGAAAATTGACGAGATTGTGAAGAAATTTGATGAAAAACGATGAAGATTTCAGAGATTCGAGCGAGAAAGCTCTGATACCATATTAGTGTTTATGAACAAACCCAGAAATAGTGTAAGTGTTCATTATCTTCATTAATGATTTAATATGCAGATTACAATCTTATATACTACATACCAAAACAAGAATAATGGAGAATGATAATTACACCATAATTATAATAAACCGGACATAAGTCCTTAACCAGATTAAACCGGGAATCAACACTCTAATAGTTCGAAATATCCGATTTCGTTCGCCATTGTCAGAGCTTGAGGAGTGCGATTTTTTTGTAGATCGCGTGATGATGAGGAACGGCGGAGGAAGAGTCTATAGAGCGGGAAAATCGCCGGCGATTTTATTTTTACAACGGCCAGATTTCATACACGTGGATCAATCTAGACGGTTTCTTATTACGAGTTAACTTGTGATTATTATCCGAACAGGAATTTCCGAATCAAACCGAGGTTTGGTCATTTCGGTTCTGGATCGGTTGATTATGGTGAACCGATCGACAAGTATTTGAAAAAAGTTCGGTTCTCGGTTCGGTTCGGCACGTCCGAACCATTTGGTTTTTTGGTTTCTGTGAAATCACTCATATTCTTCCCCTTCCTCCTTCAATCTCTCTTTGGCCGACTTGATTACAGAAACTTCTTTGACATCGCCTGAACTATCTTCGTTGTCATCGCATGGACTTGATTAGAGAGACTTCGTCGAATCTTTTTTTCTTTGGCGGTTTACTTTCTTTTTCGTTCATAATTAGGTTTAATTTTGTTTTACTCGGAGAATGATAAAATATAAATATTTACAAATGAATTTCACTATTTCTTTAAGATATGATATTTTTTTTTTGGTAGTGCATCGGGAGAGAATATCTCTCAGATTTTTATTTCATGAAATAACAAATTACACATAAACTCGTCTTGGTCTTGTATATCCGAGCACGTCAGCCCGAATCTCAATCAAGCGGAACATGTTCAAACAAATGAAACCTAGAGATAGCGAAAACGGATAGTTAGCTAATCCATCGGCTAGACAATTAGCATCTCCATACACATAAGAAATACGGGCTGACAGTCATTCGAAAGAAAGCCATAGCACAAATGTACTAGGAAAGACATGGGATGCTTATCTATAGCTTTTGATTTCCTTGTGCTATCCTTCTACCAGGAATCAGTCAGGATGAGAAAACACTTTTGCCTACGGTGTATCTTAACAAGTAAATAACTTTCTCTCCAACATTATGTCATTGTGAGGTTAATCAAATGTTTATAACAACAGCTTTGATACATTTTTCTTTAGGTTGCCTGATGAATTTTCCAAGAATTCCAAAGTATTTTTAGTCGACCCAATGCTTGCCACTGGTAAGGGAGTCTTGTCAATTTTTGCAATGTAGTGAGTTTTTAATCATTTTAGCCACCACCATATTAGAATAAGTGTAACTGGTGTTTTGATGTGTCTCAAAAGTACATGATATATCATCGAATGCGAGCAACATGACATGGTGATATCGAGTGTTTCATTAGTAGAAGCGTAGGTTTAGTTACATGGGTTTATTTATATTTTAGGCGGTACCTTAATTGCGGCAATGGATCTACTGAAGGAACGTGGTTTGTCTGTTCAGCAAATCTAGGACACTTGAGCGTCTAAAACCAGAAAAAGATCCAGTATTAGATTTTTTTTTGGTTTTAGAGACTCAAGTGTCCTAAATTTAATATATTTAATTTTAAAAATATTTTAGACTCTTATTCATAAAGTCTCCAATGCACATGTCCTAAGTATACAGAGGAGGCAGTAAAATATCCTTAGTTATATATTTGACTTTTTATAATGTCTTCGTGATAAATTTCTGCGGTTGGTGCACCTCCGACACTAACAAAGCTTAATGAGAAATACCCTGGGTATCAATTACCAAAAGAACATCAACTCTTAACTTGTTTTACACTTCTCGGGTTTTACTAAGCTGTTTGGTTATGGGTTGCAACATTTCATGCTTCACATATATACTGGAATTGTCGATCCTGAAGTCAATGAAAATGGGTAAGTCAGACGGGGTCTTTATGCGTGTTACAGCGATATTAAAGTTTTGGTTTTAAAACCGGCGATTATATTTCAACGTCTTTGTATATTTAGCTTCATTATCTCTGGGTTTGGAGACGATGGAGACCGCAGTTTCGGGACATAAACCAGTTTGTGTTTGGATTAAGCTTTTATTATGAGGTGATTCTTGTGTGAGTTATTTTAAAAATTTTGTCACAATCGTTTAGACTATTTTTGCTTCTTACTTGCTTTCTTTTTCAATCTCAGGATCATTGAGAGGGTTATGGTCAGTTTGGGCACACTGGAGAATCTGAATTCCGCATTATTAAGAGAAAGAGAAGAAACTTGTAAACACCAGTTTTGCTTCGGCGAATATATTGAGATTTGTTGTATGTTTATTGTCATTGTCGCCTGCTTGTGAATCAACTTTGTCTACAATATTTACACTCATGTTGAAAATATTCAATTAATGCTATTGCAAAACCTTTCACCGATATTAGAGTTTATGAATCACCGATATTAGAGTTTATACTGTCAACATATACCCACTACTGTCACACTAATTTAATTAAAAACCTTATTCGTTCAATTCACCAAACTCTATAACCATATATAAACTCTAATATTATAGTCACGATCATAATATAAACATATATAAACTCTAATATTACAATTAAATTGGTTCAATTCTGGTTTCCACCCGTTTTTAATTTGAGACCGGTTAGTATTTAGAGTATTTGCAACCATAAGCAAAGAAAATTATAGTATTTAAGAAAATGACAAGAATAGTTTCGTTGCTAGTGGAGAGATTGGAATTTTCCACGAATCCGGACCATTTTAGCCCCAAGCGTTTCGACTTCTGATTTCATACCCATAGCCACTCATTTATTTGGGTTTCCAAATGGTCTGAATTTGGCGTGTGAAACCCCTTCTAATAATTAATTTGGTAGACTAGGAATCATTAAAAATTGTATTCTATTCCTCCCGTTAACAAAAAATCATTTCCCAACCTCTCTCTCTTTTAAACATCATCCTTGTTTTCTCCGTTCCGGCAAACTCCATGTTTTGAAGTAAGTTTTGATTTGAGATTTTCTTTCTTTGTGATTGGTTATCTTCAATGAGTTTTCTTCTTAGATTTAGAGGCTTCTAGTCTTTTTTTGGATTTTTGAATTTTTGGATTTTCATCCTCTCTCCCATATGTCTCTTCACCTTCATTGTTTTTGTTTATATCACTTTTTGTTACTTATGATCCGCCAAGCACCCCAATTGTACAGTGAAATTTGGTAGGCCATTCTATACTTTTACTTGTCCAATATGTTTATGTGTTTATTATTCCGATTTTTAGACTCTGTTTCGTTTACAGTTTGTCGTAGTTACATAATCCTTCTTTTTGTCTCCCCTATCTGTATTGAGTAAACTTGTTCCATGTTTTTGACTCGCTCTTGCTGCACGAATTTTAGAGAACTACATTATTGTATATGCAATTTACATATTTACAATTTTTGTTAACAATTTAGTGGTTTTAATATGGGGTTATGTGTAGTTTTTGCAGACTATGTATAAAATTACAAATTCATATATTAGAAACCTCTCTTTTCTTTTTTGTGTGATTATTGACTTTTTCTTCCCAATTTTGTGTAGATCCATGGACATGTACACTCTCCCTTCACACGTTTTCTACAAGCGTTTTTGCAGACAAAGAATAACTGGTTGACGATTTTGAGGATTTCGTGACTTGTAGGTGTCCATGTTACATATTTTGTTGTTGGTGATTGAACGGATCCGGAGTCAGAAGATGAAGAAAATCAACATGTTATTGCTTTAAAGATTGACAAAGTATGAAAACTTGATAAATGGTGAGGTGTTAGCTTATTTCCATGGATAATCTCTAGATTTTTGGTTTTAAATTCATGTTATATGTACACAACTATTATTTTATGTGCGTCTCCAAATGCTACCATTGTTTGACTTTTTTTTACATTTGCAATTTACAATGTTGCGCAGCAGTTTATGTTTCAGGATGCCTATATATTTTTATAATTGCCTATTCATTTTTAAGATATTAATGTACATAGAAAACTGTTGATTTGTTTATTATCAATATTTACAAAGCTCCATATAAGGTTTCGTATCACAATCTTACTACTTCCTTATATATCTGACCGTCTTAAGGATCCACCAATATGAATAGAGATCTACTTTCTAATATCGCATCACACAAAACTTTGTAGCGCTTCAGTCCATCATATAACGCTTGAACCCAGCAGATAACGAGTTACATGTAAATATATATATATATATATATAAGTATATATAATTATATAACAAGGTACGAGTATTTGTAACATGCTAAAATATATATTTTATCAAATATATACAAAAATGTATCTCTAATTTTGTATTTAACTAGACAACTAAATTATTAGATGTTATTCATACTAATGTACGACGCTGAATCCGTCTATCATTCGACCCGCCAGACTCCGATTTGTACCACTCTCACGGCATGCCTCATTTGGCCAAGTTATGTCCCTATCCTTGCTACATTCACCATTTTCTTTTGGAGGCTGTGTCAGAGGAATGTTGATTGACGATGAGTTAGACTTCTCTTTACTGCCACGAGTTTTGTTCATGTCCATTCTCACCACCTCTACGTAGGCGAAGCAGTGGTCCAACGGTACGACGTTGAGGTCGTATATCTCTAGAGCCATATTCTTCGGCAGCGGGATGACGTACAACTTCAGCTCATGGAAGTCTACTCGCATCACAAGGAACATGTCCATACGCCGCCCGTTCGGATATGGATTGGGACCGGTTTGACTTCCCGTCCGCGTTCATCCACTGTGGCATCTCGTACGCCAGCTCGACGTTTTCTTCCATTGGGTTGATTCTTAGCTCCGTTACGACCTTCGGTATAACGGCCTTAATAACCTCTCCTTCATGTAACTTGATGGTCGTGCTCAAACGGTTTTCAAACACAACAAACCTCCACATACCATATGGTCCTCGTCTCCACCACATTTGCTCAGCTTGCACACGGTCACTTAGTATTTCATTGAGATTCACCATTATTGTATACCCTGAAAGTAGAAATCCATTTATTGAGTTAGTGACGATGAAATAACGTTACTGTCTATATTGTAATGTAGACTACATTTACTTACATGTTACGAAGTGTAATGAGGATGCACTGAGGTTTGTAACAGTAAAGTTTTTTTCTCTGTTACTGATAGTTATTCACAAGTGTCGTCTCACCCATATTTATTGAGCTTTAAAATTTTGCCCTCCACCCCACAAACCTAATTCCCGCTTAAACTCCTACCTACCCCATGGAATAAATGTTCTTACATGCATTAACTTCTCGGTCAGTGTTTTTGCTTACGACATCTCACGTCACGCCGTTATTTCATCTTCTCACCATCAATTAAGCACCATGCGCACTAACGTTCACGCGTTTTCGTCATCGATAAAGAGAGCATATTTTGTGGGTACCCTTTTGTTGTTTCTCCGCACCACTTTTTCTCTTTGCTACTTTGTTAATTACATTATTGAATTTTGCTATGCAGCAAATTCACTCTAGTATTTACCTGCTTCCAGAAAACATAAGGGTATAATAGCCATTTTGTGTCTCTGTATAGGAAAACCCTATTCGTCGCCACCGTCAGGCCCAACCCAGAGGATAAACTAGTGAAGCCACCGCTTAGGGCTCTAAATTTAAAGAGCCTTTTTTGGTTAAATTTTTGTTATAGCTATAATTGAAAAAAATTACAAACTTTTTTTTACAATAATAATACTCGTAAGATTTTGTTTTTCAAATGCTTTTTTAATGTTTATGCCTTCTCTAAGCAAACATGTTAACTACTCATTTTAAAAAATTAATTTGAAATTATTAGTTAAAATTCAAAGTAGAAGCTGATAACAAAATTATTTGCGGTCTACCATATGAAAAGAGAGATTGAATGGGTTAGCTTTGCCATCCATTGAAACATAGATGGTTGAAAATCTCGACAACGTGAGTTTAATTAATGATTTTGCAGGCAAAAATACAAGGAGAGCAATATTTTAAAAATAAATTCTATTTTGTTGTTTTTCTTTTATTTTTTACTAATTATTTGGAATTCTAATTTTTTTAATGGAGTTTTAATGTGTTTTTTTATTTAGATTACTATTTGTTCGGTATTGAAAAACGTACGAAAATGACACTTTTTTTACACATATGCATAGGACATCCAATATGATTGGACCGGCACTGGCCACCGTAATTGTTTTCTTATCGTCATGGCCGGATTGTACTCAGACTCTTCTTCATCTCTAACTTGAGAATCTTACATGCTGTTTATGTTTCTATGCTAAGCTCCAAATGCATCAGTATTATTTTGATTTCAGAAATTTTTCTTTCCAATGCTTTGATCGTTGTTCATCATGTCTTGTTGTGGTAGAATTCTCATAGGATATTCGTTTCATGTGATAAAGCAAACCATTCTTGATTATCTCATGAGACCACCATGTATGGTGAATAATATTATCAGTACTCAATTGGTAAAGATTTTGATTTTTAGAATGTGTGAAGCAAGCTCCTGTTATTGAATGTTTTTTGTTTCCCATTATCTCGTTTTTCTTGATTATTTCATTTGTTTACTAGTTTTTCTTATGGGATCAGATCAAAGATAAATCTTCCAAAATGCAAAACGATGATGGATTCTGACCTAATATTCTATGTGTAGATGTTTCCATGACCTCCAAACTTACAAGAACTTCGCTACCCCGTCGAAGAAGTTAACCAAGTTTTGGCAGCTTCGAGAAATGCTTTGGGAGGTGCTCTTCCATCACGACGCTTTCTTCCGAACAGAAAGCGAATTCGCAATTCCGGTTCAAACCGCAGGTTTGTACCACGTCGATTCCGTTTACAATGTAGATCACAACTTATGGGATGTAGCTAGTCAAGGCATCGTCATTGAAGCGGATGGCGCCATGTTTAACGTGACAGTTGGTTCAGGAAACGTGTGGTTCGAAAATGGGACTCGCCTTTGGCGACGTGTTGTGCCCAACCCAAACGTCTATGGGGTGGTAACGTTTATTCATTACCGCTTTTTGGGTGTCTGAGTAGTCATTGTAATAAGTTATGAAAAACAATGTCATTTTGTCTTTTCATGTTTTTGTATTCAGGTTTATGAAAAACAATGTGCGATGATTGTTCAATTTATCTTTTTGAGAGAACCTATTCTATACAGTTAATATTTTATCTTGTATTAAATTTGTTTGATGTAGTATATGTTCAATATTTATGAGACATAAACATGTAAGGATGAAAATGATGCAAAAAATAAAGTAATATGATTATTTTCAATATATATATAATTATAGGGACTAAAATGCAAAAAACCTCAAATTTAAAATTAATGTTGATTAGTTTTTCGGCAACCTCCCACAAACGCTACTTTTGGGGACGATAGGTGGCGGTTGCTAGCATTCAACAATAATGACTAAATTAATTTAGTTGGAGATGCCCTAACCTAATTTAGTTCACTCTATTTAGATTACTAAATTAGTCGAAGTTACCAAAAAAAAAAAAAAAAAAGACAAACTTAATAGTATTTATTTTCTGCCACGTCGGACTCTTCATGTCAGTCCACTCGCTCACGAACTAAAAGCAAGCAAAATGTCAAAAAAGGAGAAAGACGAAGAAGAAGAAGCCTATTATCGAATCTAATCAATTTGGGAAAATTCCTCTTAGTAGGTAACAATCATCGTCCAGGGTTGTTCATAGCTATGGAGTTCCTCTGCACTTCCTTTTTCCTCCTCCAAAATTCCTCCTTAAACCAAATGTAGCTTTTCAATTCGCGAAACTAGAGTTTTTGTTCGATTTTGTTCCTCTTTCCTCGCTGATTTCAACGAAATTTCTGGCTTCTACTTTGAGATGAAGAAGATGTTCGGAGGTCCGGGAACTCTCTGTGGATTGTTACTGAGAATCGGGCAATGTGCTTCAGCTGCTGCTTCCATCGGCGTTATGGTCTCTGCGAAAGAGTTCTTTCTTAAAACTGCTTTTTGGTATGATTTCGCTTATAAGTTCGTTTTTGTTCGCTTAGATTTCGAATTTAATCTGGGTTTTGGTGAAATTTGGAGGATTTAAGGGAGAGGGTTAATGGATTTTATCTGGGTTTTGTTAAGAGATTAGTGTAAATGTTGTTTTGATTTTGGTTTGGTTGTTTCTTGTTTTTTCAGCTACTTGATTGCTTCAATGGCTCTTCAATTGTTATGGAGCTTTGGTCTCGCATGTCTTGATGTTTATGCTTTAAGGAGCAAGAAAGATCTCCAAAACCCAATCTTGGTTAGCTTATTCGTCGTTGGTGATTGGGTATGTCCTACTTTCATCGTTTAGTTTGATAAAGCTGCTTCTGCTCCATAATTTGGACTCCATTGAATTGTTTTGTTTTGTTGTGGAATGGACTTTCGCAGGTGACTGCAATGTTATCTCTTGCGGCTGCATCTTCTTCAGCAGGAGTTATAGTCTTATACGCCAAAGATCTCGGGTATTGCGATGCTCCAAGCGGAGTTCCATGTCTTAGGTATCAAGTAGCTGTAGCGCTTTCTTTCGTCACTTGGGTTCTAATCGCCGTTTCTTCTCATGTCACATTTTGGATCTTAGCCTCTGTTTAGTTTCGAAAAGAACCCCGACCTTTTTTTTCTTTTCTTGGAATGTTGAGTACACCTTGTAGCTTTTGTTGGCATATAACATTTTGCTTCAGATCAAATCCATCAATGTTTCTTGAATCAGTATTTCTGGCTTAAGCCATCACACTTTACTTAGAAGACTCATTAGCTTCTTATACAATGAGCTCTAGAAACAAAAAGTTGCTAACATTGGACACAACGGATTGAATTGATGCTTAGTACCGTGAGTCTTGCAAGATTCGATAATCTACTAACATCGATGTTTATAGCACGAAGAGCAGTACTCGTACAGCTTGGCCCGAGTGAGCGCAACAGGCTCTACTGTCCCGAAAAGTTCAGTTTCCTTCGAACACACTAGCTTCTCTTCTCATATTATTTACCAAATTCTTATAGGACACAACAAAAACTGTTTTACAAATCTTTTTTCTTTCTGAAATTCGAATTTCTCAATTCTTTACATACCAAAACAAGAAACTTCTCAAGCTTCAGATGCAAGTCCATGTAACATAATTTCAATCTCTTTCGCTGCAGCGATCATAGTTGGTCGACATTGTATCGTCTCCTTGACACACCTCTCGGCCAAAACTCCAAGCTCCTTCATAGACTCAATCTCCATCACCGTTGCTTCTTTTCCGATCACCGGATCAATCATCTCAACAAATCTCCCTTCCTTCATCATCTTCCTCACATACACAACCAAATTCACATCTTCTTCCTCTCGGTTAAAATCAATCGCTTTCTTCGACGTCAATAACTCAAACAACACAACACCGAAGCTATAAACATCGCTCTTAGCCGTCAACTGAAAATTCAAATAGTACTCTGGATCTAAATACCCTAACGTTCCTTGCGCACAAGTCGTTACATGACTCGCATCACTCACTCCTAACCTCGATAATCCGAAATCGGCGACCTTAACATCGAGATTCTCATCGAGGAGAATATTACTCGATTTCACATCTCTATGGTAAATCGGAGGCGTAACGGAGGAATGAAGATAAGAAAGTCCTTGAGCCGTTTGGTAAGCGATCATGAGACGGCGAATCCACGGTAATCCGTCACCGCCGTGGATTTGCTCGTACAAAGTTCCGTTTGGGACGAATTCGTAAACCAGAATCGGTAGATCTAGATCGATGCAGCAACCTAAAAGCTTGACTAGATTGGTATGGCTAACTTGGCAAAGGATTTGAACCTCGTTGACGATTTGGTATATGCTTTTCTCGTTACCGATTTTGGCTCGTTTCACGGCGATTTTGGTTCCGTCGTCGAGGTTGCCTTTGAAAACTTCGCCGAATCCGCCGAATCCGATGAGATTGGGTTTGGAGAAATTGTTGGTTGCTTTTACGATTTCTTTGCCGGAGAAGATTCTGTCAAGTCCGGTTCTGTTGGTAGTCAATAAGTGACGGTGGACTTTTCTTATGCTTGCCCAGGATTGCCTTCCGGCGGCGGTTCTCCGATTGTGTGTCGAGATTATCGTCGTCGTTGCGATTCCGGCGACTAATATTGCTCCCACACCTCCCGCCAAACCTGTTCAATAACCGAACCAAATCAATACGCATCAAACCAAACCAAATCAAACCGAACCGGCCTATATTATAAGGATTTAAATTTACCTCCAATCAAAGGTAAATTGCTCCTTCGCTTGCATTTCTTTCCCTTCGAGCATCTCTTGACTAAATAAACAAACAAACAATTTTGCTATTAGTAAAAGACTCGAAAACTCAAACAATCAAAAACCAATTTCACAAAACCGGACCTTCACATATTGCATTGACCGAGTCCCATCGAAACCCTTTTTTGCAAAAACATCTCTTTTGTCCTAAATTCTTCGAATCACCCGAACAAACCGAATTCGCCAAATCCTTACAATCTCCTGGTATCTTACAACCGGCTCTCTAGGAGCTTCCCATAGTATCTCAACGGCCGGTTCACCCCATTTGCTAACCGGCATCATCAGATCCAAATTCATATAACTCTGATAAGCCGAACACATATCTGACCTCGCCCTATAAACTTTATAAGTATTAACCGATGCACCGGTCTTATACCAGCAACATGATGAGATGCCTCGACAATTTCGCTGTGCTTGGGGGTTCGAATTGAGAAACTTGTGGCACAAGCTATTACTAGAGCAGTTAAACCCTTGAGAGATGTATGCATCTATACCATCTTTTGTACAATTCATTATTATAACCGTGTTACTACTACTAACATTGAAAGGAAGGTTTATGTCTAGCTGAATACCGTGGTACCTTATATCGGCCGCTACACATGTATTCGGTTCAAGCCCTGGTGGGACCAGGACTAACCGTTGGCCCAACGGGTCTATTGTTTTGATCGGATTGGTTGATCCGTTGAGCGTATCGAACCATAGTGAACCGCGGTTATCGCACCGGATCTTGTAATCCAGATCGCCACAATCGAGTCCTGTACTTAGTGGGTATGGGACTCGAGTGGGGCCGCAGTTAGGGCATCTTTTGAAAGCTTGTGTAGTAGAAGAGAAGGAGAGAAGTAGAGAAAGAGTGAAAGTAATGAAAGAGAGAAACTCCATTTTTATTTTTAATGGGCAGGTACTTTAACTTCTCAGGTTGTAAGTATATTTAGCTGCGTACTTTGATTACTGAATTTTTTTAAAGGAAAAAATTGTAACATGAGAATTATTTTTGTCATTTGAGTAAAACGAGTAAATTCTTTCAATGTTCCCGATTGCATCATGGTACATTAAAAGCTGTGTTATCATATCTCGAATCCACCCAAAATTCTACATTGTTCTTTATATTTTTGTATATATAGTGAGTAGAAACTGTTAGAAGACATGTGGGTGTTTAAAATGGATAAAAAAGATATGTAGACATCGTGATTTTATGTACAAATATCCAATACGAATACGGATATTATAGTACTGTGCATGCTGGAATTTACACACAATAGAAATTGTGAAAATTCTTCGAAATAGAGCTTCTTTAGGGTTTCAAACACTTAGAAAGAGATAGAATTAGGGTTCTTGAGATTGTTCTTATTAATCAAGATCAGAGCTGTAAACAGTGTTTTTATAAGAAATTTCCGATCCTCACAAATGAGGGGGTACATGCTTATTTATAAAGAAATAAGTCGGTTGAGACAAATAGTAACGGGCCTTTAATGGGCTTCTAATAAATCTTCATCTTCTGGGCTTGACTACTGGGCAGATTGAACGTTTTCTTAGTCGATTTAGGCTTATCGATTCTTCTAGGGGAGATTTAACCCCTACAGTTAGCCCCCCAGTTCAACAGTTTAATTAAAAAGTGTTGAAGTAAGGGTGTCCAGACGAAGAATCGATTTCCGTTAGACTGTTAACGTGTTGACCAACGTTGCCGAGCCCAAATGACTTGGTTGCACCCAACTCGGTGAGCTGACCGAGTACGCTTAGCGGCAAGTCGATTTCGGTCTGGCGAAGTTGCGAGCTGATCACGTTAGTAATCCGCGAGCCGCTTGAAGATGCGAGGCGACGAGATGGATGTTCCAAATATGCGAGCCGCTCGAAGATGATGACGACGTATAAGTGTGTGAACAAGCCTCGGTAAAACCCTTGTCTAGAAAACCCGATGGGAAAAACCAGATCAAGGGAAAAAGAGCACAAGTCACACACTCGTTCAATTCGTCATTGTCGACTTCAAAGGTTGATTTTTGTTGTTGCGAACCCGAGAGGTGATTTCAAATTCGCGAGGTGCGAGTCGAAGAAGACGGCGAAGTGGGCGAGTTGACGAAGAGGAAACAAGTGAGTAGACTTGGAGGAGCTTGTTCTTGCTAACGGAGATCGAGATTGCGAGGCTGTTAGAGCGTTGATTTGAGCTTGAATCGACGATCTTGTGTAGTTGTTAAACTTGGAGACGTCGAGCTCGAGCTTGCGAGGTGAAGGTAGTCATTGTGCCGCGAGCCGCGAGGTGAACACGTCGACTCAGTGGACAAGTTGACTCGGTGGGGCTCGACTTGATAGTGACGAGGTCGCAAGGTGATACAACGAGCTATTTGTAGTGAACTTTGGATTTCCGAGCTTGATTTGGCGAAGTGAAACTTGGTTGTTTCAACAAGCTTGTGAGGCGGACGAGGTGACCGAGCGGACTCATTGCAAAGTGATCAAGTCGACTCGCTCAGAGCTTGCGTTGTCGGGGTTGGATTGGAGAAAAATGCGACGTTTGAATTAGAGGAGATGAGCGAATCCAATTACAACGAGTCAGACGAGTTCACTCGTGTTGATGTTGAATCGACTTGAAATAAGATCGATCCTTATTGTCGCAAAGTTGGTGGGTGAGATAGCGTTTCAAGATCGCGGTCATCTTCTTCTTTGTCTGTCTCCATTTCTGCGAGGTCAAGCGAAGATATATCGAGGTCAGCGAGGTAATCAAACTCGGCGAGGTTGATTCAGTAGAGGAGCTGCGGCGAGGTTTTCTTTAGAGGTGAATCGACATTGGCGAGGTGCATTGAGTTCGGCGAGGTGAAGATTGATTCGCTTGGTAAGCGAGTCGACTCGGAACGAGTTAAACGAGTTGACTCGGAACAAACTCGATTCTTGTCGTGGTAAGCTTACGAGGTTGATTTGTTAGAGGAAGTAAGATCGCGAGGTAGCTCTTAGGTTAACAACGAGTTCTCGAGCCAACGAAGTTGGTTCGTCATGTCGTGGAGCTCGCGAGACCGAAACGGTGGTTGCGAGTGGGGCGAGGTGAATATGAGGTCACGCGATCTTGCGAAGTACGATTCAATCGAGCTCGAGCTTACTTGGTCAGTCTTCAAAATTACCTCGTTGAATAGTGCTCGAGCTGCTCCTTCGTCGCATTGTCGTGTTTCCGAGTTGGATTGGGGAAAATGCAAGGTGGAGAGCTTGCAAGGTTGAATCGGAGAAGGTGAGCGAGCCGGACTAGTTGATCCATGCCGGTTATGAGTTGACTCGGCACAATGTTGATTCTTGTTGATTTGTTGCGTCACGAACCGCGAGCATGTCTAGGTTGATTCGATGAATGAGTTGTAAGATGGTGAGGTGTGCTCGGTGATTGACTCAGAGCGACATCAAGGTGAACATGAGTCCACGAGGTGAACCAAAGAGGAGAAGATGAGTAGCGTGGATGTCTTGGACTTCATAGTGGGCTTTGCAAGGCCCAAATAGACTTAATTCTTCAAAGATTCATTTGAGACAAAGTGGCGACAAGGTTGAGTTTGCTGACTCAGAGCAAATTTGATTTGCGTTGTCTCGACAAGTTTGCGAGCATGTCGAGAGAGAAGTTTTCGGTCGAATTATCGTCGTTGAAATTGCGAGCCAGCGAAGTGGGTTTGAGGCAGATTGAAATTGCGAGTCGCGAGCTGGTCTAGGGAAGTTGATTCCAGCTTTGGCTACGAGTCCGGCGCTACTGGTGAAGCGAGATGCTTGTCGAGATTGAGTGGAGAAGACGATGAGCCCGTCATGTTTTGTGGTTCAATCGCGGCGAGCTGATATGTTCAGCTCGACATTATGAGTCATCTTGTGAAGAAATTTCAGGTTGCCAACTTTCAGCTCGGATTGCAACGAGCCCAGACAAACAAATGGCGAGCTGGATAAAGATGCATCGCCGAAGATAGGGTCGAGTTACGTGATGATGTTGTGATGTACATAACCGGAGTCAAATCGTCTAACTCGTTGGAGTCGACTTGCCTACCTCGCCAAATCGACTCGCTCACCTGTGAGTTGGCTCGGTGAGCGAGTTGAGCGATACGATTATGTGAGGTGAAGCGGAGCTTATAGCGTTGAAAGCGAGGCCGATTCGAAGGAAAAATGGCTTGCAGGATAACTCAGTCGAGTCATAGATGGCGAATTGTAGAAGCTGCGGCGAGTCGATTGGATTTTGGTTCAAGCCCGCGAGGTGGAGAAGTGGTTTGATTCCAAATCTGTGAGTGGTGAGGATTAATCGAGCCCGGCGAACTTGACTTCCAAAGTAACAAGCTTGATCTCTGAAGCAGCAAGGTTCATTTCCGTCTTAGTTGAAGCAACAAGTCTGTTGTTTTCTATAGACGAAGTGAAATGATGTCAGCGAGGTGGTGAGAGAGAGAGACACGACGAGGTGATGTTATGGGTTTGCGAAGTCAATGGGCCATTGATTTATTTCCAAGCCCATAAGAACAACCATTTCTTTTTTGCGCTCTTTTCGTGACCACCTCTAATTTGTCTTCTGGCGAGATTATGCGACTCACGAGTCGACTTAGTCGAGTCAGATAGACGCGAGGCCAATCAGAGGTGCTTGTTCGTGAAAGTCTTGATACAAAGCTACGTTAGTATTGGTCGCGAGGACGAATCGACGAGCTCGAGTTGAATCGGAGAGGTCGATGTTGAAGACACGAGCTCAACTGTGATGCGGACTTGAGGTTTTGCGAGCTTGGGACTAGCTCGCATCGTTGATTCCGTTAAGGACAAGCTTGCCTGGTCGGCGAGGTGTCCAAGTTTTGACCGTGAGCTGAACTTAAATCGTGTGACTAGCGCATGCTTTGTAGCGATATCACCGAGCGTGACGTTTTTATTGACGAGCCCAATGTTTGACGACTAAGTGGCGAGATGATCGCATATATCTTGCGGCGATTCGATCGAAGGCGTTTTAATGAAGATATTCGGCGAGCTTATTCGTCTTCAAGTTTTTGGGCGAAGTGGTCGAAAAAATACGTTGCGGCGATCCGGTCCGAAGATGTGAATGCGACCGGGTCGACATGATTTCAGAGCATTTTGTCTGCGGACCTGTCGAGACGGTGACAGCTGCCCTGCTTGGTCCTGATCAGTTCTCTCAATGAGCTGACTGAACATGTGATCTGCCCAACGACATTTTTGCGAGCTGATCAATGATAGTCTTTAAGCGAGGTGGTCGAACGGATGGAGATATCTTGCAGCGAGCTGCTTCGAAGATATCTTATGGTGTGGATAATAGCGGACTGGGTGAGTTCCAAAGAATCATGATGATTGAGGAAAAATGGCGAGCCCAGCGGTAAAGACTTGTCTTCGAGTTTGGCGAGCCCGGAGGCGATGATGTGTTGCTTAAGATAATGACGAGCTGAGCGACAAGTTTCGCCATAGATGACGGCGAGCTTATTAACGATGTTTCGGATTCGAGCTCTTCCAAAAATGCTAGTTGGCGAACTGTTCCGCAGACATGTTGACGCTAAGTTCGACCAGTTTGTTAAGTAAAAACTGGGTTTGCGAGTCAAAAATCCTGGCTAACGGACACATTCTACTGAATGTGTCTATCCCGAGATGGACTCGCGAGATGGACATCCCGGCTAACGGACATACTCACACTGAATATGTCTATCCCAGAAATGAACTCTAAATTTATATAGCGCGCTTTATCTGTTGAGGATGTATAAGTATACTTCATAATGATGATGAAGTTTTAATCAGGTCGCCATTATGGCCATAATGACGCCGAATTTTTATTGATCATAATAAGACTTGGTTAAAACCTTAAGTCGTTATCGATTGTCGCGTTTAGACCGGAGTCGTTGCGAGCTGAACGAATCGTAACAAGACTTGGTTAAAACCTTAAGTCGTTATCGATTGTCGCGTTTAGACCGGAGTCATTTGCGAGTTAAATCGAATCGTAACAAGACTTGGTTAAAACCTTAAGTCGTTACATACTGTGAGTGGGAGTATGAATATACGGACCCACTCCCCCCCCTTTTGAGGAGGCAACGGAACTCGTTATAAAACGAGCTGCTTACGTACCCTCGAGTGAGGATCGTGGTTGGCTAGATAGTTGATCCGGCGAAGTGAGGTTGACGATAACGGCGAGCCCAGTGACAAAGTTTGATCTTTAACTCGGTGAGCCGAGTGAGTGACGATTATTGAGTGGCGAAGTGCTCCAACAAAATCAAACTTATTTGGGCCACGAACTCCATTTTCCCAAGCCCATTTTTAGTACGGGCGTGCTCCATCATTTCATTTACTTATTTTTGTTCTCCACCACCTCGCGAACTCTTCTTCTGATTCGTTGCTCGGCTTTAAAGTATGGTTGATTCTTGGTGAAGAAACAAAACTTCGGCGAGGTCAATCTTCGTGTCTCAGAGACTAAGATTCGCGAGACCAATGTTGAAGAGATTAGAGAGACTGCGAGCCGTGTGTCGGGTCGGAGAGATTGCGAGGTAGACTGCTTCGTCCGTGAACTCGCAAGGTGGATATGTTGTGCTCGAAACCGTAAACCGCGAGCTTGTTGAGGTGGATTTTGAGTAGAATAAAGCTTGCGGCGTTGAGTCGGAGGAGATCAGCGAGTCGAATCACAACGAGTTGGACGAGTTTACCACCGTCGATGTTGAGTTGACTTGAAGCGAGATCGATTCTTATTGTTGCGAGCCCGAGAGCTGCGGGGTAAAGAGATCTTGCAAGGTGACTAGGTGACTCGGCGAATTGTTTGCAGCCAACTTTCAAGCTCACAGGGTTAACTCGGTGGAGAAGAACTTTTGGCGACAAGAGAAAATAACTTGGCGGGTTAGGCGAGTTAACTCAGTCGATTTCCAGAGCTGCGACGAAGCGGATTCGAATCCCGTCGAGCTTGCGAGGCCAATCGGAGGTGTGGCCAGCTGACTCGGTGAGTTGCTGCGAGTTGCGAGGTTGATTATGCTTGACAAAAGCTCGGGACGTCAAGCTGTGCGGTGGGAACGAAGGCGTGAAGTGAAATCGCGAGTTGGACTTAAAACTTCAATTCGAGAGAAGAATTCGTTCGACTTCGGCAAGGTGCTCTGGCCGATGAGCTCACAGGGTTGCGGTTCTTTGTGTAGCGAGGTGGAAAGAGCAGACTCTTGGTGCTACAAGGTGAATTTGAGCTCTTGCAAGCATGCGTGGTGCGACAAGGTGCGACTTGATGAAGATCTTTATGCGGAGCTGCTTCGTTGGGATAGGACAAAACCAAGTTCCTTTATCATTGTGAAGACACGAGGTGAATTGAGGTAGAGATCAAACAAGGTGGCTGAATTTGGGCCCGTCACTGTTTCTCCAAGCCCATCAACACATCTCTTACACTTTGGTTTGTTCCTTCTCATCTTGCGGGCTCAATCACGGTCTGAAGTAGAGTTCTTTTTACGGAAGTAACGCCGAGGTTAGTCTCTCTAATTGTGGTGACACGAGGTCCACTAAGTCAAACCAAAGCTCTATGGCGACGAGGCGAGGATAACGCAAAGTGACCTTTTGTTTTTGTTGGATTTCTTCACCGTTACTGGGACTCTACCTTGTCTTCTAGACGAGGAGGTTGACTAGTGATATTGAGCGAGATGGCGAAGTGATGTTGAAATCAATGTTGTTAGGTCGACTAGTTGACTTGACGAGTTGATTCCACCAATCTCGTGAGTTCACATGGTCGATTCAGTGGAGGCGAAGATGAGCTCGTCAAAATTGTGTGGTGAGTTGATCTCGCGGATTTTGGGATTAAAACGAGATCAAAGAAGAAGACGCCATCGTCAATTGAAAATCAACTAGGCCTCTGAGAGCCCATTTCCCTCTTTGATTAAAACGCTCGTGAGTCTCTTCTCATCATCCTGTGATCTCGTCAATTTGAACAAAGCGACTTGATTCCGTAAGCTCTTTAGGTGAATTTGAAGGAACGAGATGATTAAGAAGACATCGCGGTTATCTTGAGGTGGTTTGGTTCGTCCGTAAGCTCGCGAGGTGAACATGAACTGACAACAAAGAGGAGCTCGTGCTGTGTTTATGTGGTGAAGGCGAGCTAACGAGTTTGACTATGGCGAATAAGCGAGCTCATGAGTGATTACGGCGAGGCCACGAGGCGACTTCTGCCATCTGAAATGACGAGGTGAAGCAGGCGAGGCCGAGATTGATGCGTCAACGGTGGCAACGTGAAGCGTGTTGATTCTTGTCGTTGTGCTTTGCCGCGAGGACGATTTTGGATGGAGAAGACGACGAGGTGACTTCACCTGATTTTTGATGGATCGGAGACGAAGTCGACGAGAGGGTGAGGTCGCTAGGTTGACGTGTCGTTAGAAAATTAGTTGTATCTCCCCAACCACAACTCCAAACGATGCGAATCAAACGGCGTTGGAAAGCTGACCAAATGATGTCGAGCTTGCGAGGTCACCGAGTCCCGTCGAGGTTGCGAGCTTTTAACAAAGTAATCTCGCACAAAGAGGCGCACTTTGAAGTTTTTCACAACTCAAAAGTCAAAAGACTTTGAGGAACTAGTCTCAGAGTGAAAAATCAAAGTAGTCTCTTACAAAGGGAGAGAGAGCTTGTGTCTATTGCAAATCTGTGAGTTTGGCGAATTGACCCAGTCGACGAGGTGAACTGCCAGACAGCAAGGCGAGGAGCTAGACGATGAAGAGAGCTGCCAGTCGACGAGGCGAGGAGCTAGTCGACTGGGCGAGCGGCAAGACGATGAGGAGAGCTGCCGGTCGACGAGGCGAGCGGCAAGACGATGAAGAGAGTTGCCAGTCGACGAGGCGAGGGGCTAGTCGACGAGGCGAGCAGCAAGACGATGAGGAGAGCTGCCGGTCGACGAGGCGAGAGGCTAGTCGACGAGGTGAGCAGCAAGACGATGAGGAGAGCTGCCGTCTAGGCCTCTTCAGCGCGTTTCATGTCTTTCCCTAATGTTTTCCTCCAGATTATCTGCGATCTCGATGATGCCGTCAGTCGCGCCCGCGACGGGAGCAGTCCCATCTCTGAGAGGCGTATGATCCTTGTGACCCCGCGAGCTGAAGGCGTAGTTGCTGTGGTTTGCTGGTTTGTTCTTGAAATCTTGCGAATTCGTCTAAATGTTCGTTTCGTGTATGAAGCTAGTGTTGCGGGTAGATACCCTCCTTCTAGCGCCAAATTGTGCGTGCTAGAATTTACACACAATAGAAATTGTGAAGATTCTTCAAAATAGAGCTTTTTTAGGGTTTCAAACACTTAGAAAGAGATAGAATTAGGGTTCTTGAGATTGTTCTTATTAATCAAGATCAGAGCTGTAAACAGTGTTTTTATAAGAAATTTCCGATCCTCACAAATGAGGGGGTACATGCTTATTTATAAAGAAATAAGTCGGTTGAGACAAATAGTAACGGGCCTTTAATGGGCTTCTAATAAATCTTTATCTTCTGGGCTTGACTACTGGGCAGATTGAACGTTTTCTTAGTCGATTTATGCTTATCGATTCTTCTAGGGGAGATTTAACCCCTACAAGTACCCTTGATGTTTTGATGATCTCCGAGATTGTGAGTAATGATTATTTACGAATTGAATGAAATATTTTGATTCACTAGAGACTTAGGTAACTGAATGATCTAATAATCTTTGACCAAAATAAAAATGTTGCTCTAGCAAACCGACAAAACTCTTGTTACGTGACATGGGTTCCAAGGAATATATTTCTTTATGCTTGTAAGACCACGTTTAATGGTGATACTCTTAAAAGTTAGTTTAGTATTATTATTTAGTATTATTTTAATGTAATATGAGCAATTTTTAATTAATAAATCTGAGCAATTTTCAAAAATAAAAATAAAAAAGGATTTGAGCAATGTAAGACCAACACGTGGCCAATCCTCTTATTGATACCGTCTCAAGAGTATCACTCGGGTGATACGTTTCATCCCAATCAATAGTGACCAAAATGTTTTTTTTTTCTTAAATTTTTTTTTCTTTTAATTATATGATACTCAAGGAGTATCACCAGTATTCATGCTCTAAAAAGGACTCAGTACGCAGTGGCCAACTAGCCAGTAACAAACTAAAAGTACAGTGTTAATTATCCCACCATCTTATATAAAATATTTAAATTTGTAAGGATATAATTCATATTTGCGTTTGTAATTGTAGTTAGCACTATAATTCTTGGAAATCACAGATTCTAAGAACGATTTTACAACAAAACATTTTATTTGAAACACCATAAGAAATTGTCATATTCATTCTATATATATATACTTTCAACACATAGAGTAAAACCTATATAAATTAATAATGTTAGGACTATGAAAATTTATTAATTTAGAGAGTTATTAATTTATCGATAAATTAATAATTATTAATTAAAGAGAGACCTTTCTAATCCATGATTTTTTGATATTTTTTTTATATTTAAAATAAAAACTTTACGTAAAAATTCATATAAATTCTTTTATTAAGGTTATTTAATTGTTTATATATATTTTACATATTCATTTTACTCTCTCTCTCTCTCTCTATATATATATATATATATATATCATGTTACTAATATGCACCATCATTATTAGATGAAAGCTAATAATCTATTTGACTATTTATAAAGAATAACAAAATTGTTGCTTTATTCACGATGAAGTTGAAAACGAGATAATCATAGTTTCAGAAGTATTTAATTATAAGAAAATTATTATCACGTATATGGATAAAAAATTCAGCATCCAACTGAACAACCAATGGACACGGGCGAACAGATCAAAAAATCGCAAGACGAGCTCGACCCCGAAGAATTGAGCAACTCACAAGAAGCAGAGCAAGCTTACAAAATCCTAGAACGCCGATTGGAGAATTCCTATGCTAGAATGCATCATCTATGGATTATCCCCGATAAAGGCTAAGTTAGGAAGCTCAAGACGAAAAACAAGAGAATCGAATCCGATCCGAGTTCCCAAGCCGAAACAAGTCAGCCTAAAGATGATCAGTCAAAGGACGAAGACAAGCCATCCGACCAATCACAAGATGAGCTCGAACTCGAAGAGCCGAGCAACTCCAAAAAGACAAGGCAAGCAGACGCATCTCACAAACTTCCTTAACATCTGGATTAGAGAGTACCAATCTTGGAACATTATCCTCACTCGACCTCGAACCGATTATTCTACTCTAATCCATAATCGAGTAGGATACTTAGCCAAAAGGCAACCTCGATCCAGTCCAGATCCAAACAACTCATTACCAAGGTATATGTTGTAGAAAGATGTAATTAATAAGTGATCACTTCCTTATTAACATTTCCTATCAACGCACATCCCATCTGAATTTGAATTGCAAGTAAATGTTTGGCCCTAGCTGGCCCCGAGCTAAGACATGGTACATACATCGCTACAATGAAGTCGATCTCAAAACGATCACAAAACTTAAACTTATGGGAAAAAGTCTAACTTCGTAACGATTACGCGTCGGCCGACAACACAACTCACATCGCTACAAAGAGGTCTAATTCTCAAAACATTAAAAACATTACTAAAGCCCTCTTGCGATTAAGTTTACCAACATAGGATCCGATCTCCAAACGATCACTTAGCCCAGTTAAACGAAGTTTAGAATCAAATCAAGTAAGAACGCTAGACTCAATCTCACATTCACTTTGCGAAAACTCTCGTAATGACATGATAAATGTCCCAAAGTCCACACAAGGAACATTCAAGTTCAAAAATGGATTGTAATAATGGCAACATCGCCATTTATTTCAACCAAAAAGTCTGAGAAATGACTAAGCGTGAAACAATATAAACTAATCTAATACATCAGTTTAACTGGCAAAAAGATATTTGAAGTGATCAATCTGCTTCAGCTGGGAGACCATATCCTAGGTGAGCTGATTAGTTCAGCTCGAAACGAATTCTCAGAATCGACTAAGTACCAAAAATACTTATATCGGATTTGAAGCAGTTCTCCGTGAATTGAACAAGCTTAATTCAAACAAGTATCGCCCATCAAGTGCTTATCACATCGCACTTAACGGGTTGGGGACAACTGTTGGAGCTGGATTTAGCACATAAATCCGGCCCATAAAAGCCTAGCCCAATTCTATTAAAATAAGACAGATTTTATGTCTTCGGTCAAACTTTGGGTATAGCCCATAGAAGCCCAAGAACAATAAAATAAGGAGCTGAAGAGTCAGCTTATGTTTTCTCTTAAAGGGTTGTCTCCCTGCCGCCTCCAGTCTTCTTTTGAATGCCTCAGACTTATTCCAGTGGAACAATCCGGATCTCAACATCGCAGGTCAGTTTATTCCCTCTCAAGTTTGGTCTCTTCTAAATCCTCAAACTGTGACCGTGAGTTGGTGGAAACAAGTGTGGTTCAAGGGATCTATTCATAAGCACTCGTTCATTTTGTGGATAATCTTGAGAGATAGATTGATCACTCGGGACAGGTTGTTAAGTTGGGGAGTTCATGTGGATCCGAGTTGTGTTCTTTGTACGGGTGAAAAAGAGGATAAAACGCACCTTTTCTTCAATTGTTCCTTCTCAAACCATCTCATTCGAGCCATATTTGTGCATCACAGTTTCAGACCTCCTTGTCAATTGATGACAACCCTTCAATGGATTCACAATGCGGTGTTACCTAAGAAAGTCAAGGTGATTTGTTTCTTGGTATTACATGCCATTGTTTACGAAATTTGGAGGGAGAGAAATGCTCGCATTCATGATGCTCCTCATCGTACGGTAAGCGCGATTAAAAGGCAGACTCGTATCCCAATGAGAAGGAAACTTTATGGAATGGATCATCTGGGTAAAATTGAGGCTACAAGTTCGAGTTCGAACTCGTATCTTCAATCTTGGTTTGAGCTGTTCCAGTTTAACAATTAGCACTCTTCTTCATCAATATCAAGCTGCTACACACTATATTACTCCTTGCTCCTACACTGTTTACTTCTATTTCTGCCTTTGCTTGTTGAATTCTAGACTTTTAGCTGGTTTGTGGTCAATAAGTATCTCTTGTAAGGGATACTTCAGTTAATGGAAATATACATAATTTAAAAAAAAAAATTATTGAAAGAAAATTTTTGCTGTAACATACTAACTATTTTATGCATTGGGTTGACAACAAAAAATTGCACTCAGTAGTATAGTAAACTCCAAAAAAATTATTGGATCTCGTGAATCTTCAGGATTGAACACATAAACGTTGTAAATTTTGTTCAAGTAATCCAAACGGTTTTTCGCCCAATACCAACTCAAATGAGTTCCAAATTGTTCATTAAACTTCTTAAAGATGTTCTCTTTTTTAACACGACTTAGCCATCTGGTCAGACCATTGGATTTAATAATCGAAATCAGTAGAAACATATCCAATTACAAAATCAAATACATATGAAACACAATTCAAAACTCATAATAGAGAATGAAGCATAAACTCAATAAATTAAAGAATGAATTTATAAACCCTAAAATCACTTAGGTTTAACGATTGAAAAAGTGCCACAATAACGAAACAAAAATCACTTACGTCTTTTATGGTCATGACTTCAATGGAGAAACACAAAATTTCGGGATAAAAGTTAACGTAATATATATATATGATTGATCACGTTAGGGTTTTTGTTTGTTTGGGTGCATACACTACGGTTCAAGGGAATTTCTCATAAAGTAATATTGTTTTTTTTAATATAATTAAAGAAAAAAAAAATATATATATATAGCAAACTCGTTTTGTGAGAGTGAATTATTCCCTCAATTTCGTGCAAGGAAAAAAAAAGAGAGAAAACCCTAACTATTTCGTTTGGACGCCGCCGTCTGTGGAAGAATAGCAACGAGGATGTTCCCTACAAGATTAGGGAGGAGAGCGACCGATGATAGATCAGCGACGAGGACGTTGCGTGAAAGATTAGCGAGGAGGAGGGTGATCCGTGAAGAAATGGCGATCCCTGAGAGTTTAGCGACGGAGATGATCCGTGAAGAAATGGCGATCCGTAAAGAATTAGCGACGGAGATGATCCGTGAATAAAGGGAGAACCTTAAAAGATTATCGAGGATGTATCCTCTCCACAACAATCCGCCGACTCCGGTGGCGGAGGAGCTTATGCCGTGGACTCAGATGAGATCTACAAGAGAAGTGCGTTTAATGAGGATGGATTCCAACGTGTATTCATTGGGATTCCGTCTCCGCAAGGAAAAAGACTTGGTTGATCTAACTGTAAACCAGGTTAATTTTCCCAGTAACTTCGACATATCTCAAATGTTTAATTGCGGCGGGTTATTGTTATGCGTTGCCCAGGACAAGTCGAGCCTCATTCTGTGGAACCCTTGTCTCGAGGAAACAAGGTCGATCGGTCCCAGATCAAGTTTCCACAGACTAGACAGGTATGCTCTCGGTTATGACAAGAACCGTACCCACAAAATCTTGAGGTTTGTAGATGATGGCGAGAATCACGTTTTCGGGTTTGAAATCTACAACTTGAGCTCTGATTCATGGAGGGGTCTTGACGTCACTCCCGACTGGAAGCTAGATCGTAAACAACGTTGCGCATCCTTGAAGGGAGATACCTATTTTCTCGCAGACCTTGATGATTTCTTTTTCTGTTTTGATTTTACAACGGAGAGATTTGGACCGCGTCTGGATCTTCCGTTTCACTCTCACGTTGAAGATACTGTGGTTCTCTCTTGTGTTCGAGAAGAACAGCTGGTGGTGCTGTATCAGCGAGCTGAGAGCCCGTTTTACCCGTTGGAAATTTGGGTTACAACCATGATTGAGCCCAAGGCTGTGTCCTGGAAGAAGTTTTTGAAACTGGATAAGAATCCAGTCACTTGCTTTGGTCATGTTCTGTTTCGCTACGGAGCTGGGAGCTTCTTCATTGCCGAGGACGGGGAGGAGAAAGCCGCTGTGGTTATTGACGTATTTGCTCCCACCGACACCAAGCCTGCCCACCACATAGCTTTTATCATCCGTGATGATGGCTACGTCAGATTTGTGAGTCTCGGAGAAGCTCTCAATGTCGCTGTGGAACCTGAGTGTGCGCCCTTGTATTCCCCACCGCTTGTCTGCTCTTCTTCTTATTGCCCATGCTTTGTGCAAATCTAAAGAACCACTGCTACTCAATCATCATGGCCGTTTTTATCTATCAGCTAGATAATAACTATAGCTAAGGTTTTCTTATTTTGGTTTATGTTTCCTTGGGATTTTAACTATCTTGTTTGCTAGTCAATTACCAGTTTCGTTTCTTCTTGTCATATTCAAGTTTTCGGCTTTTTCATGTTTCTACCTCTTTTGTTCAATTGCTCTCTTCTAGTTTAATTGTTCTTCTCAGCTTGAGATAGGATCATATGCAAAGACTTGGTGGTAACTTCATCTTTAGATAAAAGCCTAGTGCTCTCTACCTGCTTAAGGCACACATGGACATGACAAGTCTGAACAATGAGTTACAAATTGTAGTTGGTAAGGGGAAATATTTCATGTTATACATCTGGAAAGCTAGGCATTGAAAATGTAACAATTGTTTCGACCGCATTGAAACTTAACTATTTTTCTCCCAAATCTATATCAATTTAGGTTCCTCTGTTCGACTAGTTTTCTCAGAATTGATGGGCAAAATGCTTAACATTGAGAGAATGCGTGATCTAAACCCTAGACTCGTTATATATATAAGTAGTTAGGATTTCTCAACATATTGAATATGGGCTACAAATGTTTTTGGCATAAGCCCAATAAGTTTTATATCAAACGAATTAAGTTTTTTTGGCCAAAATAAGTCAATGGCAGAAATGTAAATAAGTGTATTTTGTTATAAATTAGTGATTATTCATCACTTACGACACTAAGTTTGGTTACATAAATGACAAGTGTCATATCTTTATGTTTGACACTAATTAGACACTAATCATGTTCATATAAAGACATGTGTAATTAGAGGTCCAAGTGTCATGCTAATATGCATTTTCTTCTAACTATATATATGTGTGGAACATGATGAAGAATGAATAAGAAATACTTAACATTTCTCCCTTTTACTCCATCTCACATTCACTTCTTCTTTATTATATTGTTCTAGTGTAGTTAATCAAATATATAGTTTATGTGGATTATTATTCACAACATATTATCAGCACAATCATCTCTATCCGTTGAGCCGTCGAAATATCGTAAGCACCTATCGTCTCTTAATCCGAGTCAGTTTTAATCCGTTGCAATTATACGTAACGGAGGTAACATCCAAACTTGTCTTTGATTTAAATTTTAAAATATGTTGAATTTATCTAAGATCATAAATATAGTATATATAGAGTGGAAGGTTACACCTCCTCCTTATATATTCATGCATCTTTATTATTATAGTTAATTATGCTATTATAATGCTTGCATATTTATTTGAAAAGTAAACTATATGATCCCTAATTTGAAAAATTATTAGTTTGAATTTATTAAAGATATGGTGATCATATAAAAATTTGGAACCATCGATCGGTCAAAAACGACATCAAATAAATAAAAAGCTAATATCATGCTATATTTTCGTCATCACCTATAAAATGGTTTAAGAGATGGTTAACCATTAAACCGTCCATATAGATTAGCTCCATATGGGCGTTCGGATGTCCACTCGGGTACGATTCAGATCATTCGGATTTTGGGATAACGGCTTATAGAAATCATTTGGATATTTTGTATCGGGATTGGTTTTATGAGATCGGGTTTCAGATCGGTATCTTGTACTATATGTCGAATCCAATAATTATCCAAACTTTGATCGAATCGGGTTCGGATCGGTTATATCCGATCTAAAACCTTAGTCTAAGAAAAGCATAAACTCAAGTTAATTTTTCATAAAAACTTAAGTAATAATCTATTAATTGCTAACAAATTTGAATCAAAATTAAATTGAACAAGAAAAATAATTCATAAAGAGGTACCAAAACAGATATTCACATCAATATTGACTCGATTCTTTTGCATCTTATTATGGATTTTAGGTAAGTCGAAGATTTGAATAAGATAGTGTATAACAAAGATGATTTTATTCGGGTTTAAATTCGGTTATTGGATATATCCAAACCGAACCAAAGTCCAAACTCAAATCAAACTAAAACCAATCAGTTAATTGACCATATCCGTACCCGATCGGAACCGCCTAATTTCGGTCGGGTCCGGATTCGGATAATTTGCCCACCCCTAGTTAATATCATCGTAGATCTAGATCTACATCCGAATATAAGACTTCTTCTTCATCATTATCATAACCTCCATTTTTGAGAGAAAGAGAAATAGAGAAGAAAAAAGAAAACATATATAGTGAGAGAGAGAGAATTTTGAATATTTTTTTTTTTAATGATTTTGTTTTTTCTTGTAAAAAGTGACATGTGTTACAAGAGTGGTTATTATAGTGGCAAAGTTAAAAAAAAAACTTTTCAAATGTGGCATAGATAAAATTTTCCCTTTTATAAATGAATAATTTTAAAAATTGTTACTAATTTTAGACTAATAAAAAAAACCTTTTCAAGTTTTTCTATAAATTTTTTTTAATTATAAAATAATTTGGGTTACAAGATAATTTTGTAAAATATTATTATTTTATAATATTAAATACATTGCCAAACATAATTTTTATCAACATTTTCAAAAGTTTAATAAGCTAGTTTATATTTAAATTCCACCAGATTCTAGCACTGCTAGAATCTGCAGTTACTATTTAAATTCAAAGTTATTCCGCTAGACTCACCAAAAAAACACCAAAAAATCCGCTAGAATTTGTCAATCCGCTGAATCAATGGACACCATTTTAGAGCCTTTAGTAACTTTACCATACCATACACTTAGATGCAATAAGAAAAGTTAGAGATAATTTTCAACAAGATTCCAACTTTAAAAAGGAAAAATATATATGACAATACAATCATACTTTACTAAATTATCTTATATATCTATATATATGCGTATAAGGTTTATTATTATTAATGTATACTATTATTGAGACCATATTTTACATAGGAGTTTTAAAAAAAAATTATTTTATCATTGTATCGAATTTTGTTAATTTTTACGTTGGTCCGACTCGGGACCGAGAAAATTATTAATTTATAAAGTATTAAAAATAATAATAATAAACATCACAATATTTTTTAAAATTCAAAAAAAATTGGGGGAAAAAAATTCTGAAACTTAATTTTTTTAAACCTAATTTTAAATTTTAAATTTCCAAATTTATGAGAGAAATTTTGAGTTATGCCACTATTGGCATGCCACTTTTCAACTATGCCACTGTTTTAAAATTAGTACCAACGTGCCACTGTTCACTTAAATGAAAAAAAAAAGATCTATTTTTGTCTCTCATCTCTCTCACGTTCATCTCTCAGATCCAAAAAAAAAATTTCTCATCCAAGTTTCGTTTTTTCTATCACTGAATTCGATTCTCGTCATCTCTAATTTCACTATCTCTGATCTCTGTCTCGATTTCTGCTAAGAAGATTTGAGAAGACGAGAAGATTTGAGAAGATTTCCGCTAAAATTCGAGCAGATTTATGAAGAAGAAGAAGAAGAAGAAGAAGAAGATCTCAAAGCAAATTCAAACACAAACGACTGTGAATTTTTGAGTTTGGATTAACTATTATGCATTTAGGGTATATATTTTGGGTGGGGGGGATGGGGGTAGGGTTTTGCCTTTACTTTATAAAACTGTAAAAAAAAATCTTATAAAACTGTTAAAAAAACCTTATCAAACTATTTAAAAACTGTGTAAAACTGTTTATAAGGTTTTTGTGAAGTTTTATTAGGTTTTTGTAAAGTTTTATAAGGGTTTTAAACAGTTTTATAAGGTTTTTAAACAATCTTATAAACCTTTTAAAAACTTTACAAACCTTATAAACCTTTTAAAAATCTTATAAACCTTTTAAAAATCTTATAAATTATCAAATTGTTTAGTTTTTAATGACATGTAAAAAAGTCTTATAAAACTGTTTAAAAATTTTATAAAAACGGGAAACCCTAAAAATAACCAAAACCCAGATTTGACAAAAAAAAAACCAAAACCCAGGTCTGACCATAAAGTAACCAAAATCCAGATCTAAACAAAAATCGAATCAAAAGCTCAAATTTGTAACCCAAATCGAATCAAAAGCTTAGATTCGTGACCAAAATCCAATCAAAAACTCAAATTTGTAACCAAAATCGAATTTAAAAAAAAAAAAATCATGGATTGAACGTGTTCTTCTTCTTCCTTCTTCCTCTTCCTCTTTTTCTTCTTCTTCTTCTTCCAATTCAGAAAATCAAAATCGATTGAAGGAATTTACAGAGATTTACATGGACGAAAGAGAATCGAAAATCCTAGATCCATAACCCAAATCCGATTTGTAATTTTAAAGAAGAGAATTTTGTGAGAGAAAAAAAATTCGGATCTGGGCGTGAGAAAGATGAGAGAGAAAGTGAGATTTTTTTTATTAAGTCAGTGAACAGTGGCACGCTCGTAATGATTTTGTGAACAGTTGCATATTTGATTAATTTTTGGTGAACAGTGGCATATTTACAAATGCCCCAATTTATAATCTTCAAAACTTTAAAGATTATAAATTTAAAATTTAAAATTAGGTTTTCAAATTTAAAAGCGAATGTATTATTTTAAAAAATCATTATAAAATTAATAATTATTTTTTAAAAGTTTCATAATTTTTCCCCCCAATTTTTTTCAAATTTAAAAAAATTATTGTGATATTTATTATTATTTTTAAATAAATATTATTTTCTGAATTATTTAAAAAATAAAAAGATAACAGATGTTATCTTTCCGATAAGTCAAGGTAGGTAAATGGGCACCGTTTGAAAGTTGATGAATTAAAATGGAAAAAATAATTAGTTGGTATATTAAACTGGATAACCAAAAAATTGGGGTATTAAAAAGCTTAATGGAATTTAGTTTGGGTATTTTTATGGAATTTTCCCTATTTAGAATTACTACTAACGATTTGTACCATATTCACAATAGATACTTTCAACATATGGAGTCACGAGTCACGACGACCAATTCTACGCACGACATGTTAAATATCGTAAATTTGCATTTATTAATTTAGTAGAATTCACAATATTAGGGGAATCAAACTGGAATTGGTCAAACCAAAATGTTATAGATACTTAATGATCCTTAATCGTTCTAAATAAGGATTGAGATCTAGTATCGTTTTTAAAAAAGTATCAAATTCATAGATTCCTTAATCCCCGAAACTAGTATATCCTACTGACATTTGCTTCCCCAGCCATGTTAAGTGGAGCCTTGTGCCTTCCAAGAGATTATAATTTTTTTTTCTCTTTGACATCTTAGTTATACGTTCCTAACAATATTCTACTTTTGTTTTGTCTTACCCTAATTGTTACATTATGTATTTAAGCCATAGGAGTATGCATATGTTTGACCTTCAATATTGGTTTTGTTATGGAATGTGGTAAATGTCTTCCAATCATCCATACTTATATTTATGTTCTGTAAAAACTGACCAAATTTGATATTGGATTCTATATAGTGGTGGGCCAACGGGAATATGGGACGGGATCTAACGGGAACGGGATTTATGGGATTAGAAAAATACGTCCCATTTATGTCCCATTTCAAATTCGGGACGGGAACGGAATAAAAAGGGATGAGACGGGAACGGTACGGGAAGTCCCATAAAATAACCGGACTCAAAAATTAGATTAAAAAATGCTTCAAATTGTAAATATGTATACAACAAGCTTTTCCAATTTATGAAAAAACATGTTTAAATTAAAGAAAATTCAATTGTATTTCATAAAAGTTAAAATTTTAAAATAAAATAAAAATCATAATCTTCAAATTAAATCAAACTTAAACCACATTAAACTATATTTCGTATTATCCCATTAAAAATAGATATATGTATATATCCCATATTAAAGCATATTTCATATTATCCTTATAATTTAATAATTTCATATATCCCATATCCCATATTAAACTATATAAAAACCATAATCTTCAAATTGAATCATATATTCCATATCCCATATTAAACCACATTAAACCATATTTCATATTATCTTTACAATTTCATATTATCCCATTAAAAAAATATATATATATATATATATATATAAATTAATATTTATAGTTATATTAAACGAAATTTTCAAACGGGACTTTGGGATATCCCGTTCCCGTCCCGGTCCCGGTCCCAATTGGGAATTGAAAACTTGTCCCATATAAGAATACAGGAAATATATGGGACGGGAATTCGGGAACGGGTACGGGGCAGAACGGGACGGGAATTATGTCCACCCCTACTATATATATATATTTTGTATATATAAATGATCTAAACAGTAGTATTAGCGATAGTTTCGATTGTGTGATTTCGCACTACATCACAATTTTGCAATTGTAATCCGAAGACAAGATTAAATACAATCACTAACAAACGATAAATTTCTCTAATGATCATCACAAGTAAAATTGTGTTACAGAACACGACATGACTTCTTTTTCTTTACCAATCTTAACAATCAAACTGTTATACACTTAGGATTGTGTGTTGCATACCAAACAGTTTTATTGTTCCAATATGACACAATGGGAAGTCAAAGCTCCGTTTCTAGAAAAAATATAAGAAGACGAAGAAGAAAGTACATACAGTAAAAGTCATGTATGTACAACTTGCCAAACCTATAAGCAAACTCTTTTACAAGACGAAAAACCCGAAAATGCATATTGAGGATCTGGTGAGTGATTGAGAAAATTCATGTGGGTGAGTCGGCTAGTAGTAACGTATGCCACCACCCACACGCCACTTTTCTCAGCCTGCAGCCATCAAGCTGGACTTGCGTAGGAATGTTCCGATCGATCGTGTCCCCCAGACCCAACTGTTGACATGTTATATGCACAAATCAGTGAAAATGAGACATAATCGCTCAGCGAAACCGGGAAACCAAAACACAAACGAAATCAAACCTGTCCATATTTGTTCCATCCCCAGCAAAGCAACTGACCATCATCTGCAAAGACAAAAGCCGCAGTGTGAATGAGCGAAACAGATAATAAATTCAGTACCGCCTTCACAAATGTTACCGTAAACTAAACTTAAAGGGAAGCAATGAAGTCAGGTATATATCACAGAACGCAAAGGTTATTACAAACATGTTATATGTTTTAGCAAAGGAAGGAGATAACTTTTTTCTCCCTTGAAATGAAAACAATGCAAAAGGAGACCTGAATACAAGTTGCAGCATCTCACAAGCTAGGGCTCTTTAGTTTCTTCTCGTTAAAACAACTGAAACGAAATGCCAAGTTGCTAGGCCTCGGTTTATTTTGAAGTGGTCCCTGCTATTAACATTTGAATAACCATACCTGCCAAAACCGCACTATGCCGCGCGCCGCAACTAACTGCTTTTACATGTTTGCCCTCCAGATCTTGGCCATCTAGCATCCTCGGTATTGTCTAAATTCAGAAGAGAGATGACACGTTACTTGAGCATACCAGATTGTTTCCATTAATGAATCGACAAAACTTTTAAGACTTCTCAAGCGAAAGTCGCTAATATTGGATCACAAGAGACGTACGTACCTCAGCATGATCAGTGCCAGTTCCCAACTGCCCAAATTGGTTTCCACCAAAGGCAAACACTTTACCATCACTAGAGATGCAAATAGTATGCCACAATCCAGCTGCTAAGCTTTCCATCCGAACATTCTGCACTGATGACACAGCCATTGGCCTTAACTGGTCATTTGTGTTTCCGTGGCCACACTAAATGCCAAGAATAATGTCCAGTTAGAAGCTAACCAGAACGCATTTAAAGAGAAGGCTCCTTCAATTTGTAATTCAGACAAAGGTTCACCTGTCCATAGAGTCCCCAGCCAAAAGTTATTAACCTTCCAGCATCTGCAACTAGGAAGAACGAGCAATCAAGATCAAACCATCACAAAATCTTCTAAACTAGTTGAATACCAACTTGAGAAATACAAGTCCAGCAAAGTAACTTTTTCTTTCTTCCTACTAATCCAGTTAAATCAACTGTACAAATGAATAACTCAGATGTCACAACAGACCTGTAATTGCCGCACTATGACGCCCTCCACAAGAAATCGCCTTTATATACTGACCATGAACTCTTGAAACTTCAGTAGACGTGGTTGCTGTTCCTTGATGTAGTATGAAAGATCCTTCCTTTCCAGATCCAAGTGATTCAATGCAAGGTATCGGATGAGGAGACGACACCATTTTAATCCGGGAACCCAATCCTAATTGCCCTTCGCCTCCATATCCCCAACCCCACACCTGTCCTATATCTGAAACTTCCGCAGAAACATGACACATAAGATGCAATCATCCTCAATGACCTTCAGGCTTCACACAACCCTAAGCTAAAAAACTATATGTTGCGACTACACAGGAAGCAGCTTCATCTCGGATTGTAAAGAAGTCGTTTATTCAAATTCACCTGACAATGCCAGAGTATGGCGACCACCGGTAGCAACACTGGTGATCCTCACTTCAAGGCCAACACTCACAAGTGAAGGTGTTGTAGCAAAGTAGTCCTCTCCAAATATAAGGCCTTCAGTTTCATCTTTGGCGGTTGAAACCCGTCTCCTCTTCACAGATTCCTCTCCAACCTTTCGGTTCTCGCTCTGTAACGTCATACCGCTGGTTGCATTTGAACCTAGTGACGGTGGACTCACTATCAGAATTGAAAACACACCATATCCATCGATGATAAACAAGTAACAACACTGAAACCAACGATATCCCAAATCGATCTCACCTTGCTCACTAGAACCTTTCTGCTGCTTTCCACCAAGATCCTTTGATGGAATGCACTCCTTCCAACCCCAAGTAAATGCTTCACCACCCTCTATACACATCAACACACAGGTCTTCAGATAAAAAGGCATAGTTACAAGTATCACAAGTCCATTTCATGTTTCAGTTGACCAATTCTAAATATTCTACTATTGTCTCTGAATCAAAGCTAAATTACCTGTTACAACCGCACAATGTGCCCATCCCGCAGAAGCCTGTACGACTGGAGCCTCCGTAGGAAGATGAAACGGCTCTGGAGTTTCCTTAACCAATTGTATTCCAAGAAAAAAACAACAAAAGAATCAATTTCGTAATCAAAAAGATTAGAAGTAGAGAGACACAAAAATTTCCATCATCTTATAACTCAAGAACTTTACCCCATGCTTTCCAGAAGCCACATAGCTTTGTCCTTCCTCATCAGAAGAACCCCAAGTTATAAGCTTCCCATTCTCTAAAACCCATCAACAGACAAAATTAGTAAAGCTCATATCGATCTTTTGATTTCACTAAATCCGGAAAAAAATACAGCTTTTCAGTCCAACCTGAAATAGCCATAGCGAATCCACAACCACCGCCACAAACGTCTTTCCACGAATCTCCGCCGTGAAAAGCCGCCGGTAACAGGACGGAAACCGGAGAGAGAATCGGGGATTTCACCGGCGCAGCTCCTGGGAGATAACCGGACATGTAAACAAAAGTCTTCTTAAGTTCCCCAATTGGAATCGGTCCTCCATTGTTTCCAGTCATGGCGAAAACTTTTCGAAATCCACAATCATCATAAACACACACAATCAAAAGCACCCGCAACACAATCTCTAGTCTCCTTCAGTGATCTGCGTTTCGCTTCTCAGCAAATCGGAATCGAGAAACGGAAAAAGAAAGAGAGGACGAGTTGACTCAGTGAGGAAAATGAGGGTGGGAGAATCAATAACGAGAGTTTAGGGCGTGCCACATCGGATGCCACGTCATCTGTTTAACACGTGGCGTGATCTTAACCGCGACTCTTTAAAAAAAGAAAGTAAAATGTCGAGAAGTTTCTGGAAGGAAATTGGAGCTTTCTCACTCATCGACGCGTGGTTGTGAAAAAACCTTCCAAATGTATTTATTTATTTTTTTTGTTGAATTAATGTATTCTTTATTTTATTCCTGCTTTATCAGCTTCCATTATTTACTAATTTAGTTATTTTTTAATTGGTCCAATATTTCCCTTTACTATTAAATAAAAAGTAGTTTAAGTGAAAAAGTTTAGTTGCTGGCTTAAAATGGTTAGATTAATAATTTATTGTTAATTGATAAATTATTAAATAAATAATCTTAGTTAATCTGGAAATATAATAAATAAATCTTAGTTACTTTTTTCTTTTGTTATCGTTTTTATTATGGAAAAAGATATGTTTTAAAAAATTGTAGTATAAACAAAAGATCTTTCATTGTTTTAGTTCGTAGATTGTAAATTAATATAAAATAATATTACAGAAATTTATTAACAATTAAAATTATATTTACATGTTTTTTATTTCTATAAAACTACAGAAACCCATATATATATATATATATGTGACCACAATAATAATCTATTTTAATGTTAGTATACACAATCATGATTTTAATCGAATTTAGCTCCGTAATGTTTGCAAAAGATCTTTAACAAAAGAAATTTATTAAAAAAATAATATTTCATTATATAGTTATGCCCATTAAAAATTATGGAAATATATCAAAATAGGTAAAAATATACTCACTGATTTTTCAAAAAAAAATTAGAAACACCAAAACCTAATTTTCTGTAAAATAATCCCCTTGCCCTATATATACGTCAAAGCCTATGATTTCATTATATTGTTATTACATTATACGTTTTTAATATTCATTATTTTATAATTTTATAATAAATCAAATGCCATTGGAAATTTTTTTTTCCTTTAAGTATCATAACAAATCAATTTTCAATCTTTCTACTCATGCTTAAAGTACGGGATTAATATCTATTACCCAATATATGGGATTTTGTTGTAGATTTTTCTTTCATTGTATGCTTCTTTCATTAATATATTTGCCTATATATATGAGAACTTGAGAATCATCATCATCACACAAATATGTTTTGTAATTTATAGCTTTTGATTGCATTCTTCTTTTATTCATGGGTGTTATGTTCATTTGTTTTTGCCTAAGTTGGTTATTTTTTTCTTTATCTAATTTGTGTTTTTATTTTGATGTTAGATTACGAGGTCTGAGAATCAATCCAACAAAAACAAACAGTTTTCCTTCTTGGTACTCCTCTGTTTCTTTTTGTTATATATTCGGACCGGTCGAAAGTAATGAAAAGATATATCAATTTATCATTTCATTGATCTTTCTTCATTACTTTGCCCATAAATTTTGAACGATATAATGCAGGAGAGAGTGAGTTAATTGTGGAAGTGGATGGTTCTCATTTCAGAAGCTCCTCCTCGTGTATCACACCTAACCCTTTGGATAGCTCTAACATATTGTGCATTATCATCGATATTTAATGTTTTATAAATTTTGTTAAGTTATATTTGGTTTTATCATTGTAGAAACAAATTATATGTTTGTTGACTCAGTTAACATAGCACATGGTGGACAAACTGTTACTATACTATATCGTTACGGTGAAGCGGTCAATCACCGTAAAAAAATGGAGGAGAAATGGAAGATTTTTTTTTTGAATTATACACAGTTTCCCCAAAGGCTTTCTAGGCACAAGAGACTAATCTGTGTCGCCGGCAATGCCCAAATTTTAATCCCCCGGTGAAAATGGAAGATTGAGGAGGTTGATTTTAATATTTGTGGTTTGTGTTTGGAGAGTTTCTTGTCACTGTCGGATATGAGCAATGATCATTAGGTAACAGTGGAGATTGTCTTTGTTATTTTAGAAAATAGGGTTTTCTTTTAAGGAGAAAAAATAGGCAAACATTTGAGTTTTGGGATATATGTGGGGATGGGTCGAATGAGTAGATATGTAATTATTTTTACATGCTATGATATCTTATCTTTTCATAATTCATAATTTATTATATATTCTATATTAATATATTACGATAAGAGAAATTAGATCAGTAAACAAACTTTTGGGCCTTATTTAGGCCTACAGGACTGTACATTGAACAATTTTTTTCAGAAATTTTCCAACTTTAATCCTATAGACTATTCTGTTATGCCTATACTCTACAACCCACTTGATCTCACTTAAACATAGGGTGTCAGGTTCTATAGGTTTAATTAATTATATAGAGATTGGACTAAATACGTCTAACCGTGTATATGTTTCGAGGGATGTGGAAAGAGAGAGAATGGTAACTGTAGAACCACTGAAAAGGCACATCTACAGATTTGAGTTTTCTCTTTCAAATTTCAAAATCGTTTCTCTTTAAAGATCTAAGAACTGGAAAACTGGTGAAGACCGGATGGAGAATAATGAATTACCGCCGAAACCTTTTGCCGCCGGTGAAGAACCAATTGGCAATCGGGATAATTCATATCAGAAGACGAAAACGATCAATTCCATTCTTAACGCGTTGGGAGAAGAAGAGAGAGAGGAGTTAAGGGCTTCCCCAATTGGAAAATTGATCTCGACGGCAGAGAAGCCTTCTTATTCTGGTAGCTTCGGCCATTTTATCATCACTCAGATGCTTGTTGTGAAGAAAAAACATGAGATTTGGATTCTCTTTGCCGGAAGACCTATTCGTATATCTTTGCGGGAATTTGGTATTTTAACTGGGCTCCAGTGCGTGAAGTACCCAAAGAATTTTTGGAAGAAGAAGAGGCTGACTATTAAAGACAAACCTTACTGGCTGACATTGTTTGGCCAATTGGAGACATGCACTGTAGATATGGCGACGAAGATGCTCCGACGCAAGGCTGTGACTAACAAGGAGACGAGGTTCAAGTATGTCTGGCTTGCAATTTGGGGTGGTGTTTTATTCCCAACTTTTCACCGACCTAAAATAATAAAAGAACATGCAGAGCTAATGAGGGATATGAATGAGTTTTTCGAGTTTCCATGGGGTAGGCTGGCATTTGATATGATGATGAAGAGTATAAAAGAGAAAGATCCGACTGTCTTAGCCCAACCTAGTTGTGTGGTGAAAAGGTTCTTCCATGCCGTCCAGTTAGTGATGGTTGAAGTCGTGCTTGGCTTGACCGAAGTAGTTTAAGTGAACGAAATTTCGTCTTTTGAAAGTGATTCTGATGGTGAGGGTGGTAACGCGGCGAAGGATGATGTTGACGGTGGTAATTCACAAGTGGATCATTTGGGATCCAAACTCTGTCTTAATCCCTTGCATGCCACAAAGGTGCATGAGGATTGTGAAGTAGGTTTTCATATAACAAAATTTTTGCTTGATAAATAGTTTGTTATTTGGTAATTAGTCTTATATCTGGTTTATTTTGTTTTTTGCAGGTTGTGGTTGACTGTATAATTTCTGATAATGGTGAAAGTGGAGTAGATAAAATGGATTTGGGTTGGTCAGATGAAGACGATGATATTAAGACGGATAACATGGTTAGTTTGGTTGGTGATGAATTTGCTTTTCAGAAACACATGTTTAAAGGTGGGTTTACTTCTTCTGATGTAAGCCGGATAAGGTTGGAAAACAAAAAAAGAGATAGGAAGGGTAAGAAAGAGAAGGAGAAAGTTAATGATTCGTCAGGAGGTGATTATGAAGCTGCAGGGCCTTCAAGGGAGACGACTGATGCTCCCTTCAGTGTCGGGTTGGTTGATAGAAAGCTTAATCTGGTTCTTGATAAAGTGAAGGGTATAGAGGTAAGTGTTAATGGTATAAAGCACAAAGTTACTGCTTCTATTGATAACAAGCTGGCTGAGATGAAGTCAGCTTTGGTGTCCACCATTATTGATTTCTTATCAAATTCTGCTCATTTTGAGAAGACTGTATCGGTTAACCAAGGCGGCAGACTTGGTAATGCGGCAGACTTGGTAATGCGGCATGTAAAAGTAAAATAGCTGCTGGTTTAGGCTTGGGTGGTGAAGCCAATAAGGCAGATGATTTGGCTAGAGCAGCGACCAAGATTATTGCCAATGTGCTTGGCAATTTGGACTGTGCTGCTGGTCAAGGGGTAGAAATCAACATCTTTTGGAACTAATACTTTGCTTTCTTTCCTTTCAAGGTGTGTAACATTCTGCTCATTACAGTGTATACATGGTGGAGGTATGGAGGGTGTTGCTGGGGTCTCTAATGGTGCATCTGGCCAGACAAAGAAAAAGTCCTCTCATGTGGGGGATAATGGTGGCACCACAATAAATGACCAGGTAACTGGATGAGTTATTTTGTCTGCATAAGTTGTTTGTTTTATGGTATAAGGTTCAAGGAGTGAGGCAATTAACATGGATGTTTAGATTTTACCATATAACAGTATCTATTGATTCTTAACACTTTGATTAGCTGAAAAATTTAGCTTTAACGGGAAATTGTTTTTGTAACTGGCAGGTGCTTCACCATAATTCGCATAATGCATCTGAGCAAAGTGATTCACAATGGGAGGTATATGGAATACGTAAAGTGTAAAATATTTCTTGTCAGGTAATTACTCATTGTTAATGTTTTTAATTATTTTTCTTTGAATGGAAAGGGAAATGTAATTGGTGGTCAAGGGGAGGATGATGGCATTGAAACCCGTAAGAGCAAAAGACCTAAGACGGTGCTGGAAGGGCTTAAAGATGTATGTATTGTTCGGACAATTTGCAGATAATGGATGCTCTCATGTATTTTACTAGCATTGCCTGCAACAAGGAAAACCTTGGAGTTCCTAACACTCTGTTTTTTATACTAAGTTTGCTGCCATCCTTCTGAAGTACCAATCAAAGTTCAACAAGTTAGCAACAAAAGACAAACATAAATTTATTTTTGGTCAAAATTTGAATGAATATTTTCTCATCGAGGATGCAGTCCATTATCAGTAGACAAGATCTACTTCCTTTTCAACTTTGACAAGCACCACTGGGTTGGTGTGTGTGCTGACATCCCTAACAAGAACATTTTGATTTTTGATTGCAATATAGCGTACCGTACTGAGGCTTTGATGAAGAAAGATCTTATGCCTGTTGCACATATGTTTCTATATGTTTTGAAGGGAGCTGTAAAGGAAAGGAAGGTGTTTCAAAGGGTTCGGGGATTCCATAAAATGGTATTGATGCTGACTCTGGCGAATCTGCTGTTCTGCTTATACAAACACATGTGCAATCCGGTGTTGAGGGATGTATTCATGTAACACGAGAAGTGGTTGCTACGGACTCATCAAGGTTGGCGATTCTTCTGTTTGAGGAGTTTGGGTGCGGGTGTGAGGATTTTACCTTATGTTCTGGTGATGTTGTTATGACAGTTGTGATGGCGTTCTGGTTGTTTTCTTATGTACATTTTTACCTGTTTATTGGGCATTTCTGCTTCTTGCTCTGGGTTATTAACTTACTTAATAGAGACTTAATATATGTGTGCTTTGTAATGTATTTTAATTCCTACTTGGTAATTCAGGAAACATATATTTGTTGTTACAAGTAAAAAATATGTTGGTTGTTATCAAATTTAGTACCAACTAAATTTGTCAGCTTCTTACAAATGGTTGTTGTGGACCTCATGTTCATGTGTGTTAATTAGATGCACCCCATAACTAGTCGACATTTTAAAGTTGTTTGCTAAAATCTCCTCAACCTTTGGGCTCAGTGCGCTAGTGCGTGCTTTAGCAGCTTCACGGCGGGTTGCAAACCAGCCCATCATAGTAGATCGAATGTGCTTTATAAGGAGAGTTATGGGATATTCCCTAGCTTCTGCTAGCACAACATTGAGGCACTCAGCCACATTAATAGTCATAAGATTGTAGCGGTAGCCTCTGAAATGGGCACGTGCCCAATGCTCGTACCCGATTCCGGTTAGGTACTCGACACAACAATTTTCCATTGTTTTGATTTCATTGAAGTGACGATAAAAATCCGCCAAAGTGTAAGCCCTTCAGCATTTGATATCAGGTAACCCAATTGCTTTTTCTTGAATATAGCCCGAACGTTACGTTGCAGGTGGACGATGCTAGCACTGTGGCTAGCCATCGGATACACTTGTGTAAGTCAGGTAATTATACATGGTTAGGATAACATCAATGTTAGACATATAATATTATTGTTATAGTTAGCAAGTGTAATTAAAAAAATACATTATAACATAATTATTATCTTGATAATATAATTATTATATCTGCTACGAGGTCTTTAACACATACCTTTCGCACACCTGAGTATATCGATTTATGGCGGTATGAGATGAACACAAGGTCGGCATTGTCTGGCACTACATCGAGGAACTTGTGGAAGAACCATTGGTAAGCCTTGTTGTTATCTCCATCAACAATCGTAAATGCCAATGAGAATATTTGATAATTCCCGTCTTGTGCACTAGCGGTAACAAGACAGCCACCATACTTGCCTTTCAAGTGGGTACCGTCAACAATGATAACTCTCCTCATGTAACAAAACCCACTTACACTTGCACCAAGGGTGAAGAACACGTATTTGAATCATCGGCCCAATCCCTCCTCAAAAGTTGTCTCAAGAGCAATAACTGCGTCAGGGTTAGCAACTACAAGTTGTTAAAGGTAAGTTGGTTGGGCCATGTAAGATGCGCCTGTTGAGCCTCTAGCAGCATCCATTGCCATTTCCCGACTACACCAAGCCTTCCAATACGAGATTGGTATGTTATGCACATCACCCATTATCCCTCGTAACTACCCTGGCCTAGGCCTTGATCTAGTTCCAGTATATTTGGACCTCATCAAGTCCCTTTTCACTGAAGTAGTTGCCAGCCTCTGGAAGTCTTTCCTCTCGTCAATGGTACAAGTATGATCAAGTCTTGCCTGCCTTATCTGGTACCATTCTACATCCTACATCTTCACATCATACACACACCACACACATGCCCTCCCATTACACTCAAGGATCATCATGTTTGGTGAGGAGCGGGTGCTACAGAAGTGGAACTTGTGAGTCAAAGCAAACACTGCCATGTGGTGCCTAAAAGCCTACCTGTTCTTGAAGATCATGCCTACGTATACTTTATTTGCATGCTGGAAACCATCGCCTACAGTAATGTATGGACACAAAGCAGTTCATTAATTAAATCACTATGTAAAATTTTTATTATCAATATAACATGAAAATTCACATGCTAACTTTACACTTAGCCACTAACTATGAAATTAGCGAATTCAATATAATTTTAATACGTTTGCTTACCTCCATATAAGTTGCTGTCAGAAGACTCATCCTCATCGTCCTCTGTATCCTCAAGGTCAGTAGGCTCATTGGTAGATCCTCGCCCAGTCGACAGTTATAGCGAGGGTATCCCTAGCTGCTCATTCCCAGTAATCTTTGCCTTGCCTTTGTCAATCGTTTTTCTTTGGATTGATGGAGGCTGGTTACAAGGGATTACAAACTCTGGTACTTTAGTCGGATTGCATGTATGCACCAACAAACTATTAGTATAAACTCATACTTTATTGCTGTTTTTGGAATAATCAAGCTCTGGTTAGGTGAGTACCTGATTTAGTTGGTGTAACCAACTGTAGCTGACCTATGGCTGCATTAAAACTCAAAGTACAAGTATTGTTGTCTCCACTGGTATCAAGAGACATGGATGCATTCTTTTTTGCTGTTGCGAATTAATCCGTTGTCAAGGCTTCTTTGAGAAAGCTTTCACTAGCCATCACGTAACGCTCCCCATCAATCCCTTCCTAAAAACCCATAACGTCATCAATACCACTAATCAAGTAATCAGCTTCAGCAGTTGGTATTAGGGTTTGAGAAGTCTTACCCCGAAGCCCAACCGGTTCCACCGCCTCATTATTTTCTTCTTTCCCACCGTGGTTTGAACACCCATCAACTAAATAGTTAGCAGTCATTTGGAGGAGATATCGATTGACCTCGGCGTTACCGACGGTGACACAGATTCCTACCATCTCGTGTTCATACCAGATCGACATGAACGTTTCAACGGAGAAATTGTTGATTAAATCAACGGGCGGAGTTCTCTTTGTGTGTGGCTCTAACATCCAATCCAAAAACTGGAATGTTAAGGCCACTTTAACATTCTCCTCTACACTGTACGTATTTTTCGTTAGACGGAGAAGGTTATCAAAGCTCTCGTTTTCTTTCAACAGAATTTCCTGTGGCATCTCGCCCAGTCTTGTTAGAAACGCCCATTCTCCTGATTCATCCTTTTCCCAAATACCTCGCAGTAGCCGCACGATTAAACCCATACATGCCACACAGATACGGGATGTAGGGTTAATAAGAAATTTTAGATAATAAAAAAGTTAACAAACAAATAAATCATAGAAAAGCTTTTATATTTTTGTTCTTTCTTAACAATAGGCGAAGGAGACGTCTATATATATGCAAGAGAGAACTAGGTGTAAAACAAAAAAACGGAAGTAGACATTTATAATAGGTATGAGGTACACATTTATGGCCATATTCATTGCCTGAATCACCAACTGTTACCAAGATCTGAAGAGCATAAAGAATAAAGCGACAACAAAGACACATTAATACAGAGTTGAACTGATTTTGGGACCACACTATTCGTTAAGGATGTTTAGAGACACGTTTAGGTTGAAAGGGAAAAAATGTTTCTGCAGATCTCACCTTTACTTTTTAGATAACAATGGTGTTTTCTTCTTGTATCCAGGAGATACTATCTTTTATACACGGTAAAAACCCTAGCAAGCTATACACAGATGTGTTACATACAACACATTTTTTGGAGGGAAAATATCCCACTTCCATCATTTAATGCCCACTTGCTAGGTATGTGGTCGCTTTACCACACACGTGTCTCTAGTATGTACACTTGCATGAACAAAATCTTCTCAGCTGCAAAAATCCCTGTAACAATATTACATTGTTAACCGCGCGCCAAACTTGAGGGTACTTCCGTCTTTTTGTTCATTTGGCCAAATGCAGAAACTAATTTATTTCCTTTTTTGTCATTCACCTAGTTTTCTTCCGTTTTTTTTGTTTTACACCTAATTCTCTCTATATATAATTGAGCACACGTCTAGGAGAAAAATGGCTTAAATGTGGGGTTTGTTCTGAACCTTTGATGTATTTTGAATTCTCTCTTATGGGATTTTAATCCAACAGATGATAAAAAAAATGTTATTTACGAATTTAGTCATTGGGTTGAACCAAAAGAAAAAAAAAAAAGAAAAGAGAAAAAAATCATATGTATCGCCGTTGGTTAATTGTGTAACAATGATTGATAGAAATAATTTGAAGATGGTGAACTATAACTAAATTATGACATATGAGTTTCCTCCATGCATATTCTCTACGCAAATTTTTATTGAAGAGTAGAGATAATCAAGTGGTCGTAAGTAATTGTGGAGTTTTTTTTTTTGTCAACTATTTTCATATATTAAATCATATTTGGTCGGAAGAAACATCCCAAAAAAGGGTATTTTTTACCAACTCATTGAGATCTACATAGAAAAAAATATGGTAAAGTAAATTTTTCTCTAAGTTCGGTAAAGTGATTTAGCTCGGTCTAAAAGGTAGGCCAATCTATCATATCGTCCGTCATTGTCAATAAGTCTGAGCAATCAGTCTTAAATCGGATCCTAGGTATGCGTTTCTGGATTAGACATTCTATTGCCCAGAGGAGGTCCTCAAATTCTGCATGTTGAGCTGAGAGGCTTTGACGGCAACCTTGCTTGCCGATGTGTATTTGTCCTGATGTGTTAGTGAGGCACCATTCGAGACCACTAGTGGGCCCTTATCTGCCGAAGATGCGTCCACTTGACAGATCGGAATATGGAAGTGCTCGGATTGGATGGTATATTCGATTTGGATATTATTTCCTTCCTCCTCTTTGTCTTCTTCTCTAGCCAAACTTGTGCATTGTCAACTTTCTTCCTCTAACTGGGCTACTTGAAGCGTAATTACGGCTGATATATTCTTTCCATTGAAGAGTTTGTCGTTCATAGCCTTCCAAATATAGCAAATGATCCACGGGAATGTATCGCTCTATAGTTTGGGGAGACGCCTTTCTTTTGCCCTCCAAAATAGGAAATCCATATTTTGGTATAGGGATCTACTCGGGAAATAACCCGGAATAGACTGATAGTCCGATAAGGCCCACACCTGCAGGGCCGGGGGCATTCTTCAAAAATCATATGGTTAATTATTTCCTCTGGTCACTACAAAAAAAATTGCTCATTGATAGCACATTACGATAGCACGGTTTCTGTAAGTGCTATGAAAGAGGACTTTGATTTTTTTTTTACTATGTTATAGCATTAAAACAACGCTGAGATAAAAATTCAGTAAGCGGGAACTAAAATTTGTTAATCCGCCAAACACTTAGCCAAAATTTTACTGAAGCGCCACAAATAATAGCCCAAATTTTACTCAGGCGCCACACATAACTCTTTTCCCTCTTTTCCATCGAAATCTCTCAAATCCATCGAAATCTCTCAAACCCACAACTCTCTCAAACCCAGAAATCTCACACCCATCGAAATCTCTCAAATTTTACTCAGACCCATCGAAATCTCTCAAACCCAGAAATCTCACACCTCAAATTTTACTCAGACCCATCGAAATCTCTCAAACCCTGAAATCTCACACCTAATAGAAATCTCTCAAACCCAGAAATCTCATCGAGGAACCTCCAGAACTCGTCGTCGCCACCGGCGAAGCTAACCACCGCCACAATTTCGTCCTCCATCTCTCTCTATTTCTCCATCTCAGATCTGTAGCGAAGTGAAATCGATGGTTCGTTCCTACTCATATTTCCGTCTTTATGAATCTCGTTTCTTTCCTTCCACCAATTTCTATATCACTGCAAGTTTAGATAGATTCGATTCTAGGGTTTACTTGAATATATTTGTTATCTTAAAGTTGGGATCTTTTAGCATAATTACGGTTTTTGATATTGTGTAGTAGTTTTTTCTTATTAGTGGTTTTCGATTTTGATTTACATGTAGTTGGATATAGAAAAAGAACAATTTTGTATCAAAGTTCTGGATTTTTATGATTTGCATATGTTTTCTCAAACACCAAAAACCATCAAATTCGACACATTACTCTTGATTTGTTTGTGTAATAAGCTTTATTTGTATTCAGTTTGTTTGTCATGTCAAATACCTCAAATTTGACACTTTTCTTTTCATGATTCAAGTTCTGCTTAAACTTATATTGATTTTGTTACTATTTTGCAAGTGTTGTTATTTGCAATATTGGGGAATTGAAGCTTTTCTTCTGGTTTTCATCACAGGAACAGGTTAGTTTGTTCTTCCATCTAACCTGAAATTTTTTTAACATTTTTCTAACTAATTAACATTTGTTCGTTGCCATTGTTAGATTCAAGTTCTTAAATCTAGGGTCTCGATGCTTTTTATGTTCTCTAATACAAATTTCTATTTGTGGTCAATGTGTTAAGCTTATACTTATTCCCTGCAGTAGCTAGATTCAAGTTCTATGATACAAATCTTTTTTTGTTCATTGTGTTAAGCTTATACTTATTCCCCTTTTGTTTTCTGAGTGTTGGTGATAGGTTTCTCAACACATCAAGCTTCACTTTTGTCCCAATCACACGATAGGTTATTTCCATCTTTCAATTTTGTGCACTTGTTTAGTTATTACATTGCTTTGGTCTTGATTCATTTGTGTTACATATCTGTGAGTGTTGCTGATGCATGATTGCTTGTGGTTTTATTGTGCCTGCTAGTTGAAAACTGATTTATTTGTGTTTGTAATCTGATTAATTGGTCTGGGCATGAATTTTTTTGTTGTTTGTGACCCTTCTTGTTGTTCTAACGGTGTAAATTAAGGTTAGATCATACAATGTTGGACAAGAAGTGGGTGCATCTTTGCAGGTATGGAATTTAAATATATCTATATGTTACATTTCAGTTTGTATTAATAGTCTTTAATGATTTGTTTTGTTGTCTTGAAACTGCAGACTTGATCCTGCTTATGAGAAAGGTGCATGGAATTTTGTCCAAGCTGTGTCTGCGGAAAAAGGAGAGAGTGTGATGATAATTTGCCCTTGCAAAGACTTTCGCAATGTAGATCGACACTCAGCCAGTGATGTGGTTGCTCATCTTATCACAAGGGGAATGGATGAGGTTTACAAGTAGTGTAAGGAGTGGTTCCATCATGGAGATCAAGTGAATTCAATTGCTGAAGGTGAGAGGAAAGTAAATCAGTGGAATGAAGAGATTGCTGGGTTATACAGAGCTGCTGAGTACTTAGATGAAGAGTTGGATAGTACGCATGACATGGAAGAGATGGCAGAGGGAGATGACATGAAAGAAGATGAGTTCTTGGCAAAGCTAGCAGATGCTGAGACCCCATTATATCCAACCTGTGCAAGCCATAACAAGCTATCAGCCATCGTTTCACTATTTAGATTGAAAACTAAGAATGGGTGGTCTGACAAGAGCTTTAATGATCTGCTTGAGACATTGCCGAAGATGTTACCAGAGAATAACGTGCTTCATACATCACTGTACGATGTGAAGAAGTTCTTGAAGTCTTTTGACATGGGTTATCAGAAGATTCATGCATGTATTAATGATTGCTGCTTGTTCAGAAAGAAGTTTAAGAAGCTTGACAAGTGTCCAAACTGCAATGCTTCAAGGTGGAAGATAAACATGCATACTGGTGAGGTAAAGAAAGGTGTCCCACAGAAAGTATTATGATACTTTCCAATCATCCCAAGGCTGAAGAGGATGTATAGGTCTGAGGAAATGGCGAAAAACTTAAGGTGGCATGCTACTAACAAGAGCACTGATGGGAAACTAAGACATCCTGTAGACTCTGTGACTTGGGATCAAATGAGTAACATATATACTGCATTTGCATCTGAGGAAAGGAATATGCGGCTTGGACTATCTACTGATGGGTTTAATCCATTCGACATGAAGAATAGTACTTACAGTTGTTGGCCTGTTCTGCTAGTGAATTACAATCTGCCTCCACATCTATGTATGAAGAAGGAGAATATCATGCTCACCTTGCTCATTCCTGGTCCACATCAGCCTGGTAACAGTATTGACGTATACTTAGAACCCTTAATAGATGACCTAAACCATTTATGGAATGAAGGTGAGTCAACTTATGATGCATTGAGTAAATCTGTTTTTACTCTTAAGGCAATGCTTCTGTGGACGATCAGTGATTTCCCTGCTTATGGAAATCTTGCTGGATGCAAAGTGAAGGGGAAAATGGGTTGTCCTATATGTGGTAAACACACAGATAGTAAGTGGCTTAAGTTTGGTAGAAAGCATGTTTACATGCGCCATAGAAAAGGTCTGCCACCAGCGCATAGGTATCGGGTTAAGAAGGCTTGGTTTGATGGACACGCAGAACATGGGAGAAGGTCTAGGATATTATCTGGTCATGACATTTCCCACATCCTGAGAAACTACAAAAATACTTTTGGGAATGTTAAAGAATCTGCAAAAAAGAGAAAAAGGACATGTGTAGAAGAAGACAATGACAGTGAAGGTTTATCTAGTGAGTCTGAGGAAGATGAAGAAGAAGTAGACGAGGAAGAGTTGTCCAGATGGAAAAAAAAATCCATATTCTTCAATCTACCATATTGGGAGGTATGCTTTATGTTTCTGTATTACTTTAAGTTTTTAAAGCATCAAGCAATTAAGCTTTGTATAACTTGGTTTTGTTTAATGTGTTTGTGTTGTTCAGGAACTGCCTATAAGGCACAATTTGGATGTTATGCATATAGAGCGAAATGTGGCTGCAAGTATTATCGCAACACTACTGCATTGTGGCAAATCGAAGGATGGGCTTAGTACTCGTAAAGATCTGGAACATCTTGGCATCAGGAAAGATTTGCACGCTAGCCCCAAAGGTAAAATAATTTATCTTCCAGCAGCGCCTTGGTCTTTGTCGAAGAAAGAGAAGAAAATCTTCTGCCAACGACTTTTTGACTTTAAGGGACCTGATGGGTATTGTTCAAATATATCAAGGGTTGTATCTGTAGAAGACTGTAAGGTATCAGGACTGAAATCACATGATTATCATGTGTTGATGCAACAACTACTCCCAGTTGCAGTTAGAGGTTTATTAGACAAAGGTCCTCGGATAGCAATCTTACGTTTGTGTGCATTCTTCAACCTATTGTGTCAACGAGTTATAGATAAGGAGCAGATTTCAGTAATGGAAACTGAAATTATAGAAACTTTGTGCATGTTTGAAAGATATTGGCCACCCAGCTTCTTTGATATCATGGTTCACTTGGTAATACATCTTGGAAGGGAAGCTAGACTAGGTGGACCAGTACAGTTTCGTTGGATGTACCCTTTTGAGAGGTATTAATGTCTTTTACATTATCTTTACTGTCTAAACAATTGGATTTTAATTTATTGTCACTATGTGCAGGTACATGAAAGTGCTCAAAGACTTTGTTAGAAACCCAGCAAGACCAGAAGGTTGTATAGCTGAGTCCTATCTAGCAGAAGAATGCGTGAGGTTCTGTAGTGATTTTCTTAAAAAGACAATAAGTGTAGAGGAGGAAGTAGACAGGAATACTGAGTATGAGAGCAACTCTATACTAGAAGGGAGACCAATTTCGACAGCCTATTCAGTTACTCTCTCTGATATGGACAAGAAAATTGCCCATCTTGCAGTCATTCAGAACATGGCTGTGGTAGACGCATATGTCGAGTAAGTTAGTTCAAATTTCCCATCTTGCAGTCATTCATTTATATGATGAATTGCATCCTGATCTTTTTTTTTTTTTAATAAGCTTGCACCTACAATATCTACAAGACTCAGATACAAGATGTATGCGTGACGCAACAGTTCTGTGGCGTACTCATACTCAGAAGTTTGCATCTTGGCTAAAAGAAGAGGCAAGTATTACTTAGTCATTCTGAACTTTATGTACTTATCATGAGGTTCTTGTAGAAAACTTTCTGACTTAACTTATATTGTGTAGATATCTATTGATTCAGACCATCATGATGAAACTCTTAAATGGTTGGCTTATGGTCCCCGCAGTATTGCAAGATCATACACATGATATATAGTGAATGGACAGCGGTTTCACACTGATTTAGTCTCTAGGCAAAGTCAAAATTCTGGGGTTTTCTATAAAGCAACTGCAATGTGTAGAGCAAGTGCAAAAGATACTTCACATGTAGCTGATTTAGTTTCCTACTATGGCAGAGTAGTAGACATTATCCTGTTGGATTATAATGTCTTCTACGTTCCTCTATTCCGGTGTCAATGGGCAGTAAAAGGCAACGGAGTTAAAGTAGAAGATGGGTTCACACTTGTTAATATGAATCAGAATCAAGCATCCTTTATGAGAGATCCATACATATTGGCATCCCATGCTAAGCAAGTGTTTTACTCGAAGGAGAATGATAATTCTGGTTGGTCTGTTGTCTTACGAGGCCCTTCAAGAAGATACACTGAGGAACAGGAAGAGGATTGGAACGCAGATATTGGACCTCTACCATCAACTATTGATATGGATGCTGATTTAGAGGAAGAAGAAGATCCTCAATATGCTAGAACTGATTGTGAAGGCATATATGTGTGATATGACGTCTTGGTCTTTGTCTGTTTTTCTATGCTTTCTTTGTGTTTGTTTGTTTGGTGTTTATCTGTTTTCTATGATTTCTTTGTGTTTGTTTGTTTGCTATTTGTCTGTTTTTCATGCTTTCTTGTTTTGTTTAGTATATGTAAATTGTTTCTAATGCACATGTTATTTGTTTCAGGTGAATTAAGATGGGCAGGAGAAAACAGAAGACCAAGAAGTTGAAGAACATCGATACGGTGGAGACTCAGACGACTAAACCTGCAGAAGAAAGAGTTAATGAGGAAAAAAGAGATTCTGAGGAAAGAGTTAATGAGGAAGAAAGAGAGACTGATGAAATAATGAATGAGAAAGAAAGAGACAGTGAGGAAAGAGTGAATGTGGAAGGTAGACAAACCGAAGATTGTGTTGAAGATGAAGAGCCTGTAGGTGAGGTTCAAATGTCAGAAGAGCATGAGATTCCAGCTGAACCCAAGCGTAAGAAGCATAGAGGACCAACAAAGATGAAGAACATAGCCAAAGATCCAAATGTTCGTGAGAGAGTAGACTTCAATAACCTTGGAGAGCCTATTGGTCCAGGATCAGTGAAGTTGTCGTCGTATATAGGTCCACTAGTGCGGTAACATGTTCCTGTCACATTTGCTGAGTGGAGACAAGTAACTGAGGACTTGAAAACAGTTTTGTGGAAAGAGGAAGAGTAAGTAATTTAGATGAAATTAGTTACTCTTTCTACTTAGTATAATTTCTGACAATTTTGAAATGAAACAATTGTAGAGTGTCAACAAACAAGCACATCGTAAGTGTGTGTTAGCTGATTGGGATGAGACTGATGATATCGTGGGTGAGGGACGTATTATACCATCTGATTCGGATGACTTGGTGAATGACATCCTCTTAGGCCCTGATGCTTTGAAAGTTTTGGTTGAAAGTGTGATCAAGTCAGATTTCTTTCTTTGGAGACCTGCAGAAGGGATTTTGACTCTTGACCAAGCTGTTGGCGAAATGATTGCATGGCCAGTAGATAAATGTGTAATTGTAGACCAGGGGCCATATTCTGAAGAAATTCTGCTTAAGGTGATGTTTCATACCCTTACTTCTTAGTTTACAGTGTTGATCTTTACTGAATTTTTGTGTGTGCATGTGATAGAGCCCAACAATAGATTCTCTGAACAAATGCAAATTGCTGGACATGTCTGGTAATGGAGAAGTTGTTGCTGAAGGCCGTTGGCAGTGTAAGGAAAAAGCAGCGTTGGTTAATGGTGTTCCTATCGGACCAGGTGCAGTTAAAGTCTTTGTGGATGTGGTACATAAAGAAGATACATTTCTATGGAGGCCTACGAAACAAATCAGATATCTTGGAGAATCCGTGAAGTCATTCGTAGCATGGCCTGCCAAGAAGTGTGTTTTTGAAGACACCATAGATTCTATATTTCAAAGGTCTCCAGTACCAGCATCAGAAGGTAAAAAATATGCATCTCCTAGTTCTCAATCTCCTACGCATGCACATAAAGCTCCATCATCATCTCCAAAAGCTCTTGTTAAGAAAAATCAAACACATACTCAGTCCCCGCTTCGAAGATCTATGGTAATATACTACCCTTATAATATTAACTGCCTTATTCTTTGTTCTTATAACAATTTTAAAATGGTTTATGTTGCATACATTGTAGCGTCTCAGTCCAACAAAAACTCCCAAAGAAAATCAGAAGTGTAAGTTACTGAATCTTAGCGGAGACAATGAAGTGGTTGCTGAGGGACGTTGGGGTTCAGACAACCCAGAGCTTATGGTACACTTTGTTCCATTGGGGCAGGACAGAGTTAAGGTATGGGTTGAAACTGTGACTGTGAATACTGCAGCAGTATGGAGGCCATCTGATGAAATCGAGATCATGGGAGATGCAATTGGATCACCCATCACATGGCCTAAGGACAAAGTGATATTGTGTTAGGTTCACTGCTCTAGTACCATTTCTATTTTGTTTTCAGACTTGTTTGGTAATGTGTGTGTTTGGATTGGATTGATAATGTGTGTTTGGATTGGTAATGTGTGTTTCAAACTGGATTGGTAATGTGTGTTTCAAACTTATTTGGTAATGGTTGGATTTGGCATTTGTGTTTTTGAATCAGGGTTATGATGACATTTGTGAAACCTTATGCACAACAACATTATATTGCTATCAAAACATAGACTATTGCATATTGAAAACTGCTACAAAGTCATCTAACGTAGCTTAACTAATGAGTTATGACATTAAATACTACAATATAAAAATGAGCTATAACAAGTAAGAGCACAACACAAAAACTTGCTACAACAAAACAATATATAGCGTTAAATCAGTGCTAAAATATAGCATACATGGCAAGGCAAATACAACGCTATCATACGTGAAGCAATTAATAGCACAACAAAAACTGCTATAATATGGGTGCGACCTATGATAGCTGGGGCAGAGATAGCGTTCGATAATTCGCTATCAATGACATATAATAGCATGTTTTCAACGCTAACAATGTCCATTTTTCTTGTAGTGGGGTGCACCATATCTGGGACAGCTTTTGTCATTTCCAAGGTGTTGGTATGTAAGTCGTTTGCATGTGGCTATATACCCCGTTAAGGCTTACCACATAAAGTGTCGGAGCTTTCCCTGGATCTTGATTTTCCAAACTTGGCTAAGCAGACATGTGATGCTTGGCTCAAATATCTATTGGAAATGAAGTCTTTGAGTTGTGTTGTGTAATATCTCGTATCTAGATTTAACCGTGTACATTCCTGATTTTGTATAGCTCTACGCATAACCGTCAAGTTTGAAAGTTCTACTAGGTTTCCACCCCAAAATTAGGGAGACATCCTCGAGATGGAATAATTCTCGGAGTCTTATATGATTCTATTCCGATCATCTATGTAACATGAGGTCTTTGACCAGGAGATTAGGATCTCGTCGGATGTTTCCATCGAGCCGCCTTGGGAATCGAACTAGTTTTTTTGGAACCAGCGTTCACTCTAAGTCTTGGTATTATATTCATAGTGTATAGTCTTCTGGAGACCTAATCTAAGCAGGGGTTTTGCCGCCATAATGCTAGTCCAACCATACGTGGGAGATTTGGCCTTACGATCTACCATTGATGATGATTGGGGGTAGTATCGTCTGCGTAGTGGAGTTCAAAGTTATGAAACATGACAGTATGACACCACACAAAAAAGCTTCATATTATATACATAGTGGCTAAGACCATAACATCTCTTTCAAGATCATAACATATATATATATATATATATATATAAGAGTGTAATATCAAAATTTCTAATATTCTTTCAGGCATAGTTTATGAGATAACCCTAAATTTCTTTCTCCTCCTTTGATGAGTACGCCGCCGTCTAGGTTTGCTTCTCTGACAAGCCTCTTCTCGGCGTCTCCTGTCCCCGAATCTCTTCTCTCCAATAAAATCAACAAACCCAAATCCTAATCCAAACTCTCCCCTGATTTTCAAATTAGAAGCTAACCTACTTCATCTATGTGTAATGGATTCATTGATGCCATCCCCGAGCAGGTATCTAGAGGGTAGCTACAAACCGTTGGGTTCATCTACTGAAGGCTTGTTTATCAATAGAGACCTAGGATGTCTCTCTTCTCATATCACGTCGATATAGTAAGCTTTGACTATCTCTGATTGAAATGGAAATCAAAGATACTCCAATAGTGGTTGAATATGTGATTCCGTCTCTAGTTGCGGTGCCGCGTATCAAACCTCTCTCCTTGCCACATGTTGCTGTTATGCCTCATGAAGTGAATCCAACTAATCGCATATGAACCACTCTATCCCTAAGGAGCTTGGGCCTCACCTCTCAACATCTCAATAATGTTCCCCTCGTTGAGCAATTCCCTTGAATGTAGCCTCCCAAATCAAGAAGGGATCCACTTTCATGTTCTCCCAACTAATGAGCAATGGCCTACTTTATTTTCAAAGAAGAAGTTCTCGCAGAATTGGCCATCGACAACATCTTTGAAATAAATTATAAACCATGAAGCAATCGATCCAGCGGCTAAGGACATCATCAAAGCTTCTCAGGAGTACATGTGGGCTGCTAATATGAGATTAATGTGCAATCTTTGCAGAGTAACAACTCGAGTCTTTATGGAAGACGAAACTCCAATGGTTAATATCCCGAGTCATGTTATTTTAGAGGGTGTAGAGAACCTAAAAGAGTTTGTTGTAGGACAATTCTATCACTATGTTGCACCTTCTGGAGAACTTATTCATGCAGTAGTAACTTGTATTTTTAGTCAAAATTATCGTTTTTTCACTCGTAAACTAGGAGAATTGTCTTATTTGTTTCATATTTCAGATGAAGCAACTCGTAAATGAGTTGTTCAGAGAGGTTTGTGGCTTGTTGATGATTTTTTTATGTTTGTCTCCGCATGGAGTCCTTCACCAACCATTACTTTACCGAAAATATCTACTATTCATGTTTGGGTGACCTTGAAGAACATACCAAATCAACTTTACTCAATCAAGGGTATAAACTGGATCGCTTCTGGAATAGGATAACCAATGTTAACAAATAAGCCTTGGCTAGACCCTACGCAAATGGGAGAAGCAAATATTATGGTGGAGGTTTAGCTAAATAGGTTATTTCCTCAAAAGGTTGCTCTAGATGATCAAAGTGGTTCATTTACAATGGTTGATGTTGTGTACTCTTGGTTGCCTTTAAAATGTGGAAGTTGTGGCCAATTGGGTCGTAAAATTTCTCGTTGTCTTGGCATACATGCTTCTGGTAGTGTATCTACTAAAGGAACAGTCTCTTCCACATGTGATACCTCAGAATTAGCCTATGTCCCCATAGTTTTTGTGCCTTCTACTGATGATGTTGTTTGAAGGATGTTGTTGCACCTATTACTGCCTCAAAAACAGATGTTGCTCCTCTAGTTGCTGCTGTCTCGGCTACAGTTTCAGAAACAACATGTATTTCTATGGCTCATACTCCCTCAGAAACAACCAATGCTTCTATGGTTGTTGTGTCCGCTAATGTTACAACCATTGACATAATGACTACTACGGTGAAACCTATCTCTGTTGTTGCTTCTACTACTTCCACAAAAACTATCTCAAGTATAGCTTCAAGTTTTTAGATTTCTCCACTAGCTATAGCCACATCGCAGGCTACACCAACTCTTACAAGAACTGCATCAATCACAAATAATGCTTCAATTGCCACAGAAAATGAATCCTCAAAGGGTTTCACTACTTCTTTTGATTCATTTGTTCACCTTCCACTACTATGGTGATTGATCAGCAAGGTAACCTCCCATCACCATCTTTGGATTTAGACGCACCTATATATATGTTAGGTAACACTACTGGTTATATGAGTGAGAACAATGATAAAATGGTGTGGGGACAAAGGGAAACCAATTTCCATTATTGAAAGAAAGTGATTCAGCTCTTGAAGATGCATCTTCACAAAGGAGTCGAGGAGGAACGCCAATCAAACCAACTTAAAAAGTACATGAAATGCAGTGGACTCTTGTTGGAGGAAGAGGAAATCGCGGTCGAGGAGGCCATGGCGGTTGTGACTAAATCAACTAGTACCATATAGTGAGTTAGTTATACTCTCTTGAGCTTAATTCAAAGCTAGCTAAAGTGTAAGCTTAAATTACTCGCACTTAGTCTAATTCTCCAAATTGTATGATCCAAAAAGATTATAGCTCTGTCTTTCTTTTCATGCATTTCAATAGAATACTCTTTATCAAAAAAAAAAAAAAATAGTTATATAAACATCATATTCATTTTGTAATATAATCTAGAGTTATATTAATTTTGCAATGGAGATGCTCTAAAATGGAGATAAGTGACTAATTTTCCACAAACAAAAAGAAAAAATTTGAAAAGTCAAGATTCAGAGATCAAGAAGATGGAAAGAAATAATATATAGTTTTATAAAAATAATATTGTTTGTAAAAAGTAGATATAAAATGTACATTTTTCAATGAAATAAAACCGAAAAGAGAATATTCTTAAAAAGTTTAATGAACAATTTAGAACTCATTTGAGTCTGGCAAAAAAACCGTTTGGATTACTTGAACAAAATTTACAACATGTTCAATCATGAAGATTCATGAGTACCAATATTTTTTTTGGAGTTTACTATACTATTGAGTGCAAGTTTTTGTTGTCAATCCAATCTATTTTATTAAAGATGGTGTAAAAAATCCTACATGACATCCTTATATTGATTTGGGGTGGCTAATTAGATTTCTTTCCTCACTCAAAATCTCAAATATGTTGTGAATAATAATCCACATAAACTATATATTGATTAACTACACTAGAACAATATAATAAAGAAGAAGTGAATGTGAGATGGAGTAAAAGGGAGAAATGTTAAGTATTTCTTATTCATTCTTCATCATGTTCCACACATATATATAGTTAGAAGAAAATGCATATTAGCATGACACTTGGACCTCTAATTACACATGTCTTTATATAAACATGATTATTGTCTAATTAGTGTCAAACATAAAGATATGACACTTGTCATTTATGTAACCAAGCTTAGTGTTGTAAGTGATGAATAATCACTAATTTATAACACTCCCCCTTGAGTATTCATCATCTTTTATATGTCTGGTTTTAGACTGCCTCGTTAAAAACCTTCTATGGAAAACCCAATGGGAAAAAAATCATGACAAGGAAAAGAGTGTAGTCTCTCCCCTGGAAATGATTAAGATGATGTTCTCTTCATAATTTCCGTAGATACAATCTCCCTCTCAAATAAGTCTTGTCTTTTTATAGACTCTATAGAGCGATTTAATTTGATCATCTCTTCGCTCGTCTTGGTTTCACCAATATATGATAAAACATTTGAAAAAATGATAGACTTCTCTCATTGTAACATTTCTCTTACATGTCTATCTTTGGCGTGTTCTTGGTTGTCTCGTTAAAAACCTCGTCATGGAAAACCCAATGGGACTAAAACCATGATAAGGGGAAAAGAGTACAACCACGCTCATCATCATATTTTTCCCCCTGGAAACATCATCCTTACGAGATGCTTTCCAATAATATATTCCATTCTTTTGGGAGTTTTTGCGTGTTCTATGCTGCCTCGTTAAAAACCTTTTCATGGAAAACCCCGATGGGACAAAAACTATGATAGGAGAAAAAGAGTACAACCACGCATATCATTATCCTTTCTACCCCATAATTTTCTACTTTGGGCGTAGCTGATGGATATCTCAAAAATTTTGACGTCTTCTGGACGTTTCTCTGTTTTGGGTTCATCTAGAACCTTTTCACTTATGTCTTCTAGACATTTTATCATTATATGTTTAATTTGGAATACCTGAGAAAATTGTTTTCCTTCCAAGGTTTTCAATTCCAAATTATTTTCATTATACTAATAGCGATAACTCTTTAGGAGTTCTAATCGCGTAGAGTTCCCGTGAACATAATAATGATATCATTAATCTTTCTAGAATTATAAATATTGAGCGCCATCCAAGTCATTTTGTCCATTCCTCTTTATGGACAAATCTTCTTGATGTTCAGAATACTGGTCCAAACATCTCTCGTTCTTCAAACGAGTAACAAAGACTTGATTGCCTCTATTAACGTATTGGCCAATACTTTTCTCTCTACGCTCATCCTGAGAGCGGAGTCATGATCCTCATTAATAATTTTTCACGCTTTATTATTTATTTTTGTCGACATATTTTCTTTTTGGTTCCTTTTTTTTACATGGTTAATCGAGATCTCTAAATCATCTTCAATGATTTCTTTCAAATACCTGATTTCATTATTAACCACGTCTCTTTACTCTCTTTAAGAGTTTTTATCCTCCTTTTAATTTGCTCCAATTTCTTTTCAAGGATTTTCTTTATTTTTGGAACCAAAGTAGTCTATCACGTCTTTTACGTGCTATAGACTTAATAGATTCTCCTTCCGAGACATCTATTCTTCTTGGAGCATTTCAGCTGGAATATGAGATTTCCTCTTTTCTATTAGAATTATCCTTTAAACTTTCAAGTTTATAAATATGAGGATCTATAATAATTCTTTTCTTAAAATCTCAACCATCAACTTTTGATTTGCAATATAGTAGCGATCCTTTGAACTTTTGAACTTCAGGTTCACATTAACTTGTTCAAGGATACCAACTACTTAACATTTTCCCCACGGAAAATTCTCATCAAAATAATTGCAAATGATACAATAAGCACATCCCTTCTTGATGGCTTAATATACTACATGCATTACTGCATGTTCAATGCCAAATCATAGAGATTAATTTTACCATTACTGGTCATTCATTTTTCTCATTTTGAATATGAACATAACCTCATGTATGTTATACTTTATCTCGACATATAGTAAGTGATAAACTTTAGGATGTTAATTTACCAAGATTATCATACTTGGGATGTAAACTCACCAAAATTACCAACTTACTTGTCCATGTGGGATTCTTTAACTCTTTCCCTCGAGATGATGACATTCTTTGTCCATCCATCTCGCATTGAATCCCATTTTAGGATCGATATATCCATCTTGGATCATGTATTTTATTCCAAATCCTTTAAACATTTATTTTGGGATTCATAATACACCTCTCAGGATAATCGATCTTCTGGCCCATTCATCTAAACCGAATCTCCTTTTAGATTCGTTATACTCAGGGTATAATTTTGGAGATTAAAGAACTCAACCACCATTTCAAATGAGCTTTATTTACTAAAAACGGCGACTCATCCATTTATCTCTTATGATGACATTTTTTTTTTTTTGTTTAAGACATGCTACGTGAAAACTTCTGGTTTTCACATAAATTTTCAATGATCTTTAATATCATTGTTTGACCGGATGGCATGATGATCATAAATTTTGGTTTACGACCAAATATATTTTAAACGAGTTAATAAAGTTTATTAACTATGCCATATTTATTTTCTGTATGTACGGTTACATACAAGCATGACTTAGCTATATGCTCTTCTGGAGCGTTGGCACTGCTAATATCATATTGACACGTGCTTAATAAATTCTCATAAGAATTTATTTTCTTTTGAATTCTAAATTCAAATAATCATGAAAACCAATTAAGAATAATAGCAATATTAATCTTCATTTAGTACTAAACATGAAAAGCAATACTGAATCCTTATTTTATTTACCCATCGATCATGATCATTTTATTTCCTTTTTATTTCCTTTTGATTCTACTAGATCAAAAAGGATTATGACATCGAGATGAGACATATCACTTAGACCATTAAAGGAAAGTTCATATTCATCCGAGATGAAATTTATTTCAACATCATTTCCTTTTTCCTTACGTGATTCTTGATACGATGGGCTGAAACTTTGGCGTACGACATTTACGTACCTATTTTCTTTTCATGCCATATTAGTAACAAGTGATCTCATTTTTCTTTTTCACAACGCAACCAACTTCATTGGTTTTCTTTTCGTTGGAATTAAACTGAGATTCTCTTTCCATCTCTTCGTCCATCACCATATTTATAACCGTGACTACGGTCTTTACCATATCCAGATCCTTGTCCAATTATTATTAGATGCTACCACATTCACTTCTGGGAATGGAGCTAATCTATATGGACGGTTTAATGGTTAACCATCTCTTAAACCATTTTATAGGTGATGACGAAAATATAGCATGATATTAGCTTTTTATTTATTTGATGTCGTTTTTGACCGATCGATGGTTCCAAATTTTTATATGATCACCATATCTTTAATAAATTCAAACTAATAATTTTTTTAATTAGGGATCATATAGTTTACTTTTCAAATAAATATGCAAGCATTATAATAGCATAATTAACTATAATAATAAAGATGCATGAATATATAAGGAGGAGGTGTAACCTTCCACTCTATATATACTATATTTATGATCTTAGATAAATTCAACATATTTTAAAATTTAAATCAAAGACAAGTTTGGATGTTACCTCCGTTACGTATAATTGCAACGGATTAAAACTGACTCGGATTAAGAGACGATAGGTGCTTACGATATTTCGACGGCTCAACGGATAGAGATGATTGTGCTGATAATATGTTGTGAATAATAATCCACATAAACTATATATTTGATTAACTACACTAGAACAATATAATAAAGAAGAAGTGAATGTGAGATGGAGTAAAAGGGAGAAATGTTAAGTATTTCTTATTCATTCTTCATCATGTTCCACACATATATATAGTTAGAAGAAAATGCATATTAGCATGACACTTGGACCTCTAATTACACATGTCTTTATATGAACATGATTAGTGTCTAATTAGTGTCAAACATAAAGATATGACACTTGTCATTTATGTAACCAAACTTAGTGTCGTAAGTGATGAATAATCACTAATTTATAACAAAATACACTTATTTACATTTCTGCCATTGACTTATTTTGGCCAAAAAAACTTAATTCGTTTGATATAAAACTTATTGGGCTTATGCCAAAAACATTTGTAGCCCATATTCAATATGTTGAGAAATCCTAACTACTTATATATATAACGAGTCTAGGGTTTAGATCACGCATTCTCTCAATGTTAAGCATTTTGCCCATCAATTCTGAGAAAACTAGTCGAACAGAGGAACCTAAATTGATATAGATTTGGGAGAAAAATAGTTAAGTTTCAATGCGGTCGAAACAATTGTTACATTTTCAATGCCTAGCTTTCCAGATGTATAACATGAAATATTTCCCCTTACCAACTACAATTTGTAACTCATTGTTCAGACTTGTCATGTCCATGTGTGCCTTAAGCAGGTAGAGAGCACTAGGCTTTTATCTAAAGATGAAGTTACCACCAAGTCTTTGCATATGATCCTATCTCAAGCTGAGAAGAACAATTAAACTAGAAGAGAGCAATTGAACAAAAGAGGTAGAAACATGAAAAAGCCGAAAACTTGAATATGACAAGAAGAAACGAAACTGGTAATTGACTAGCAAACAAGATAGTTAAAATCCCAAGGAAACATAAACCAAAATAAGAAAACCTTAGCTATAGTTATTATCTAGCTGATAGATAAAAACGGCCATGATGATTGAGTAGCAGTGGTTCTTTAGATTTGCACAAAGCATGGGCAATAAGAAGAAGAGCAGACAAGCGGTGGGGAATACAAGGGCGCACACTCAGGTTCCACAGCGACATTGAGAGCTTCTCCGAGACTCACAAATCTGACGTAGCCATCATCACGGATGATAAAAGCTATGTGGTGGGCAGGCTTGGTGTCGGTGGGAGCAAATACGTCAATAACCACAGCGGCTTTCTCCTCCCCGTCCTCGGCAATGAAGAAGCTCCCAGCTCCGTAGCGAAACAGAACATGACCAAAGCAAGTGACTGGATTCTTATCCAGTTTCAAAAACTTCTTCCAGGACACAGCCTTGGGCTCAATCATGGTTGTAACCCAAATTTCCAACGGGTAAAACGGGCTCTCAGCTCGCTGATACAGCACCACCAGCTGTTCTTCTCGAACACAAGAGAGAACCACAGTATCTTCAACGTGAGAGTGAAACGGAAGATCCAGACGCGGTCCAAATCTCTCCGTTGTAAAATCAAAACAGAAAAAGAAATCATCAAGGTCTGCGAGAAAATAGGTATCTCCCTTCAAGGATGCGCAACGTTGTTTACGATCTAGCTTCCAGTCGGGAGTGACGTCAAGACCCCTCCATGAATCAGAGCTCAAGTTGTAGATTTCAAACCCGAAAACGTGATTCTCGCCATCATCTACAAACCTCAAGATTTTGTGGGTACGGTTCTTGTCATAACCGAGAGCATACCTGTCTAGTCTGTGGAAACTTGATCTGGGACCGATCGACCTTGTTTCCTCGAGACAAGGGTTCCACAGAATGAGGCTCGACTTGTCCTGGGCAACGCATAACAATAACCCGCCGCAATTAAACATTTGAGATATGTCGAAGTTACTGGGAAAATTAACCTGGTTTACAGTTAGATCAACCAAGTCTTTTTCCTTGCGGAGACGGAATCCCAATGAATACACGTTGGAATCCATCCTCATTAAACGCACTTCTCTTGTAGATCTCATCTGAGTCCACGGCATAAGCTCCTCCGCCACCGGAGTCGGCGGATTGTTGTGGAGAGGATACATCCTCGATAATCTTTTAAGGTTCTCCCTTTATTCACGGATCATCTCCGTCGCTAATTCTTTACGGATCGCCATTTCTTCACGGATCATCTCCGTCGCTAAACTCTCAGGGATCGCCATTTCTTCACGGATCACCCTCCTCCTCGCTAATCTTTCACGCAACGTCCTCGTCGCTGATCTATCATCGGTCGCTCTCCTCCCTAATCTTGTAGGGAACATCCTCGTTGCTATTCTTCCACAGACGGCGGCGTCCAAACGAAATAGTTAGGGTTTTCTCTCTTTTTTTTTCCTTGCACGAAATTGAGGGAATAATTCACTCTCACAAAACGAGTTTGCTATATATATATATTTTTTTTTTCTTTAATTATATTAAAAAAAACAATATTACTTTATGAGAAATTCCCTTGAACCGTAGTGTATGCACCCAAACAAACAAAAACCCTAACGTGATCAATCATATATATATATTACGTTAACTTTTATCCCGAAATTTTGTGTTTCTCCATTGAAGTCATGACCATAAAAGACGTAAGTGATTTTTGTTTCGTTATTGTGGCACTTTTTCAATCGTTAAACCTAAGTGATTTTAGGGTTTATAAATTCATTCTTTAATTTATTGAGTTTATGCTTCATTCTCTATTATGAGTTTTGAATTGTGTTTCATATGTATTTGATTTTGTAATTGGATATGTTTCTACTGATTTCGATTATTAAATCCAATGGTCTGACCAGATGGCTAAGTCGTGTTAAAAAAGAGAACATCTTTAAGAAGTTTAATGAACAATTTGGAACTCATTTGAGTTGGTATTGGGCGAAAAACCGTTTGGATTACTTGAACAAAATTTACAACGTTTATGTGTTCAATCCTGAAGATTCACGAGATCCAATAATTTTTTTGGAGTTTACTATACTACTGAGTGCAATTTTTTGTTGTCAACCCAATGCATAAAATAGTTAGTATGTTACAGCAAAAATTTTCTTTCAATAATTTTTTTTTTAAAATTATGTATATTTCCATTAACTGAAGTATCCCTTACAAGAGATACTTATTGACCACAAACCAGCTAAAAGTCTAGAATTCAACAAGCAAAGGCAGAAATAGAAGTAAACAGTGTAGGAGCAAGGAGTAATATAGTGTGTAGCAGCTTGATATTGATGAAGAAGAGTGCTAATTGTTAAACTGGAACAGCTCAAACCAAGATTGAAGATACGAGTTCGAACTCGAACTTGTAGCCTCAATTTTACCCAGATGATCCATTCCATAAAGTTTCCTTCTCATTGGGATACGAGTCTGCCTTTTAATCGCGCTTACCGTACGATGAGGAGCATCATGAATGCGAGCATTTCTCTCCCTCCAAATTTCGTAAACAATGGCATGTAATACCAAGAAACAAATCACCTTGACTTTCTTAGGTAACACCGCATTGTGAATCCATTGAAGGGTTGTCATCAATTGACAAGGAGGTCTGAAACTGTGATGCACAAATATGGCTCGAATGAGATGGTTTGAGAAGGAACAATTGAAGAAAAGGTGCGTTTTATCCTCTTTTTCACCCGTACAAAGAACACAACTCGGATCCACATGAACTCCCCAACTTAACAACCTGTCCCGAGTGATCAATCTATCTCTCAAGATTATCCACAAAATGAACGAGTGCTTATGAATAGATCCCTTGAACCACACTTGTTTCCACCAACTCACGGTCACAGTTTGAGGATTTAGAAGAGACCAAACTTGAGAGGGAATAAACTGACCTGCGATGTTGAGATCCGGATTGTTCCACTGGAATAAGTCTGAGGCATTCAAAAGAAGACTGGAGGCGGCAGGGAGACAACCCTTTAAGAGAAAAGTTATCGGGTGATGTCCTCTAGGTAACCTCCAAGACCGTCGGTTCATAGCTTGTGCTACAGTTGCCATTCTTTGTATACCCGTGACTCGAGGACCATTGGCACCGATTAGCTGGATAAGAGGCCCAAAATTGGTCCAATTATCATGCCAGAATAACCTGATATTACCATTTCCAATTCTGTAATGCTATAATGGTCTTGCAATATTCCTAAGTTTCAGAATTGACTTCCAAATCCAACTACCATTTCCTGTGTCCGCAATGTCCCAAAAGAGTCTACCATTGACCAAGTTTCTTTGCACCCAAGAGACCCAAAGACATCTACTTTTAGTAAAAAGAATCCAAATCAATTTGAGAGTAAATACTTGATTCCAAGCCACCAGTCTTTTAAGACCAAGTCGTCCGCACCTCTTTGGCGTACAAACAAACTACCATGATACCTTAGCACCCCTCGATGACCCCTCAACACCTTTCCACAAGAAGGAGGAGCATAATCTCTCTAACTCAGTTAAACAAAGCTTGGGTAGAGGGAAGACTGAGGTCCAAAATTATTTGGTGCTTTATTTAAGTTATTTTCATTCTAAATCATGTTGAATTAGCGTTTTTTATATTTAACTTTATTTAAGTTCTGTGTCGGCGGGCAGACGATTAATTGGCGTAAATGTCCCTTAGATAGTATCATAGTAGTAATCATTTAATTATTACAAAACACATTAACATCTTGTAATGCTTTAATTTGTATAAATATTACAATAGAGAAAGTATATATAAATACATGGCGGTGGATTTATTAGTGCATCCAAGTAGCTAAAAAGGAGTATGTGACTAACTACTCATTATTAGACATTGGTGAATGTTTAATTACTTAAACCCACCTAGGGGTGGGCAAAAATACCCGAAACTAAAAAACCGAACCGAAAATACCATAACCGAATCTGAACCGATTTTTGAAAATTACCCATTGGATCTTATGTGTTTAGAACCAAAAAACCGAAACCGATTCCGAACCAAACCGAAAATCTACGGGGTAATCGAAATATCCGAAACATAAATTAAGAATTTATGTTTTATTTAAGATTTTGTATTTTGGTCTTAAGATACTTGTGTTTCATTTATGCAAATAGATTTTGTGTTCCATTTGATGTTTTATAATGGACTTTAGACTCAAAACATTTTGCATATAATGTTTCTGTGATTCATTTTTAATTTGGCACTTGATTTTTATATGTTTCAATTCGATTATTCAATTAATAATCGAAACAAACTGAAACTGAGACTAAATCAATCCGGTTTTAATATGGACTTCTAAATGTGAAACCGAACCGAACCAAAACCAAAGTGAAACCGAACTGAATCGACCCATAACTTATTTGGTTCTATATGGACTCATTTTAGGTAGAACCGAAAAACCGAACAACCGAATGCCCATCCCTAATCCCTGCAAAAACCAAAGAACGTATTAGAGTGTAAATATATGTTTAGTCATTTGGTTTAGTTAACCAGTTTGTACCGGATCTATTCTAGTTGTATAAAATATCTAGGGGTGGGCAAATTATCCGAATCCGAAATCCAAAACCGAACCCGACCGAAATTAAGCGGTTTGGATCTATATTGGTTATTATTACATAACCGAATGGTTTTGAATTTCTTTTACTTTGGATTTCGTTTCGGCTTTGGATATATCCGATAACCAAAGTAATAACCAAACAAACCAAGTATATGGAAACAATGTATATTTTCTATTTATGTTTTTTTTTTCTTTCTTTCACATTTTATACAATTTCTGAAATTTGAACCTTTTTAAATGGATAAGACTCGTTTTTTTTTCTCATTTTGGTCTTATATTTGAATTCATGCTTTCTTTTTATATTTAGGCTTTATTCTTTATGTCATTAATGGTTTTATACTTATGTTTGGGTTCGGATAAAACCGGATGCGAACCGAATCCGATAAGACTTTGGATGAGTTTTGGATCTTAAAATAAGTAGCAAATCCAACCCGAACCCGAAAGAATTTGAGCCGATCCCAATCCGTAATATAAATCAAACCGAATGATATTAGTAAGCCCCAATCCAAAAATCCAATCCGTACCGAATCCGACCAATGATCCGAATGTTCACCCCTAATAATATCAGTGTAAAGGTTTATGCACATTTAACAGAAATAAAACTTAATTTCCATATCCCTTCTCTCTCGATTCATCGTCTTCTTCGAGTGAGTAAGCCATTGTTTCTGTTCAATCTTGTTTGCTAATATGGTATCAGAGCGTTGAGCTTAAGCTCAACAGATTGATCTTTTCTGTTTCCGTTTCTTCTTCGTTTTCAATTCGCCGGAGTTTGTTTTCCGATTGATCTTCGTTTTCACCGATTATTTGGCCGGATTGATCATTTCCTCAAATCCCAGCTTCGTCAGTCTAAGATTTGATCATTTCGTAACTGATTGATCAACTATTTCATCTTCATCGGCTTGATATGTCAATCAAGCTTGAAATTCATCAAATCTTGGCTTGGTTATCAGATGTGGTTCTATTTTTTTGATTTCGAGATCGGATTTTCTCGATTGTTCTGATTTGTTCATACTCTTCACGATCCATCTATGTGGTTGTATCGAGTTCAGATTTCATGTTTCCTATGCGATTTGTGCTTCCATCTTGAGCTCAAATCGATTTCAATGGTGAAACGAAACTGTAACTGCTAGTATCAGGCAACTACACCGGATTCAGTAAGATTTCCCACAGACACTTCCGGCTCTGGTTCAGCGGTGCCAGAGATGCAGCCGACACCACCTCCTGAGGTAGACCCTAGAGCAGTTCCGTCCATGGATGACATGAACCTAGAGCAGCTTCTCGTTAGTCCCGCACGCCTAGTTCTTACACCGTTAGAGCCTAACCTGACCGACAACACTGTTTGGTAATTAAATTTCTTTACACCGTTTTAATTTGATTTTGTTTATTAACTATTAATATATTTACACATATTATGTTTTAAATATATTTCCAGGTTTACCAAGGGTTCTGTCGCTAAGGATATTAGAAGAATCATTGAGAGGGATTTCAAGATGGTACACACGAGTTGGAAGTTTGTTCCCACAGAGACGCGGGGTCGGTGGTACAAACAATTCGCGGTAATTTTGTTTTTTTTTAACTTTTCAGATTAAAATTAAAATTTATTTTAACTTATGTTCTTATTTATTTTTGTAGCAAAATTACTATTAAGATCCCGCGATCAATCGAAGGAGTAGCGTTGAGAACGTTATGGACCTTTTGTATCATCACCAGGCTTTAAAGTCAGCTTTCCTCCCTAACTGAGACTTTCGCAAAATTAGGACTAGTTTGGAGCTTGTGTCAAGCGACACTGAAGTTTTGTCGATCGACGCTACCAATTTTCTCTTGTCGAGAGACACCAATATCCTCGTCGATCGACATGCTCGATTTGCTCCGTATGAGGTATTCTCTCTGTTCCAATCCTCAAAGTAATCGCATTGGAGTAATGTCTTTTCACCGATTCACTTGTTTGAGCAACTTGAGTATCTAGCTTCTTGACATGAACGTTCAAAGTCTTGATCTTTCCATTCAGATCAGTGTACATTGAATCCAACTTCCCACTGAAATCCACTGTCATCTTTTGCTACCCTTTCAAAATTCGCTCAATCAACACTTCTACCTCACTCTCTGCAGATGGAGCAGGCAACGCTTGATAAGTGCAAGCACTATAGTTCCTTGTGTAGTCACTTCTCTTATATTGCGGCTTAGGAGCATAACTTGACGAACTCGGATTCGTAGTAAAGGAACTCTTCTAAAGTTGTTGCTGTTGTAGCCCATATTCCCTTGTTGATCACCGTACCTCTGAAAACCAAACCCATTCACGTAGTTCACATCTTCTTCGTCTCTTCTTTTTTTTGGCTAGAAAGTTTCGAACTCTTTAGCAAACTCAACCGACTTCTTCCCAGCTAGCAAACTATGCATCGAATCCAATTTCTTAGTAACTTCAGCATTGATTACCATTGACATTCTGACTAATCTGGCTCCTCTCAAAATCAACATTCTTAACGTTGTTACTGTTAGCCAAGTTCTCTATGAGCACAATAGCAGCCTTTGGAGAGTTAGTGTTGAAATTCCCATTGCTCGTAGCATCAAGAGTCACAGAATACCTTAACGCGATCCCTCTGACACTACAAGAAAACATCCATTTTGTGACTCTGATTTGTGTCACAAATCAGTCACAAAAGCAGCATTAGTGACACTTCTGTGACGAAAAAAAGAGTGACAATTTTTTTGTCGCTAATTTGTGTCGCCACACATGCGTCACATATTTGCGACACGTTTGTGACTAAATTAAGGAGTAACATATTTGTGACAGACTTGAGACGATATGAATGCGTCACAGATTAGTGACATTATAGGGACTGATGACAGAGTCGCAAATTACCGACTCAATTGTGACACAAATGCTGTGGCTAATGTGTGACTAATTTGTGACGTTGTGTAGTGTCATAAATCCGTGACTCTTTTATGACTACTTTAAGAAAATTGGTCACTAAAGTATCACAAAAGAGTGACAAAATTGTTATGTATTTGTGACATTTTTGGTATACAGAATATTATTTATTTGGTATACAAAACTGTATATACTTTGTATTCTACTGATTGGTATCCTACTGATAGGTATTCTACAAAAACAGTATTCTACATAAATAAAACGTAAATTTTCATAAGTAAAATACGTTTCCGAAACATGAAGTACAAAAAAGTTACCCGTTACATAACCGAAACATTAGATAAGTTAAGGAAACAAAGTAGCTCAAGGAGAAATAAACAGTTTATGGGGCTGGTGAGGTGGTTGGTGCTGTGACGACTCGTAGACATGAGCTTTCTTCTTTGAGGCATCAAGCTCCATGATCTGATAAACAATGAACATACAAATGTAAATACGGTATTCACAAAGAAAACAAAATCTAGATGGAGACAAGAATACAAGAGAGGGGACATAAGTCAGACTTACATGGCTTTCAAGTTAGATATATCGAGAAAGTCTGTTGTGTGGGGGTTGTAGTTTGACGTAGGTTCCTTCCGGAAGAGTGACATTTTTAATTCTCACAATGTCTCCTTCTTGCAACATCAAGTTCTGCATCATCTGGGTTAAAAAATATTTGCACAATCAGTTTTACGTCCCAAGATAACAAAGTATAATCAAATTTCAAAACTTAAGCATTATAAAGAAGAGTAACATTGACTTGAAAAAAGACAAATTATTTGTAAGATTAAACACTTACTCTTGTCACCACTTTCAATTTGAGACTGCAAAAGAATAGAAAAAGGAAAAAGGAGTTACAAACTGAGGTTTTAACATTGCACAAGTTCTTCAATTTTGCTTACTAAAATCAAACCTTGTCGATAAAGGATGATGGATAACACCGGTAATTCTGCTCAAAGGTTGCTCTATGAAACGCGTATCCATCGAAAAACAGCATTCACATACACATGAGACTGAAGAACAATAATACACATAATATATCTTACTGATTCAAGAACTAAAGTGAAAGCTTACCATATCTTTTTTGGTAGATAAATAGAGTTCTTTCTCGCACGTAAAACCAACTGTCAAAGTAAGACCAATTAGGGTCAATTTAGCACAAAAATTCAAAGTTACAAACGAAACCACGTAGTAAATATATGAAACTGAATCAAAGTTGTGAATCTATCTCTTCTAGCTCCATGTCGTCTCTATTCTCTTCGAATCATTTAACTTGGAAGCGGCTCGTCTAAACTCATCACTGCTAAAAAAATTCCTCAAAACGAGTAAAAGTAGTACCTTTTTATTCAATGTTTCTTCACCAAAGATTGAAGAACACCATCTAACAAAAATTGGCAAAAACCCAGATAATAAATTCTCAGAATTGAGGCTCATAAATAGCAAAACCCTAAGTACCCACAACGAAAAAAACCCAAACTCAAATCTTCTAACTAGTTTTGCAGTGAAATCCCAAGAATCGACGAAATGAAATCAAACAGATATGATTTTACTTACATGGTCTTGCGAATCGATCAACCGGACATCTGAAAGATTCCTTACACTAACAGCAAAACTCTTGCTCAAATCAGAAATCGTCGGGGAAGAAAATGGTTGATCGATTCCTTAATAAAAATTAAATAGAATTGATAATTTCAGATTTCTCAATCTTCTTTAAAACCATAACTAATTCAAATTTGTAAGCGAAGAAGAAACACATTTACCGTGATGTTTCGGTAATACTCGGAGCTCCGTTTCGGTAAACACATTTAGAGACGTCGGATTCTCCTTCTTCTTATCTCTTCCGCTTCACTTCACACCAAATCGAACCCAGAAAAACCCTAATCCCCCCCCCCCCCTCTCATTTCTCCATCTCTCGTGGTTTCTCAGGTTCAAAATTCATCAGAGCAGCCATGGATGCAACCAAAGAAGCTTCTGTTACCGATTTGAAGAGACCAAGAGAAACCGAGAGGGAGAGAGAAAGAGAGACATGAAGAGATTTTTGACTCATAGATGAATCATTAGATTCGGTTATGAAAATCGGGAGAGAGATAGAGATGGAGAGATGAAGATTCTGAAAGAGTGGATCGGAGAAGAAGAGAGGATTTAATCGATTTTCGAAACTGAATCGGAGAAGAAAAAAAGTTTCGCCGTTTGACGGAGAAAACGAGAGACTTCTTGTGTTTAATAAAATGAGGGTTTTCCGCATTTATTCCTGCCCACATTTTTCATTTTTGGCCCATAACATTTCAAACCCAAAATCGAATAATGACATGTCACTAAATCGTCACAAATATAGGTGTGTCACTAATTCATTACACATTAGCTACGATTTTGTTTCACTTTTAGGAGCCACAAATTGATTCCCCAAACCCTAAACATTTTAGTCAAAAAATTGAGATGCTTTGGTAACCCTAAACATTTTTAATCTATTGTCCAAGTATTGGTTAGAGTTTATAGAGATTTCTATGACTTATCAACAATTTTGTTTTCTAAAACTATGATTTAGTAAAATTTTGTTTGATGGTAAGTGTTTTATGAATATAGTTGTAAATGAGTTGGTTGGTGAATTTTGAAAACTTCATATTCCTTATTTCATAAAACAAATGTAACAAACATAGTCTTACATTAGTATATAAGCATGGAAACAAGTCTTTTGAATCAAATTTCGTAATTATGGTATGTTTAAAGTAACATATTCGCATAGAGTCACAAATCAGTGGCAAAAAAGTGACAAATATATGACACATTAGTAACACACTTTAAATTCGTGACAAATTTGTTTCTGATTTATGACACATTTGTGACACTAAACATTGAAACCCCAAACCCTAAATATTTTTCACTTCTAATATGAGGCATACATGTTCCCTATAGTTTGAGCATCTATTGGTAAAGTGTTTTTTCATTTATAAGGGTGAATGTTCAATTCCAAACAAAATAATTATGAACAAGTATAAGTTACAAAGATTAAAGATGAAGTATAATGTTCTTTAGTATAAGAGTTTGTAAGTTGGTTAGGAAAATCCAAAAACCCTAACTTTGATTCTGAATTTTCATTTCCATTTAAACCCGATATGAACTCCACCTGATTTGACAACCTTTGGTGAGTCTCTAAACCTGTAGTAACTTGATTTAGAGATTGATTCCTTCACAAATATAAAACCGAAAGTGATCAATTTCCTGCTTTATGCTTGTGTCTTCATATGCAGATTTCAATACTCGAGATTCCAGTTGATATACCATAGGTAAACTTTCTAAACTTAGTTTCAGCTTCAGTTTAGAATCGAACCTTCACACTTCAGTAACTTAGACCACTGGCTGAAACTCAATGTCTTCTTACTGTTTTGCGAGATTTTTCAACACCTAATATCAACTTCAAGCTTCTGAGTTTACCAACAACGCCTCACAACACCAGGTAACCTTCAACATATCCAGAACCTGAAAATACATCACATAGAACAATCCATTTTCTTTGTAATTTCAGATTCTTTGTTGAATACTCTGTCTCTTACTCCTTTGCAGCTCAACAACAAGATCTTCGAGACCCTTTCTTGCTGTCTAAACCACTGCCTTAATGCCCAGGTAACTTCCAGTTACTAAGACCTGCAACTTTCAGTTTATCAATTCCCCATTTTAGCATAAACCAGAAACTGACCCGCTTCTTCTGCTTGTCTGAGATACCCACTGATCCTGAGCAGCCTTCCACAGCTTCAGACGACTCTGAGCTGCACCAAACCTTCTTCAAATCAAGTTCCAGGTAACGATTTAGTAAGTAGGTCTGCTGGATTGATTGATGTGTGAATCTTCTCAACCAAAATCTCCTTCTTTTCAACATGGTCCCTAATAAAATTGTACTTCACTGCCATATGTTTTGTTCTCCCATGAAAAACCGCATTTTTAGCCAAACATATAGCACTTTGTGAATCACAAAACACCTTAACCTCTGTTTGAGTAAAACCCAACTCAGAACAAATTCCTTTCAACCAAATAGCTTCTTTAGTCGCTTCCGTTAGTGCAATGTATTCTGATTCTGTAGTTGAAAGAGAGACCACCTGTTGTAAACCCGATCTCCAACTAACTGTATTTCCACCGACCTGAAATATATAGCCAGTTATAGATCTACTCTTATCCAGATCCGCAGCAAAATCTGCATCACAAAACTCTTGAACCTTGAAGTCTGAATTTTTTGCTAAAAGTCAGATTAAGATCCAATGTACCCTTAAGGTACCTCATGATCCATTTCACTGCCTGCCAGTGACTTCTTCCTGGATTTCCCATAAATCTGCTCACTAAACCCACTGCATACGCCAAATCAGGTCTGGATCCTATCATGGCGTACATTAAACTCCCAACCGCACTAGCATAGGGTATTTCGTCCATGAGTTTAGCCTCTGCCATTGCTTCTTGTTGATTCAGACTTTTCAGTTTGAATTGAGACCCTATGGGAGTAACCACAGGCTTTGACTCAAACATATTAAATGTTTTCAACACTTGACTTAGGTATCTTCCTTGTGATAGCTTAAGAATTTCCTTCTCTCTATCTCTGATAATCTCCATGCCTAATATTCTATTAGCAGGACCTAAGTCTTTCATCTCAAATTCTTCCATCAAACTCTTTTTCACCTTCTGAATTTCTTTCTTATCCTTAGAAGCAACCAGCATGTCATCTACATAAAGCAGCAAGAAAACTTGATTCTGAATATTCGATCCTTTAAAATAGACGCACGGATCATATTCACTTCTTTGAAACTTCTGATTTTTCATAGCCTCATCAAATCTCTTGTTCCATTGTCTAGGACTTTGCTTTAGGCCATAAAGTGATTTAACCAGACGACACACTTTATCTTCTTGGCCTTTAACCTCAAATCCTTCTGGTTGACGCATGTAGATTTCCTCATCCAAATAGCCATGTAAGAAGGCTGTTTTAACATCGAGTTGCTCTAACTCCAAGTCTTGATTAGCTACAGCAGATAGTAGTAATCTAATAGACACATGTTTCACCACAGGAGCAAATACTTCATTGTAGTCTATGCCTTCCACCTGTGAGAATCCTTGAGCAACCAATCTAGCTTTAAATCTAGGATCTTAGACTCCGGGAATTCCTATCTTTCTTGTGAATACCCATTTGCAGCCAATAACTTTCTTATCCTTTGGCTTTTCCACTAGATTCCAAGTCTGATTAACCCGATGAGATTCCATTTCATCATCACATGCAGCATCCCATAACTTGCATTCCTTGCTTTTCTTGGCTTCTTTAAACGACGCAGGCTCATCTAGATCAACAACTTCTGCCCCGGATAAAGCATATGCAACAAAGTCTTCATCCATAAACCTTGAAGGTGGTTTAATCTCTCTCCTAGTTCTGTCTCTGGCTAGGAGAACATTATCTAAGTTGCCTGAATCTGCTGCACTTTCAATTTTCTCATCATCTTCTGATTCTGACGAATCTGAACTTTCTGATTCTGAAACAGCTCCACCTTGACCAGAACTTGCTGTTTCCATGTTAGCTCCACCTTGAACTAAACTTCCTGCTTGGTCACTTTGGTTTGAAGGACCTTGAATCAGTTCTGAGCTAAATGTAACTTTCTTAGTCTTCTTCTTTGGCTCCTTAGGTTCATGAATATCCTTATAGACTTCTTCTTCATGAAACACTTCATCCCGACTGATTAAACACTTCAAATCCTCTGGAATCCACACTCTGTACCCTTTAACACCTTGTGGATATCCCACAAAGACACCTCTCACAGCCCTAGGTTATGTCTTTGCTTGAATCTTGTGAACATAAGCAGTGCACCCAAATCTTCTTAAGTTAGACAAATCTGGTTTTGTCCCTGTCCAAACTTCTTCTGGTAGCTTGTACTCAATTGAAGCATTTGGTGACCGGTTAATGAGATAAACTGCTGTAGATGCGGCTTCAGCCCAAAACTTCTGTTCTAGACCCGTTTCAGAAAGCATGCATCTGACTTTATCCATGATAGACCTGTTCATACGTTCAGAAACTCCGTTTTGTTGAGGAGTGTACGTACAGGTTCTATGTCTCTTGATACCAGACTCCTTGCACAACTCGTCCATCTGGTTGTTGCAAAACTCTAAGCCGTTATCCGTTCGTAAACACTTGATTCTTTTCCCTGTCTGATTCTCAACAGCAGCTTTCCATTCTTTAAAACTCAAGAATACCTCATTCTTTGTTCGGAGAACATATATCCAAACCTTCCTGGAATAGTCGTCTATAAAAGTAACAAAATATTGGCCTTCTCCAAGGCTCATGGGTGTAGAAGGAGACCCCCATAAATCAGAATGTATGTAGTCTAAAATCCCTTTAGAAGTGTGCTTACCTTTTGCAAAACTCTGCTTGTGTGACTTTCCTAGCACACAGTTTTCACAAAACTTTAAATCTTTCACTTCTCTGTCAGTGATGTAGCCATTCTTCACTAACAACTTCATACTCTTTAGACCCATATGTCCTAACCTTGAATGCCATCTTGCAGTCATATCAATGTCTGATTTTACCGCTGCAACTTCATCCTTTGTTACTGTCCCTTCAAGATAGTATAGCCCATCAATATACCTTCCTGAAATCACCTTTCTCTTCCCTTGATAAAACTGAACTCGTCCGTTTTCTCCCTCGTATCTGCAACCAGCCATGTCCAGAAGTCCATAAGATATAAGATTTCTTCCAACCGTTGGCATAAACCTAACATCTGTTAGTATTACTTGTGAGCCATCAAGATTTGTAATCTTTATCTTCCCCATTCCTTTAACATCACTGTGTGTGTTATTCGCCATTAACACTCTTCCTCCTTCAAATTCCTTAAGATCAATTAATAAATCTTTGTTAGGAGTGATGTGGAATGTGCATCCCGAGTCCATAACCCATTCGTTTTCTGTATATTGCACACTTGCCATAAGAGTCTCTGATTTCATAATAATTGTTTCCATGTTTGCCGAATCTTGTGGAGAACAATGGCTAGAAATCACCAACTGCTCAGACTCTTGCATACTTGCCATGAGAGCTACAGCTTCAACATTGATTGAACCAATGCTTGCAAATTCCTTAGGATCTCTCGTGCTCTTTATCACCAACGGCTCAGCCATACTTGATGCAATATTGACAGAATCCAGGTTCTTCTTCTTCCTCTCGGGACATTCTCTTTTCCAGTGACCGTCTTTTCCGCATATCCAACAGCCTTTGCTATTCTTTGGTCTTGACTGCGATCTAGGTCTGCTCTTAGATCTTCCTCTCCCTTGCTTATCAAACCGCTGATTTGATCTGCCTCTAGAGCTTACAAGTAGTCCCTCAGAATTGGACCTCGACCTATTAAGTAAGCCTTTTTCCTTCAATTCAATCTCCTTTGCGTAAGATGAACTCACCACCTCGTTAACTGTTAATGTGTCTTTTCCAGTTCCGTACTTGAGAGTGTGCACCAACTGCTCGTATTTTGGTGGGAGGCTTGAGAGGATTTGAATAGCCTGATCTTCGTCGGATACGCTTATCTTCAAGCTTTCAAGATCATCTACCAACTTGAGAAAATCATTCAGGTTTTCCTCAATACCTTTATTTTCCTCCATCTTAAAACTTGCAAACCTTTGCTTTAGATAGATCCTATTAGGTAAAGCTTTGGTTTGGTAGTCTCTTTCTAAAGCTTTCCATACAGCAAGAGCTGTAGGCTCTTTCATGATCTTCCTTAGTATAGTGTCATTCACACTCATACAAATCAGATTCTTGCATCTTCTGTCCTTTTCCATCTTCAAAGAATCTGATGCAACTGCTTTACCCTTGTCTTTGTCATCAGCTTCGACGTCAGTAGCCTTAACATCAGTTGATGTTTCACCTTCCTCCAAGCACTTGTCTAAGCCTTGAATTTCCAACTGACACAGCATCTTGTACTTCCACAGCCCAAAATCACCTTTACCGTCAAACTTTACCACATCGAATTTTCCTGATGTTGGTTCCATGACTGATTATGACTTTGTTTCCTTGTTTTCTTGCAGGTACCAGAAAACCACAACTGATCCAGAAGTAACAACCAAACTGATGCAGAACAAACCCTTGAAACCACTTAACAGATCGAGTCGCACAACCCAGGTAATATCTCGTATCAAACCAGACAGAAAACCCTTACCACACGACTGATTTACCTCTGTTCCTTGGTCCTTCTTCTTTCTCTGAACTTTCCTTCTTCTTGTAAACCCCAGGACGCGCAATAAACCTTGCGCTCTGATACCACTTGTCAGGTTCGCAGCGGATAAACAAGACCTTGTTCTAGTGACTACTTAACAGGTTTATGCTTTTGCTATGATAAACAAGTAAGTAAATAACACCAAGACTTAACGAGTTCCCCGAATGGCTACGGGTACGTCTCGGAGGGATCTTCTGCCCTCAAATCCACTAGAAATCAAGGTATTACAAAGAGAGTTTCTTTTGCCGTTTACAAGAGAATAGAGAATAGATGGTTAAGCCTACAATACATGAAGAACCCTAGCTTGTATATAAAGGTTCTCATAAATCTCCTTGTACGTAATGGACTTCATAATCCAAAGCCCACTATTGTTCTCTTCTTGTCTTCCTTTAATCCTCTTGTAAGGCCCATATGGCTTGGTCCAATAATTATTATTTGAGTCAACATAACAGCATCTATTGGTAAAGTGTTTTCTCATTTGTAAGGGTGAATGTTCAATTCCAAACAAAATAATTATGACAAAGTATAAGTTACAAAGATTAAAGATGAAGTATAATGTTCTTTAGTATAAGAGTTTGTAAGTTGGTTAGGAAAATTTTGTAAACATGAAATTGTCAATTTTTTTAATAACATTACATACAAAAGGGTATGTAAGAATAATAGGAAACAAAATTAATAATTTGTAACAACTCTTGGTTACAACTTTGTGTAAAAACCAAAAAAATTACACTTTGAGTTGCAAATGCGTTGCAAAATTGTGACGAATTGGTCAAAGTGTCACAAAACTATTACACATTAGTAACTCACTTTGTGACACATGATTGAAAAAGGGAAAAAAGTTGGAATTTTGCAATTGCCCAGATTCGAACCCGAGACCCGGGGGTGTGTTTAAGGTGGTCAAATGCACTAGACTATGGTTATTATTCGGTATTGTTATCCAATAGGTAATATATAAAGTATAATTTTGCCAGACCGAAAAAGAGGAAAAAATGGAATTATTACATTTACCCGAACTCGAACCCGAGACGCAAGAACTATATTTACATACACTTAAATTTCATTAAAATTCAAAGTTCACATATTAGAGACACCAATTATATGTAAATAACCAACACTTGTTTTTCTTTTTCTCTTTTTTTTATTCTCTATTTTTTTCTTTTTTGAGACTAAAGAATGAGAAGGTAATTAAGAAGATTTATGAGGAGAATTGTGAAGAAGTGTTGTCAAATATCGTGACACTTTTCAATACTTTTTTAAAAATTAGGTGAGGTAATGATTCACTACGTTTTTTCCAACCCTCCTCTTGCCGACATACATTTAATCTTGTCTTCTTATGACCGAAATCATTTGTTGTGACTCATTTGTTACACTTTATAAGTGTCACTAATCTGTGACAGATTGTGCAGTTCCAAATGCGTCACAAAATTGTATCACTTTATATTCATCTCAAGTCTGTCATAAATATCCGACCATTTTGTGACGACGGGTTAGGAGTCACGTATTCGTAGGTAATCGGTCACTAATAAGTGACGCTTTAGTGACAGTCTTTGGTAGTCACAAATTTGTGACGAATGTGGTACTCTTTTAGGTTTAGTCACAAATGTGTCACAAAGACGTCTCAATTCTGTCACAAATGTTTGTGACGAAAACATCTGTCACAAACATGTGTCACAAAAATCATGTTTTCTTGTAGTGTGAAGAAAATACTTAGTAGTTGAACATCTGTAAACCCGTGATGAGGACAATCTCTCTGGTACCCCTTGAATCTATGCCATGCAGCCTTGAATGCCTCGTAATCTCCCTGCTTGAAGGTAGCAATCTTAGCTCTAAGATCTTCAGACTTCGCATCATCAAAGAAATTGCTTAAGAAAGCATTTTTTGTATCTTCCCTGTTAGTAAGCGAGCCCGGTGGAAGCATCCTCACTACAAGAAAAAAGTCATATTGTCACAAAATAATTCGTTATAATAAAAACAAATTTGTAACAATAAAATTATTATGAAAAATTTGAAATAACTTATAAAAAGTTAAAATAATTTCATTGCAAATGCTTAGATGTAACCAAACGGCGTTGACATTATTTAGTAAGTATTATCTCACAAACGGCGATGAGAAATACTAGTAACAAAATTGTCATTTGTTGTTGTATTGTCCCAAAAGTTGTTGTAATTTGTAACTTTTTCAATGTCTCGATTCCATCACCCATTTCTATGGAAATTTAGTCTCAAAACGTCTCAAAAAGTGAAAACATTGTTGTAAATCCATTGCAACTACTTACTAAAACAAAGTCTGAACACCGTAACTAACAAAATTCGTGTTTCAATTTTGAACGTAACTATTTTATTTGATTAATAAAAATTTATTGTTTCAGGTTTAGTTAATTAATTATTATTTTCTATAGCAATTTTCTTTCAATATCTATCCATATCTTCCAAATATTCTTCTAAAATTTCGTCATTTACACCAACAACAAAAAGGCTCGAATCCAATCCCATTAATATTGATTTCCCCAAACACTTTTACAACAAAAATACAAATGAAATGATATTATCAATTAAATCACGATCGCCTTCATCTTGGAAACTTCAAATTTTTTTCTACTCTGCCTCTTCCACTTGTAGAAGGATTCTTCGAGACTCATATCATGAGATCCTTGACATTATCATTGTACAAAAATACTTTAGTTCTACAAACTTTTTGATCAAATTAAGAGGGTTAAATCTCTTGGAAAATTCTTTTTAAAAATTGTTTGAGTAATAACCATTTGTAATGTTAGAAGTACCTATACGTTGTATTTCTCCAAATCGTGTAGCACATGCTTCCAAAATATCATTATCTACATCCTCGGATTGATCTTGAAGTTTACCATGTGTTGGTGTTTTTATTTATCTAGGAACAATGTTATGGCTGATTTTATTAGTATGAAAAATAATAGAGAGACAAAGAGAAACATATAAAGAAGTCGGAAATAGAAAATGGTAGAAGAAAGTAAGAGAATTTTCTGTCCTTGAAGGTTGTAGAAGATATAAGTAAAAAATATCAAACTTCAATTCTTGTTTTTAGGGGGTGGTATTGGATCTAAAAATTTAAATGAATCTACAAGAATTCAATTGCAGAGGCAATCAAGAGATTTTCAAGTATTGTATGGGTTTTTAGTGTAATAAGAAGGAAATCAACGTCTTTTATGTTTCCAACTTTTAATAGATTACAACATAATTTAAGGTAGTTTAAAATGTTACGAATTCTTTTGAAATCCTTTGAAATCTTGTAATTTTTTTTTTTTGAAATCCTTTGAAATCTTGTAATTTAATTACTGCAACTAAAAATGTCGTAAATGATTACAAAATAATCTTATTTAAATTCTTTCAAATTTTGAATAAAATGTGTAGCTAAAAAGATGAAACTAAATGTAAACAAAAAAACTATTGCTCTAATACTTTGAATAGCAGCAATTTAATTAAATGCAAAACTGAAAAACTATCTAGTTTTCAAAATCAGTAACATCTTTCCACATTTCTTCCGCTATAGTCGTTCTCCAAGCATTTGCGGTTTCTCTATCTTGCTCTTGTATTCCATGAGGCATGAAAATAGCAATCATCTCTTCGACATATATGAATCTTGTGTCTTTTAAACCAGCTTTTTCTCTAAGGATAGTAGATAGCTTCAAAAACACATCCGGAAACATATGGTATAACACCCAAAAATGTTGAGGATCCTCTTTTAATACCTTATGTATTTATTGTTCTCCGAGCTTTGTGATTTGTCGATGAATCGGACGTTCAATGAAATAAACATCACCCATAAGACATCGTTGTATGTATTGAAACTGAGATCCTATAGCCACCATCACCACCATTAGAGATATGCTCGCATCAAAATCATCATCATCTTATGATCGTTCATTATCCATTCTTATTGATACTAGAATGTTGTAATTATCTTCTACTTTTGTTTGAATGACTTTTCTTTTGCTTTTTAAAAAGAAATGATATGCATTTTTTGTATAGGCTCAACAATGCAACGTTAATTTTTAAAATTTCTAAGCAAATACAATTTTTTAGGGATCTTTTGAAAGAAAAAATCAAAGATTTAATATATGTGAGTGTTCAGATTTAAGATTTAAGACAACAAATGATTTTGTTATACTATTTGTTAGCATGTCCGTTGATATGAAAACAACAGATGATTTTCTAGGGATTTGAAAACAACAAATGATTTTGAGGATTTGATTACGGCAATAATAATAATTTTGAGGAAATGATTCTTTTCAAATGACAACCTATTAGGGTGGGAATTAATTTTTTAGGTTTATGAAGGAATGTTTCTTTTAAATTCCATTCAAATCAAATTGCCGTAAAATCTATCTTTTTTTTGTCACAAACTTTATTGATATAATGAACTTAAACAGAGTCGAGAGCTCGCAGAGCCTCTTTGGCTAAAGAGTTAGCCAATACATTTTCCAATCGTGGAATGAATCCAATATCGAAGGAATTAAATCAAGGGATAAGCGCTCAAATATCACATAGAGTGAAGTAAACTTCGGTATGTGTTTCACCGGAGCGGAGCAAATGGACAAGAGTAGAATTGTCAGAGGGAACTTGTATGTCGTAGATTTCTTTTTCGAGAGCAATGGACATTGCTTCTAGGACTGCACACGGTTCCTCCAGGAGAACCGATGATTTATTAGCTTTAGAGCTTGCTCTAGAGAAGGCAACTTGTGAATCTGAGTTGAAAGCTGCAAACCATCCCTAACCACAGTTGTGAGACTGCGGGTTCCAAACAGCATTTGTGCAGCATGTAATCCCTACGTTATTCTTCAAGAGAACCAGAGTACGCGGAGCTGGTTGAGGCGGTCGTTTCAATTGATCCTGGGCAGTCATCCAAGCTTTCGAGTCAATTATAGCTTTTTGAATCGATTCGGATGGGGTAAAGGTCTGATTTGAGAACAAATCATTGTTCCTTGCCGTCCATAGATTCCAATAAATCCAGGGGAAGAAGTGAGTACGAGATAGTCCAGTAGGTGGTAATGTTCGAGATTGTTTCGCCTCAGCAATGAATTGTAGGAATGTTCCCTGATGACGACTAAGGTCACTTGATAGCGGAGCTAATTTCGAGACCTCTTGTGCGAAAGGACAGTCTCTCATAACATGGATGATTGACTCTATAGCTCCGCATCGCTTGCACGATGGATCTGCTTGGATACCGCGACGATGAAAGAGTTTCTTTACCGGGAGAGCTTCTACTGCGGCCTTCCAAAGCATGTGTTTCATTTTTGGCATTGTTTTTAGTTTCCAAATATTTGATTGCCAATTGAACTCTACATGGGTTGCCGGTATCTCTTTCAAAGTTAAGCTTGCGTAGCCAGATTTTGAAGTATACTCCCCATTCTTGGTTCCTAGCCAAATCCGAGCATCATGCCTTTTCATAGAACTAATGTAGAGGAGCCGAAATTGTTTTTTCATACCCCAAAAAAAGATCTCTTATAAGTGGCCAATTCGAGGAATTTGATGCATTCAAGAAGAGGTCACTTACTGTCAACTTAAGTGCGTTCAAGGGTGTTGACCAATAATCCGACAAGGCTGTTCAAGGGAGAGCCATGGTTCGGACCATACTTTGATTTGTTTTCCGTCACCAATTCTCTCACCCATTCCTTGTTCTAAGACCTTGCGACCCGCTAGAATATTTTTCCATCCGTGGGAACAGTTTGTGATAATTGAACACTCCATAAAGAAAGATTTGTGACAATATTTGCCCAGTAAGACTCTAGTAAGGAGAGTATTTGGGTGCCGAATGATTCTCCAGCTATGCTTCACTAAGGGAGAGTTATTAGATGCCTCAACATCCCTGAAACCGAGCCCTCCAACATTCTTAGGATGCGTAAGTTTTGACCAAGCAATCCAACTCATTTTCCGAACATCTGTTTTTGTATCCCACCAAAATCGTGTAAGAATAGATTGAATTTGCCTATAGAGCGATGTAGGTAACTTGAAACAAGACATAAAATAGGAAGCCATTGCTGATAATACTGCTTTGAGGAGAATTTCTTTTCCCGCTGGAGATATAGGAAGAGTGACTCCCAACTGTGGGAGCGTTGTCTTATTCAATCCACCATTCCCGCAAAAACATCTTTTTCGTACGTCCAAAATTTTCCGGGATACCAAGATACTTCCCGGTACCACCTTCAGTTCGGATTCCGAGTTGTCTCATTGCTCTTGTTCATTGGTTCCGTGGAGTTTTTGCGGAGAACGTGATCGAGGATTTAGCCAAGTTAATGCTTTGACCCGACATAGCTTCACATTTCTTCAATATGGAACCTAATGCTTGACAAATAACCGAATTAGATCGGCAAAAGAACATGGTATCGTCTGCAAAAAGCAAATGGCTGACCGGAGGGCTTTGTCGCGATACTCTAACACCGGGTAAGCTACCTTCCACTTGGGCTTTATGGCATAATCCGGACAGAACTTCGGTACATAGGATAAAGAGGCTTGGAGATAGAGGATCCCCTTGTCGGAGGCCTCGCGTAGGAATTACTTTACCATGTAGTGCTCCATTGATTAGGAATGAGTAAGAGACCGTGGTTACACGTTCAAGAATCCAGCAAATCCAAGTTCTATGGAAACCCATTTTAACTAAAACCGCCTTTAGAAAGCCCCATTCGATTCTATCATATGCCTTACTCATATCGGTTTTCACCGCCATAGCTCCTCTCTTGGTCGCTTTAGACGTTTTAAGATAATATAGCATAACGTCTATATTTAATGGAAATACAAAATCAACCTATTGAATAACAGAAGAATTTAAAGTATTCTAGAGGAATGAAAAAAACCTATAATCCAATAACACAAGCATTTAGGAGAATTAATGAAACACCTAATTGAATAACACTAGAATTTTAGAGAATGTTAAATTCAATCAAATTCCCTAAAACTCTCATATCCAATACTCCCCCCTTAAACTGTTTTGAACACGTTTTTTAATTAGCCATAAAAAAAACCGTTTTGGCACAGATAATACTGCAACAAGAAAGATTTTGGGCATAGAAAAAGGATTATTGGCATGGAAAAAAGATCGTGGGGGAGGGAAAAACTTATTCAACAAAATAAAAATACACATATTTTATTTTTTTATTTGTTCAGCATTTTTTTAGTTTTTAGTTTACCGCACCATTAATTGAACCAAAACCAATCAAAGCAAAGTACATAATATAACTAAATAAAAAAAATAGTAAAATAAATACTTATAAACAGAAATATATCTCAAAGATAGAATACAGTTACAATAAAATCAACTTTTGTGAATGAACATAAATCCAGTATGATTGTTTTTTTTCGTTGAGATTATTGGGCATAATCTAACTCTTTTTCTAAAAATATTTTTTATGACTATCTCATTTTTGTCATCTTCATTAGATAGAAAAGTAATATGGAATCTTGGAAATATGTAATCCATTTTAGTTAAATTATTTAATTGTTGTTAAAAAAATCTTAAATATATTATCAATAAATTTTAAATTAATACATACAACACACATATATACTTTATTGGTTTAAAGTATTTTTAAAAGAATAAATATTTACATTAACTTTACCAATTAAATCTAAATTACTGACATAAATAGTTAAAATGAGTAAATAATTAATTCTATATTTTGCGTTAGTTAGTTAGTTACTAACATCTTGTTTATTATTATTAATTAGTCACTAACAATAGTTATAACAAATATTTTCTGATTATTAGTATCAAATATTCACTAACATTTTGTTACTATGTTTGTCACAAAACAAAACTCTTAATTCCATCACAAGTTTGTTGTTAATTTGTAATAAAAAATAGTAATAATATTGTCACGCTTCTTACGGGTGTTACAAGCATCACAACTTTGTCACCAATTATGACATATTTTGGTTAAAGCTTATTCGGTAACAATATAGAGACAAACTAACGACACATTTGTTACAAAAATAATTGGCCACAAAATCGTATCAATACCGTCACAAAGTTTTGACGAATTTTTATTGTATCAAATTTTTGTCACAATAACTCTATTTTTTTGTAGTGCCTCAACCAGTGCTTTGCTTACTCATGTAAAGAGTAGGGGAAAAGCTTGCGGTACAAGTAGTCCTCAGAAACTCTATTAGCCTTCACGCTAGACGCCAAATCCTCAAACCTCTCGATGTGATCCATTTGGTGCTCATGAGGAAGTCCGCAGAAAGGGTCTTGAGCCACGAGAGAGAAATACGCAGGCTTCAACTCGAAATTCTTTCTCTGGAATGGTGGTGAGTGAATCGCAGACCTATTAGCATAGCATTGCTCTGGTCTGTTGAAGTCTCCTAGTGTGCGTCCACGCTCACCGTTCAAATTCCTTAGCGGAGCTGGCTGGTCATCGTGTCGAGCGACATCTCCATCGTGAACGACACAGAGATTTTCTTCGTGTCGAGCGACGTCCTCATTGTGTTGCGCGACACGTGCTTCTTCTTCACATGCAAGTCAATTTTCTTCCTCGCATCGAGCGACATCATTGTCCTCATGCTCAACAAGCTCCTCGACGACCACGTTTCCTTCAGCATCGAGCCTCAGTCCTTGCTCGTTGTACAAATTTCCTGCCGGATCTCGCAGAAATCCATCTTCTCTTTGAACTAGAACAATTACTTGTCTAGCAGCCATCCTAGCTTCTCTAACTGCTCTTCTGTTGTCATGTTCTAAACGTGCTAGTTCCTGAAGATTGTAGTTAACCAACTCTTGCTCTTGATTGCTTATAGTGCTGCGATTTGACATGCACCTGAAAACAAAAAGATAAAAGCTAGTGTGGTAACCAAAACAAAAAGAAAAACTTAGACAAAATCCTAGTAATAAAAATCTTATGGTTTTGATTCTCCTGCAACGGCGCCATACTTTGATATCCTCAAATTTCCCTAGAGCTACTATCTCAAATTAAGAGATCGTGTGTAGTACTTAGGGTATCGAAATCCACATGGATCAGGATAACACAATAGATTTAAACGTTCAAATTAAGCTAAGCAGAATGATGTCAAATAAAGCAATTGCAGAAACAGTAAACTGAGAAGATTGTAGGTTCTTTAAATTCAAATAAGAAAAAAACACTAGGCCTTAGGAAATTCGTAGGAATGATTAAAAATTGAAGAATAAGCTTACTATCGGGATAATTATGAAGTGCAATTCTAGAACTCGAAACACCAATGTAAAATAAATTAACTGTCATTTCAAATATTATTTATGTCTAAACCATAAAAAGCCAACTGTCGTTGCGAATTCAGATTGATTTAAATAAGCATTAAATTTCGGTTCGATTGTTTACAAAGATCCAAAGCCAACTATCGTCGTGAATCGAATCTTTGCTCACCTATGATTTGGTTTAAGTAATCTAATAATGTTGTCACATCTATTAAAAAACCTATGATATTTAATTCAGGCATAAATAAGAGTTAAAGCAATCAAGGTGAAGAACAAACATGATGCAATCCCAATAGTAAATAAACCCTAACAACTTTTCATCATCCTTTGAAAGCCCTAAAACCTAACTAGGAGATTACTTAGACATAGCAATTGAAAACATTTTTTTGAATAAAAAATCTCTTTAGAATAAAAATTTCTTAGAAAATAAAGCATCCCCTAAACAATGGGTTGAGAAAACTATATATAGGGAACAAAAAAATTTTTGGGGCAAAATTGCAAACATGTGGAACTTTCTGGGGCAAAAACGAAAAACTTCCAAATCTGATATTTATGTCGCTCCAATGGTCATGTCGAGCGACACCAATTTCTTGTCGATCGACACTCCTAAATTAATCGTGTCGAGCGACAAAGCCTCCCTGTCGCTCGACAAACCCACTAAATATTGACTTCGAACTTGCGACTTAATTTGAGTGCTCGTTCCACAATGCTCCAAAATGCTCCCGTAAATACCAATTATGCTTCAAACGTCCATGTAACTATAAATAAAACCAAAAACTCTAAAATACCGAAAATACTCTAGAAAATGGACTTATATCATGGTTGAAAGTAGTTTTTGTAATTAGTTTTTGTAATTAGTTGCATATAAGTTTTATGAGTTGTAATGTAGGGTTTAAGGTTTAGGGTTTATAATTTCTACATTAAAACGTTTAAAAACATAAAACTTGCATAAAAGTAATAAATTGTGAATATTTTAGATGTTTGAATATTTGATACAAGTTTTTGTTTAAGGATTTGAATAATCCATTGAAAATAATCAATTTAGGGTTTCGGATTATAGACTTCATATGAAGTCTACTTTTGGGGTTGTAGACTTCATTTGCAGTCTATTTATTATGTTGACTTCATTTGCAGTCTACTTAGTATGTAGACTTCATTTGCAGTCTACATAGAGTTTAGGGTTTCGTTATAGAGGAATAGGGTTTCGGATTGTAGACTTCATTTTCAGTCTACATTAACCAAAAATTTTAACCTAACCGGATAATTTAACCCTCTCTATATATAATGTTTACTGGAATTCCAACCCTAATTTTGTTGAAAATAACTGCTGCAACCACACTCTCTGTCTCTCGGTAGCCGGTTTTTTGTTTTTTTCTCGTTGGAGATCTTCCTCCTTTGTCTTTGTTAACCACCGCCGTCTCTCCTTTACCGAGTTTCTGTTGTTGTGAGTCACATAACTCTTCTTCATTTCTTATCATTCTTTGTCATAAATTTTTCGTCTTGATATGATTTTCTTGTGGTTTATGCAGATCTGGGACCCGCCGCATCTCCTGTGCCAAATTTTTGTTGTTGTTAGTCACATAACTCTTCTTCATTCCTTTGTTCTCTTTGTCATAAAATATGCGTCTTCATAGATTTTCTTGTGGTATATGCAGATATGGGACAACGTCGTCTCTCCTTTATCGAGTTTCTCTAGTTGTAAGTCACGTAACTCCTCTTCATCTTTTATCACTTATTTCTTATCTCTTATCCTTCTTTGTCATAAACTATCCGTCTTCATTTGATTTTGTTGTGGTATATGCAGATCTGAGATACCGTGGTTAGGATATATTTTTTTGTTCCAACTGGTTAGGTTTTAGATCTGATTTTCATAATGATGTATGTCGGTGGTTGTGGTTAAAAAGTAATGAACGGACGTTAAACTCCTTTTTCGTCTATTATAACAGATTGGAATAGAATTCTTTTTCAACGTTTACGTCCACCATCTTATTCACATTCGCGACTACAGTTTCTATTGTGTTCAAATCTATGTCTTTTTAATTATTCCACTTTTCAATTAAAGCTAGATGCAACCATATTCACTTATGGGAATGGAACTAATCCAAAAGGACGGATTTATTATTCAACATATGTTTAACCCTTTTCTAGGCGATAATGAAAATATATATTAACATTAGCTTTTAATTTAATTCAATGCCGCTTTTAATCGATAGTTGGTTCTGAATTTTAAAAACCAAAATATTTCTTATGACTTTTTTTTTTTGGTCATTTTTCTTATGACTTTACATCAACCAAAATATTTTAGTAAGTAATTAGATAGTCAACTTTTATTTTGCACAATAAATTGAGACACTAAATATTTTGTATTGAAAAGAAATGTATGATGGACCAAAGTATATATATACTCTTCGATAAAATAAACCCACGCTGTTTTGAGAGACACGTAAAACTAAAAATGGTTTATTTATGGGTCTCGATGCTCATCGACCAAAAGTAATTAAAAATCAAAATCTTATTTGTATCTAAATATAAAATGTGTCACATAATTGTTATGTTAAGCAGAACTTGCAGTTTTGTTTAGGTGCAATCAAAGATGTTTTGGGGAGATCATAAACAAAACTACAAATGCTAATGAGTTATGACAAAAGTGGTGTTGAGAAATATATATATTTTTTTTTGGACGCATAGTAATTGGATTCGTTGCTCTAGATGGATGGTATTTTATCAGTTGATCAAAACCTAGCGTTAGGGGAACTAATATGATTGTTTATGATGATGAACATATATTGGCAGTGTCGTGCTCAGCTTTATGGGGGTCCTAGGCAAAATAAAAAATAAAATATTTTTAAATTTTATTTTTAAAACTAACAAAAATATTCAAAACAAAACCGTAAAAAATAATTTAAAAATTATAAGATGTAATCTTTTTTCTTTTTTAAATAAATTTTTTCACCATAAGTCCATATTTTAAGTTCTTGGCTAATTTTTTTTAGATATAATAACCAGACCATTTAGTCTGGACAAATACGATTTTGTTGGCATATTTATAACTCCAAATAAATTAAAATAAAAAATGTATCAAATCATTATTAGTAAAACATTCATCCACATCTATTATGATATTATTGTTTATCCTTGTAGTTTAGTGTTCGCTAATGTTTAAAATAAAATAAAAAAGTATTATGAAAATTAAATTTCAATTGAAGATAGAGATAATATATGGAGAAAGAAGGAATGGTGCCGGTAAAAAAAAAAGAATAAGTTTTTAACTAATTGAATCTTTAATTTGATCTTTGTGAATTGTTTGATTTACTTATGATTGATTTTTTTAGGTTTAGTATCTACTATCTAGATTTCTTTTTTTTAATTGAAATTTTGATTAAGTGTAAAGTTTTTAAAAAAGTTAAAAAAGAAAAAGACACATTCCCACTAAATGGGACTTGAACCTTGATTGATACAAGGAACCAATTCACATTTCACCACTAGACTACAACATATATTCTGTAAATAGGGGCCCCTAAATATTTATATAATTCGAGGGCCTTAGGCAAAAGCCTAATTAAATATGTATACGGCTCTGTATATTGGTAAAAGATAAGTGTTCCTTGCAATTCAAGATAACACCAGTAGTGGTCATGAAATGAAACTAGGTGGATCTACGCATTGAATATGGTGGTTGAGTGAAGCATTTCAAAATTGACCCAAGCCAACATTATCAAAGATTTCTAAGGATAAATGATCAAGGTCCTTCCCAAAAAACTATTATCAGCCATGCTTACTCGCAAAACATAGAAAGATGGTACGTAACTGATTCTCATAAGCTTGCTACACATCATTGATGTTTACAAACACATTGATAACATCGGTTTATTATATGGTCTAATATACATAAAGGCTTCATTTTCAAAAGTCAATTTATAATTCAAATTTGCATTTTAGTACTCAAATGTGTATATTATTAGCATTTTACGTCAAATAAAAAATCTTCATTAGCTCTCTGGCTTGATATTTTGATCGTTTAGAAGATTGTTTAGTTTATACAACTTATTACGTCAATGTGAGATATTGTCTTATTATATACGTACAATTTATTAAGCCATTTTACGATATTTTGAATCAACCCTTTTTCCTTGGTTTAGATTGGTGTGCTTTTATTTATGGTCAATTTTAATTGGTATAATATTTTGTTTTCCACAAGTTGAAAAGATTAGATAGCTTTGTGATACATATCTGGTATTTGTTGATTCAATATTCTTGGATGTTTTGTTTAGTGATTTAGTATTTTTTAACTTTCTCGATTCATCGTCTTCTTCGAGTGAGTAAGACATTGTTTATGTTCAATCTTGTTTGCTAATATGGTATCAACAGATCGATCTTTTCCGTTTCCGTTTCTTCTTCGTTTTCGATTCGTCGGAGTTTGTTTTCCGATTGATCTTCGTTTTCACCGATTATTCCGCCGGGTTTGAGCTCCGATTTGATCATTCCGTCAAATCCCAGCTTCGTCAGTCTAAGATTTGATCATTCCGTAACCGATTGATTAACTATTTCATCTGCAATTCCTCATATTCTGCACTCAAACTTTGTGGTACCTTTCTCATATTGAGTGCATATTTGCTCAATCAAGCATATCAGTACATTTGCGTATCAGTAGAGGACAGTTTCGTAGAGAAATTATTACTTCCACATCCACCAGAGGATATATGCTTATGGATCGAACAAAAGATTCGAGTAATTATCTATAATCTCCCAAATCCTTTTACCCCCAAAACAGTAATTTTATTGCTTTGAATTGATTTATTCTTGCTAGCAATAAACTAAACGTTTTGACAATCACGTAATTACACTACGAACAAGAAGACAATTCTGGGGGAAAAAGAATGTTTAGTTGTGCTTACAGTTGAAAAATATATTTAAATTGTGAAAGACTAACCGAAAAAATATCTTAAGCAAAAAGTCGGCTAGGGATCTTATACAAATACCTTACTCCTTACAGAAAAAGTTATCAAGAAACTGCCAACTTATAGAAGAAACACAGACCTGTGGTAATGGATGAAAATGGTTTCAAAGATGATTACCAATTTTCATCTTCTATTCAGACCACGAAGGTACCAGCCTTCATTAATTTTACACTTCATTCCGAAATCACCTATCGAATAAAATAACATATAAAATTACCGCGACATGCTACTGCAACTTAACAAATTAAAGCTACATGAGCTAAAGCTTGCTTACCCTTTTATTGGAAACCTCCACCGGTCCAAGCGGTGTCTGATTTCCCATTGTGACCAACAGATTTCTTATCACCTGCACTTTGGTAATAATCATCTTTGGCATCATGATCATCCCAACCGGTCCAGCCATCATCATCATTAGAAGCTGATGGCCCCTTCGGAGCTGCTGCTTCCTTCTTATTCTCATTTCCCCAATCGTCCCAAGAATTTGACGTCTGATAATTGTTGTAATGACCACTTGATGATGACTGTGATCCTCCTCCTCCGACAGATGAATTCGCTGTTTTATTACCATTTCCAAAGTTCTGGTAGTAACCATTGCTCTCATTTTCACTCTGTTGATTCCAGCTTGTTGTTCCTTCTTTAGTGTACTCTTCAACCTTCTGTGTCGCAATTGCCATTACTCCTTTCATAATTCCCCATGTCCTGTGTCCTATCTCTGTTGTCTTATTCGCTACTACATTTACAGTTTCACTCACCTTGTGATCATATCCACCTTCCTTCACCTACAATCAAATGAATTTCTTATTTCAATGACTTCACCTTTCCGAAATTCTATTGTCAGTACTATTATGACAAACAAGAAATGCATAGAGAGCATGCGGGATTACACTCTTCACAAAGTTATAAAGAATCTCTCTAAACAGGACGCTAAACCTACAATATAACAATGACGAAAATGGGCTAAACGGTGATAACATGAGACATTAGCAAAGAAGAAACCTAGACATTTCACAATATCTATGTAAATCAAGCAGATAAGGAGACTATAGATAGTTACCAAGAACTTCATGTTGACACAAATTTAAATGTGAATTTCAAAGGTTATGGTTTATGGATTATACCTTTGATGTGAACTCCTTGGTTCCTGTTTGAACAACACTTGCAGCTGAATGAGCTGCAGATGCGGCGACAAGAGACAATCTTCCAAAACCCTACAATAATTTTCAAAACGAATCATCAACGCGAAATCAAAATCCATCCAATACATATCATCATCATCATCAAATTCAAAAAAAAAATGCATTCAAATTCACCTGAGACACGACGGAGAAAACATCATCCTGTTGATTGTTCCTCGGTGGTGGAGCTGAGCCACTTGATCCAAAACCAACATACTTACCACCTTGCGATGGCGGAAGTCCTTCAGGCTTAGACTCATTCTCCGCCATTCTCCTCGCAAAGAAACTCTCCTTCCCTGCAGCAGAAGCCTCAAGCTGCGATCGCGTGTAGATATCCTCCGACGACTTCGATTTCACCGGCGCACCTCCGGGACGAGTTCCCGTTGCCCTAAAATCATTCGCCGATTGATTCCGTCTCATATCCGTCGAAGATCTGTACGAATCATCGTTATCCCAACTATCCCATCCTCCTCCGCCCTGAGCCAACGGAGGTTTCTTACCTCCTCCGCCGCGAATCGGTTCCTTGACGACTGGTGGATCGTCCCATGGCCTACCTTCGGCTAAAGCCTGGATCCGGTCACGGTACACAGATGCGGCGTTGGAATTGTACTTGGAAATGATATCAGTCTCCTTAGGGATTCCGTATTGGGAGAGGAATTTGTTGAGGCGTTCGTTACCTCCTGCTTCCATCTTCTTGATCTGGATCTCAGACCATGAATCCATGGTGACGGATCTAACGAAGGAGATGTGAACGCCTAATCCTCGGTGCTTACCGGAGCACTCCAAGCACATGAATATTCCGTATGAAACCGATGCCCATTGCGGATTCTTCTGAGCACAGTCGACGCATACTTTGTTTTCCGGCTGAGATTGGAGAGTGCGTAATTGTCTCGCCGCCGCCATTTTCCACCGGAGCTCTCCGAACACCGATCAATCTCACCTGAGCAGATCTGGATATCCAAATCGCAGATTTGTGCTCAGAGATTTTTCGTTTTTTTCTCTTCTTCTTCATAATAAATGTGTAAAGTAACTCGGTTTTATTTGGTTCGTGTGGTTGGCACGTGCGGGATAATTTACAGTTTATCCAATTGTTTTTATTTTTCTTAAGGGTGGTATTGGATATGAAAAATGTAAATGAATCTACGAGAATTCAATTGCAGAGTTAATCAGGAGATTTCCAAGTATTGTGTGGAGTTTTAATGTAATAACCAGGAATTCAATATTTTTCGGTTTCTAGTTTTTAATAGAATACAACAGAATTTAAGGTAATTTAAAAGGTTACGAATTCTTTTGAAATCTTGTAAATTTTTTTAAAAATCTTTTGAAATCATGTAATATAATTATTGCAACTAAAGATAGGGGTGGGCAAACCGACACTAACCGAACCAAAATCGATCCAAAATTTAAATAATATCTGAATGGGTATTATATTCCTAAAATCGAAAATCCGATAACCGAATTAACCGAACTGAAATCCGAATGGTCACCCGAAAGCCCACCCCTAACTAAAGATATTGTAAATGATAACAAAATAATCTTATTAAATTATTTCAAATTTTAAGTAAAATCTTAAGCTTTTCGTTTAGAGTCGGCAATATCTTTCAGTATACGGTTGCTTTGCTAAAGGAGCCATTTTTGTCACGCCATCTCCGTTGGACACCATCAACTAGAAAATGTTTCAATCATTAACTCTCTTCGGATGTCCATAGATTGTATTTGCGTTTTGGTTTTTATGACGATTCTCCAGGATCCATTCTAATAATTAAAAAACATATGAGAACATAATAATTCACATGCATGAATGCATATAATAATTTGATAAAGACACAAAACCATTCGAAACCTATATCTATATATGCAAACATAAAAATATGAAAAATAACAAATATTTCACTTAAGAAAGCTTGATCTTTGACACACACAAAAAAAGTTTATTAATCTCAGTTTTTTCTTCAGTAAATGATTTTGTTTCTTTGATAAGACACATAATTTACACAACAAGTTATATATGCTAATTTTTATTTTTAAAAATGAATAAATACTATATTTAGGGATCCTTATAATAAACTAGAGTTCATATATACGTCAAACGGTTTGATTGGCTCAACAATGTAACCATTGATTTTTCAAATTTCTAAGCAAATACTATTTTTTTAGGAATTTTTGAAAGAAAAAGTCGAAAATCTACATCCAATACACTATTTTACTGTTTGACATAGGGATTTTGTGTACTAGTATTTGATAGGGATTTCCCCTTTACACATAAGATCATGTTCAACCATGTATCTTAAATTTTGGATGTTAACAATTTTTAATTTTAAATTCTCCTTCACAACAATTTAAGAACTTTGATAAGAAAATGCACAGAACGCACCTGTATCCGCCAAAACCCAGCCACTATCAGGGGCGGACGTATGTGTATGAAGGGGGGCACGTGCCCCCAGTGTTTTAAAAAAACAATTTGTTAAGTAAATTTTTATGTGCACCCATAATTAAAGGCCAAAAGAAAAATAATAATAATTAAACCCATCTAATCAAACAAATAACTAAAGTTATAAAGCCCACTTATGTTAAACTAGTATTTTATTTAAAAAAATCCCTAATCAATTTCATCTAATCAATCTCTCGATATTTGATGGTAGAAACCAAAAAGCATCTTGCTCATCCATTGGTTTACAGGCTTTTGAAGTTAGTTTTGATTTTACGAGTTGCTACTACAAGTGTTGAGAGATGCTTTTCTGCAATGAAGTTAGTGAAGACAAGCTTACTCAACCGAATGGGAGATAACTTTTTAAGTGACTACCTGATTTGTTTTATCGAAAAAAAATTGCTTGAAGATGTTACAAATGAAACAGTGATGGACCGATTTCAGGCGATGAAAGAACGTAGATTGGTGTTGTAGAAGGTTATTTTTATTTGAATATGACTTTATTTTTATTTTTTTAATATTTTTTAATTAAATATTTGTGCCCCCATTTGAAAACATTTATGTATCCGCCCCTGGCCACTATTATCTACCAACTAGAGACAGAACCACGGGTTGCACGGTTTCAATTATTTAGAATATAGAAAGATAATTAAATTATACAATATGTTATTAACACATCTATTTTATATGAATAATTTCATAATTCGTAAAATATGAACTTGTTTCTCATCCAATTTTTTTAACATTGTTTGAAAGATTGATGGTTTGTATCTTATTATTTATTTTTTAAACGTCTATTTTATTGATTATGAAATCGTTACATACTCAAAAGAGTAGATGTTGTATACAATATGGAAAGTAATTATAAATACAACAAGAAAGAAATTATGAAAGCCCGATATGCGCAAGATTATCGGCTATGGCAATTGAACGATGTCCGATATGGATTATATGAACACCTGCAAAATGAGTAATCTAATAATGTATGACATTAATTAGATTATCTATAGCTATGTTCCTTGTTCGGCCATGAATGAGATCGATAAGCTGTTGGGGTTCCCCTTCAAAGATGATTTGTCGATATCCTCGAAACTAGAGAATTCCACCACCATTGGTATATACAAACTATGCTTTCGATTGACGATTTTAAACTATCACATCGGAGACGACATCGTCGCCGAATAAAAACGTTCTACCATGAGAGAAGGAACGGTTACAATGAACCAAGTCAATTTGAACGAGTACTCACATAAATTAAACGAGACTAATTTTTGTTATTCCTCCGAAATTCAGATTTTTCGCTTGGTCTATGATGATCATATAGTCTGATTCGAGATGTAAATGACAAAGGAGAGAATTGAAATAATCCACAAAGATCCAAACGTCTTTGAAAATACCAACAAGATCCTCATCAAAACCTCCAATCTCTCCTCAAGTAATCGTAGCATCCATTAAGAAGAAGTGATGATCGCCTTTTCCATTACCCAGACACGAAACGTTATCTCGTCCATAGGGCAACAAATTTACACCAGCCACATACTATCAATGGCCAACACTTATCAATAACAGTGGAGATCAACGACTACCGTTCCGGAGAAGAAGAAGAAGAAACCGTCACTCATGCCTCTTCACTTCACCAACACGATCTTTTGAAAATTTGTGTTCTTCGCTTGTTAGATCGCCAATTGTGTTTTTATTAGGAACGAGTTTCATCTTAACAAACAATCTTTAACACCCGAACAGTTTACTCCCAGATCTAAATCCATCTTTGAGAACTGTTTCTCAATTTGGAGAGATTCAAATCACGATCACAAACGCTTTGGTGATAAAATCAAACCGTTCAAAGAATTGAAACCAATCGGGGAAATCCCGAGTGGTGAAGCCAACACCAATACTCGTAGGCCATGGCCGGATTGTGGTCAGAAAACAAGTCTCCCGGAGTGAGAGAAAGAGAAACATATCTCAAAATTGAAAGTTCCAATTCATCTATTTGGTTTTTTTTAAAAAGAGAGGAATATTGACAAACAAACTAAAAAAAGAGGGAGATGACCGACGCAGCCGGAGCCGGTGCCGGCCGGTGTGTCTCAGAAGAAATAACGGTTTTGTTTCGTCTATTGAATCGTCAATCTTATCCTTTAAGGAAACCTTAAACGTGATAAAAAAAAAACACCTTAGACATGTATCTTACATTTATCTTATCCTTTCGTCTAAAGAACGGTTTGTGTCTTATTATTAGGCATGTATAAACTGTGAAAGAATTTGTAATTGCTTAACTGGTGATTCATAGTTTGTTTTTCTTAGATTTATTATGATATAATTGGTTTATTCTTTTTTACTGAAATAAATGCATTAACAATCATATTATTGAGAAACTAGGTGAAATTTCTTTTTGTTATTGGATAGTTGGCAAAGTAGAATAAAAGTATTAGTATGTGAACATAATCAAAATAATATTGAAGTGTAAAAAAACTAAAAGTACAATCAATTGTTCAAACGTAACAAAACAAATATCTTGGAGTTGAAATCATAAGAACATATGTTGAAACTCTCCATCTCTAACTCAAGTAAGCATTTTAGATAACAGCTTCCAATATCAAAATATGTTACTTAATCTTTCATCTTTTTGTAATCCTCTTGATGGTGTAACCATACTTTCTCTGTCTTCATAATTTTTTGGTGATACTACAAACAAATCTAGTTGGAAATTAGACATGGGTAAAAGTATATACTTTTTCATCAATATTGTTTATGTATACCCACTTTATAAACATTGTCTCGCTAAGATTAGACTATCAAAACAGAAAATCATTTCACAGATCTCTTGTTCATAGATTCTATTACGAAATACGAATGGTTATCCGAATGTGCATGCCTAGCTGAGACTAAAGTGAAGTTGAGTTCACCGGTCAACGAGAGATTGACCCAGACAAAGATACGGAGTCAATCACGGATAGGTTTTATTCTTAATCCGGTTTGGTTTTCTTATTGACATCAAACTGTAATTTAACCAAATCAATAACCAAACCGATACCCTATTGTAAATTTGTAACATATGGATGGATAATGGCTTTGGTTATGTTCTTCTTTTTTTTATATCTAACGTACGTATTGAAAAGATTTAAAGATTTAAAAATTACACTAAATCATATATCTGATGATTATTATTGGTTTATTTACATATATCACGACGAATCTACCGAATCTACCAAAGAATTCCGTCGAAAATTTTCCGACGGTAATCAGACCGATTTCCGACGGAACTGAAATTTTTCAATTCTGTCGGAAATCTGTCGGAATTATTTCCGACGGACAAGAAGACTGTCGGAAATTGGTCGGATTATTGGACCGTGTAACTAGCCGGTGCCGATACCGGCAGTGATTCCGGTTTGTTGTCGGAAATCCGTCGGAAATTAGGCACCGTTAATATTTTCCGACGGATTTCCGACAGACACATAACTAGCTGTCGGAAATCTGTCAGAAAAATAGCCGTTATATAGCCGTTATATAGCCGTTATTATATCCGTTTGATTTTCGACGCTTTTCCTACAGATTCCCGACGGTCAGCGTATTTATATATATGATTCCACACATCTTCATTTACTCACAACAACAACAACTTCCAACCAAATTTTTCTTAGAAAAAATCGTCAAGAGAGTGAGATGTCATCTTCTAGATATTATAGATCGTGGATGGATGAAGAGATGTATGATCCGGAGTCGAAGACATTAAATGCAAGTTATGCACGAGGTATATGCGAGTTCATGGCGGTTGTCGGGAATCGAAATGTGATAAAATGTCCATGTTTAAATTGTTGCAATTCGCGTAATGTTAATGTAGAACAAGTTTGGCATCACTTGTATACCAATGGTTTTATGCCGGGATACAAAATTTGGTTTTTTCATGGAGAAACTAATAATGATGGTGCTAGTAGTAGCAGTGCACCATATGTTGCGGATAGCTTAGGCGAACATAGAACGGATAACTTAGGTGAACATAGAACGGATAGCTTAGGCGAACATAGAACGGAAGTAGATTTTGGTGTAGGTACTGCTGAGATGGTTCATGATGCGTTTAGAGAGAATTTGCCATCGATCGTAATAGGGGAGGATAGAGTAGAAGAACCAAATAAATAATCTAGAAGATTTTTTGATATGTTAGACGCAGGGAAGCCGCCCTTATATGATGGGTGTCGAGACGGACATTCACCTTTATCAACTGCTAGTAGACTGATGACCATTAAGACGGACTTCAATTTGGCGGAAGACTGTGTTGATGCGATAGCAGATTTTGTGAAAGATATTTTGCCTGAAGATAATCAGGCACCTGCATCATACTACGAGATACAGAAACTTGTAGCTGGTCTTGGTATGCCGTATCAGGTGATAGATGTATGCATCGACAACTGTATGCTATATTGGAGAGAAGACGAAGACCGGAGAAGATGTAAATTTTGTCGTAAACCACGGTATCAGGAAACTGGTGGGAGAGTTCCAATTCCATATAAACGTATGTGGTACTTACCATTGACAGCGAGGTTAAAGAGGTTATATCAATCTGCGCGAACGGCAGAACAAATGAGATGGCATGCAGAGCATCGTCAAGATGGAGAGATTACACATCCTTCAGATGCAAAAGCGTGGAAACATTTTCAAATGTTGTATCCGGATTTTGTATACGAGTCAAGAAATGTGTACCTCGGGATAAGTACGGATGGTTTCAACCCATTTGGGAAGCATGGAAGGCAGTATTCTTTGTGGCCCGTAATCGTAACACCGTACAATTTGCCCCCTGGTATGTGCATGCGTCGAGAGTTTTTATTCCTCTCCGTTCTTATTCCCGGCCCTGAGCATCCGAAGCGATCACTTGATGTATTCCTCCAGCCATTGATTTATGAGTTACAAATGCTATGGAGTCACGGTGTCGAAGCATTTGATGTTTCACGGAAGGAGAATTTTTTGATGCGTGCGGTCCTTATGTGGACTATTAGCGATTTCCCAGCATACGGTATGCTATCTGGATGGACTACTCATGGAAGATTATCGTGCCCGATTTGCCAAGACAACACTGACGCTTTCCAATTGAGGAATGGAAGAAAGCCATGTTGGTTTGATTGCCATAGAAAGCTTCTACCGTACGACCATCCCTATCGTCGGTCTAAAAGATTATTTAAGAAAAATACACAAGTGGTTGATGGTCCAATTGATGAGATAGACGGTTGTACTATATTGGAGCTGTTGAGAGATTTTGGTGCTGAGAGGACTCCTGATTGTGGGGGTAATGGGCATGAACCGCTTTGTGCTGTAAGGGAAGCTCACAACTGGCACAAGAAGAGTATATTTTGGGATTTGCCGTATTGGAAGGATCATTTATTAAGGCACAACCTCGATGTGATGCATATTGAAAAGAACTTCTTTGACAACATCATGAATACGGTGTTAAACATCCCGGGAAAGACAAAAGACAATGTGAAGTCTAGGATGGATGTTTCAAAGATTTGCTACCGTGATTATCTTGATCGTCTTCCCGATGGTACATATCCTTTTCCTCCGTACCGATTGCAAATACAAAAGATAAGAGAATTTTTCTGGTGGATTAAAGACGAAGTTAAATTCACTGATGGATATGCAGCTAATCTGGGTAACTGCGTAGACTCGCGATACCTAAAGTTTATGGGACTGAAGAGTCATGATTGTCATGTACTGATGCAGAGGCTTCTTCCATTTGCTTTTACCCATCTCCTTCCTCAAACTGTCCACGAAGCTATTGCAGCAGTTGGTGCTTTCTTTAGGGATTTATGCACGAGGACACTTACAGTTGAGGGGATCCGCAATTTAGATGCCAATATACCAGTGATCCTTTGTAATCTTGAGAAGATCTTTTCGCCGTCTTTTTTTGATGTTATGGAACATCTTCCCTTACACCTCCCCCGCGAAGCCGAACTAGGTGGTCCCGTTCAATTTCGTTGGATGTATCCTTTTGAGCGGTACATGTTCCATCTAAAGAAGAAGGTCAAAAATTTGGCTCGAGTTGAAGGTTCTATTGTCGCACAGAGTATCAATGAAGAATCATCACAGTTTGCGGAATATTACTTTCCGCGGGGAGTTCGTACGAAGAGTAGACGTCCTGCTCGTCATGATGATAGAGGTGAGAGAGTCACGTATGCCGCGCTGGTCCCTGAGTTGTTTTCGCAAGTTGGCCGAGTGATTGGGAGAGGGAAGAGACGCTACCTATCACAAGATGAGTGGAGTCACTTACATATGTATATCCTCACGAATTGTGAGGAGATGGCGGAGTACGAAAGGTAAAAACAGAACTTATTTAAATACTTATTTTTTTTTATACCTAAGTAATATATAGGTTTCATATGTTATATATTGTTGTTTGCTTTCAGGATTTACATTGCATCAATACGTCGCTATTATCCGGATATGACAGAAGACGAACTTGGAGAATCTAAGGAAAGCAATATTACGTAAGTTTTTAAAAAATGCTTATATATCTTAAAATTAGTGAATTAATTATGGGACTGAATAAAATGTTTGTTTATTAATTTGTCTAAATTATTATCTCAGGTTTCTGAAGGAATGAAGAATGGAGAAAGGTTTCCGACATGGTTACAAGAGATAGTTTATGGCCCAAGCTTCGAAGCAACTTCATACGTTCAGTATTGCACTAGGGGATTTGCACTTAGGATTCATGAAGAAAGGTCGAGGCCAACTGAAGATTACGGTATTTCAGCTACAAGTGGTGATGTAGTCTACTACGGAATTCTCAAAGAAATATTGAAAGTGAGCTATCCAGGAATGTTGGGCATGAGGTGCATTGTTTTCTTGTGTGAGTGGTATGATCCGTCATATCCAGAAGGTGTTCAGGTGAGCCAATTTGGCGTCACTTCAGTAAATTCTTCTAAGAGACTGCAAAAGTATGACCCATTCATCCTAGCATCACAGGCAGACCAGGTTTGATTTTAAAATTTTATAATACGTGCGTTATAGATAAATAATGATATTGTAATTGCCTAAACTAAATATGTTTGTTTCAGGTATGCTACATTTCTTACCCTAGGGTAACACATCGAGGAGATCCTTGGATTACAGTGACTCCAATTAATCCAAGAGGGAGACTATATGGAGTTGCTGAGCAAGATGCTATGCAACCAACTAGAATTACTCCGATGGCTCCAGTTGGTCATTCTTCAGCGGTGGACCTTTTTGTTGATTTCACTGAATTTGGTGATAATATAGTACATTCAGAATCAGAAGAAGAAGTTGGAGAATTTGATGAAGACGAAGACACAATTCCTTCGGAAGGATCAGACTCAGACTCAGATTTAGGATTTTGATATGTTTGTATTTGTTAACATAAACAAGAATTTCAGATAATTTATATTTTCCTTTTTTTTTTTTTTTAAATGATATTCCGTCGGAAATCTGTCGGAAATATATATATATTTCCGACAGATTTCCGACAGAAACTGATATTTATATAATTCTTATAAAAAATTCATCTGTGTATATATTCTTTTAAAGCATGGGTCGGAAATCTGTCGGAAATATATATATTTTTCCGACAGATTTCCGACGCAATATTCATATCATGCTAACCTTAAAAGACGACACGTGTTACCCTTAAATCTGTCGGAAATTTATCTATTTTTCCGACAGATTTCCGACAGATTTAGGGTTTTGAGGTCAAATTCCAGAATTTCGAGAAGACAAAGTCTCGGCATACAATTCTGACAACTAAAGTGAAAGATAATTGAGTAAATAGCCTTCTCGATGTTATACAGAACATGTTTTGCGATTTTGTCATGTTTCAACCAAAAGCGTTTCATACAGTTACATATACAAAACAATAAATGTTTACGGAAAATACTAAATGTTTAGAATTTGAAAGTAACAATGACCATTATCAAGTATTTATCTTCCAAATATTGGTTCAACCATGCTATTAACTTGTAACTACGAAAACGGATCATAAACAAGCTTAAAACCCCATATCTCTCGGAAATCTGTCGGAAAAATGTATATTTTTCCGACAGATTTCCGACGGAATTGGAGATTTCAGGTAAAAATATGTACAAAATGCTAACAATACTAAATATTGTTTAAAAATTACCAATTTTTTTCCAAAATGCTAATTCATTAATTTCCAAAAAAAACATTTCTTAAATTTAATAAACATTTCTTAAATTTCTTCAATTCCTTAACCCTAAACCAAATAAAAAACATTTTTTAAATTTTCCATACACTAAAACCCCATATCTGTCGGAAATCTGTCGGAAAAATGTATATTTTTCTGACAGATTTCCGACGGAATTGGAGATTTCAGGTAAAAATATGTACAAAATGCTAACAATAAAAAAATGTTAACAATGCTAAATATTGTTTATTAAATTTAAGGAATTGAAGAAATTTAAGAAATGTTTATTAAATTTAAGAAATGTTTTTTTTTGGAAATTAATGAATAAGCATTTTGGAAAAAAATGTTAACAATGCTAAATATTGTTTAAAAATTACCAATTTTTTCCAAAATGCTAATTCATTAATTTCCAAAAAAAAACATTTCTTAAATTTAATAAACATTTTTTAAATTTCTTCAATTCCTTAACCCTAAACCAACAAGAAAACATTTTTTTAAATTTCCCATACCCTAAAACCCCATATCTGTCGGAAATAACCCAGATTTCCGACAGATTTCCGACGGATTTGCCAATTTTTACCCGCGAAATAAAAAATAAACACCGCGAAATCAGTCGGTCCAAAACACGCGGCCCATTTAATTTATTTCGATTTTCGACGGATTTCCGACTGCTTGAAATCCGTCGGAAATCTGGGTTATTTCCAGACCACTCGTCTTCCCCGAAGGACACTTCCTCAAGCCTCAAAAAACTCACAAATCGCCTCCTCTGCCTCTAGCCCTTCCGATCTGTCTATTCACGCCGGTTTCTTCGCCGGAAATCGCCCACGAGCCCTAATCTCCCACGAGCCTCCTCCTCCTCGCCTTGTCTTCGCTGGAAATCGCCCACGAGCCCCCTCCTCCTCGCCGGAAATCGCCTCCTCCTCGCCGGAAATCGCTTCTTCTTCGCCGGATTACGTACAAATGGCGGAAATTCCATCCCATTTGTAAGTATCCTCAAATTTCATGTTGATTTTGGTTAGATTTAATATAAATTAGTTTGTGAATTGATTTTTGCTAGATTTCGGATTAGGATTAGGGTTAGATTTAGGGTTTGGGAAATTATATTATGAAATTTGGAAATTGTTACAAATTTTATGAAATTGTTACTGAATTGTTAGTATTTTTACTAATTTTTACTAAATTGTTAGGGTTTTTAAATTGTTATGAAAAATTATATTTATGATTAGAAAAAATTAGATTTATGATTAGGAAAAATTATGAATTTAGATTTAGGAAATTGTTTTTTCCATAAATATTTAGAAAATGGTTAGCATGTTTTACTAATTTTTAAACAATTATAACAATTAATTTAGAATTTTAGAATTTTAATATTTTAGAATTTTAAATTATGTAACAATTTATATCTATATTTTAAAGATATCTAACAATTTATATCTAACAATTTAGAATTTTAATATTTTTGAATTTATATCTATATTTTAAAGAATTTTAAACAATTAGGTTTATAAGATTGTTTACAAAACCTTATAAAACTATTTAAAAACCTTATAAAACTATTTAAAAACCTTATAAAACTTTACAAAAACCTTATAACACTATTTAAAATCCTTATAAAACTTTAAATTTAAAATATTAGAATTTTGGAAATTTAAATTTTAAATTCCACCTCAGAATTTTAAATTTTACAATTTTGGAAATTAAAATTTTAGAATTTAAATTTTATAATTTTGGAAATTTAAAGAAATGTTTTTTTAAACCATTATATTTTTATAATTATATATTTAACCAATTTCGAAATTTTATAATTTTTATAATTATAAAACTTTACAAAAAACCTTATAAACAGTTTTACACGGTATTTAAATAGTTTTATAAGGTTTTTTTAACAGTTTTACTAAAACTTTTAAAAACTTTATAACTTTAGAATTTCTTAATAATTTTACCATTATTTGCAAAAAATAGATTTTTCATATATTTAAAATATATTATCATATAAATCTAGGGATTACGGCGGTTTCGCCACTGCATCTGGCAGCGGCCAACATCGTCGTCGTCGTGTGAGTAGAGCTCATTCGACTTCGACGTCTACACCTACACCGTCGTCTACACCTCTACAGACGCCAGTGACACCAGCAGCCACCACAGCACCGTCGCAGATTAGCGTCGAGGACTTCATGGGTCTTCCTGGACGAGAGAGGTTGACTAGACTCCATCCAGACCAGCTCGGTAGAGACAGATGGTAAGTTTTTTTTTCCATTTCTGTTTTTTTTTTAACAAATTTAATTTAATTGCGACTAATGTTACATTTTTTCCCGTAGCTTTGGTGATTCTCGCAGCGGGATTTCGAAGTCCCTCTACAAGATGGAAAACTCTATGCTCAGCCGTCCTTATGCGACGTACACCGTCATGCCACTGGAGGATCAAGAAATGTGGTTTCGCCAATTTGCGGTAAGTCATCTATTTTCACAATTTTTACTTTCATTTAAATTATTATTATTTATATTTAATTTTTGTTTTTGCAGCAAGAATTTAGGTGGGACCCACACATGACCGCTCTGGTTATGAGGGAATTCGACTCTTATGCAGCACTGCACTACTCGAAGAAGGTGTTCGAGTGGAAGGATAAGTGGCTACACGGTGAGGTGCCAAAGGAGATGGTTGAGAAGCCAGACTTGTGGAACGGGTTCATCGCCTATTGGCAACTAGAGGCTACCAAGGAGAGCTCTACATATCACTCTAGCAACCGGAACAGCCAGCGCAACGGCAAGGGACCTTCCACCCACAACCTTGGAGCTACCACCAAGAAGACAAAGGCTAGGGATATGGTAAGTTTTTTATGTACGTCTTGATTTTTATTTTATTTTTTGTTTTATACATTTATATTATCAAATAAATTTCTAACAACTGCACGCTAAGAAGTTGGGTCGGGATCCCAACAACTTGGAACTTCTGCTAGCAACACACACCGACAAGAATGGTGTCGTCCAGGATCAGGTAGCTCGGGAGATTCAGGAGAGCGTCCAGAGAATGGAAGAGGAGTACATTCTGTCTCAGCCATCCGTGGAAGGAACCCCTCCCCTCACCCAAGCCTCGGACGACATCATCAACGAATTCGTCTTAAAGGTATGTAAATTTAAAATAGTTTTCATGTCTTTTTCATTTACAATTTAATTTGTTCTGCAGGTTGCTCCGCAGAGCAAAGGGCGGCTTTATGGTCTTCCCGACGACGCAGGATCATCGGGCTCTTCTTGTTACAACAGCGAGACATCCGACCTGAGAGCCAAGATGCAGGAAAAGGACGTCGAAATTGAAGGTTTGAAGACGACGGTCCAACAGATACGAGAAGCACAAGCCGCCCTAGAAGCCGAGCGGGACAAGGACAGGGAGATGATGCAACGGATGATGGATTACTTGGGCCGCAACCCGGATTTTCCGCGGGGGCCCACCATTTAGATTTTTATTTTCAACGTTTTTGTAAAACAATATTACTTTATTTTTATTTTAATTTCTACTTTTAATTTTATTTTAATTTAAATAATTCAAATTTTAAATTTTAAATTTATATTAAATTAATTATTATAATTTTTAATAATTTCTACTAATACGTCGGAAATCTGTCGGAAATGGATCCGTCGGAAAGCTGTCGGAAATCTGTCGGAAATAAATACGTCGGAAGTCTGTCGGAAAGTCGTCGGTTTACATGTAATCGGAACTCGTCGGAAATCAATCGGAAACAAAACCGACAGATTTCCGACAGTGACATTTCCGACGGAATTCTGACGTGTCGCCGGACTCCGGCAGGATGTCGGAATTCCGTCGGAAATAAAGCCGTCGGAAATCTGTCGGAAATTTTTGACGGATTTCCGACAGAATTACCATTTCCGACAAGATAGAAACGACATACAGAATTACCATGTCGGAATATGCGTTTTCCGACAGACTTCCGACGGATATTTCCGTAGGATTCTCGCTGTTTTCTTGTAGTGATTGGATTGTTCACCGTCAAATCTGTTGCCAATGCAAATCCCGAGTGAAAACATACGACGCAAATACTAGGGTCGCAAGAAAGACCTCTCTTTTCCGTGATTGTCCTCATCGGATGTATCAAAACGGTCTATGTTGCCGATGCGGATAATCCCTCGATATTTGGGATTGTGCCCGAGCTTTTAACTACATAGCCAAGTCTTTACGGATGAGCCACGAATTCGAGGCGGCCACTAAGAAACAGAAGTTGAGGATCGCGTTGGGAAAGAGGAAACTTCACTTGGTTCTTAGCTTAGAACACACCCTTATCGACTGCATCAGTGTGTCGAAACTCTCCGAGATCGACAAGTATGATATGATCAAAGAGGTTGACTCGGGATCAAGAGATGATCTTTTTCGTTTACCTAAGGAGAATTTCTATTCAAGCGATGCCTACGTGAAGTTTCGGCCTTTTGTCTGTGAGTTTTTGCGCGAAGCAGAGGAGAATTTCACCATGCATGTGTTCACTAATTATAGCCCTGAACATGCAAAGAAGGTGGTGAAGTTGCTCGATCCGCATATGATATATTTTGGGAATCGCATCATTACAAGTAGAGATAGCAACGGTGATTTGAGGTCATTAGAACTTGTTTTGGCAGAACCACGTGGGGTGCTTATCGTCGACTATGATCATAGGTTGTGGGTGAAGCGGGACCACCGAAACCTGATTAAGATGTCCAAGTACGAGTATTTCAAAGAAAGTAGCAACGATGATGGCGTTTTAGCAAAAATTCTCAACTTCTTCCTCAAGAAAATGTTTTTGAAAGGAGAGAATAAAGTTGTGGACTTGGAGGGGAAGAGAGACGAAAGTCCTGATGATGATGATAAATTGTTGTTAAAAGTCGTCTTGAGACTCCTTAAGGTATTTCATGAGTTATTCTTTAATGGAGGATATCAAGATGTGAGTCCTCTCCTGCCCCGCGTCTTCTTCGCCAAGAAATTTACTTAGCTACCAGTAGTGGGATCTATATTTTCTTGATATAATTTTCGTGTTCTTTCTTTCAACTTTCTATTCACGGCCTCTGAATTAGTTCCAAGAATCTTTGGTTATGTCAAAGTCTATGGCAACCCCATATTGGATCATTAATTTCCCCTCTAGTTTGAGGAGATGCCGTGTTTGCTTTAGTTTTTTGGTTCTGAATATAAACAATTGGATTTATGAATCCATATTAAATCCAAACATAATTCAATGTTATTCCATGATAGATTCATTAATAGAATTTAAAATCTAGTGTTACTGGTTCTAGTATTTACAATCTCTTTATCAAAAGAATTCGAAATCTAGTGTTATTGGTTTTAGAATTTACAATCTCCTCATTAAAAGAATTTGAAATCTATTTTTATTCAATCAAAGATTTCAGATGATCATTTCAAATCTTTTGTTATTCATTTTTGATAGATTTTAAAACTCTTTTTACTTGAGAGATTTTGAGTGGATTTCAAATTAGTTTTTACATGTAAATGATGGCAATCCAAATCTAACTCTTTACCCTCATATTTCTCAACTCCATCATACAAACACACAATTTTAACAAAACAAAAAAAATACCTCGCAAATGATCATACATTTACGTTATATATATACATTTTTCAAGATTTTTATTTCTTCATCTCTTTCTTTTTTCTTTTCAAAGTAATAAAAAGGTTATTATTTTTTCAATTTTTTGTCTTTTTCTACTTTCTAATCAATAAAAATTTATTTGAATTTGTTTTTTTTGTTTGATTTTAGATATAATTTTCTATATTTTTATTGAAATATTTTTTTTTGTTTCCAAATTCTAGAACCTAGTTATATTTTAAAATTCTAAAAACGTTGAAAAAAATAATATAAATTTATATAACTGTAAAAAATAGTAAAAACTTGAATAAATTATCAAATATATTATAAAAAGTCAAATGATTTTATTAGTGAATTCAAATCTATTATAAAAGTCAAAAGATTTTGTTAATATATTAGCAACGGATTTTAAAAATATTGATAAGTTGTGATTTCAAAATCAATAATGAATCATTTTAAATGAATCAAGTCTTTAAAAATCTAATGAGATTTAAAATCTTATGGACTTGAATTAGAATCCACTATTGAATCCACTTAGTTAGATGAATAATGATTCCTAGTTTTTAGGTGACAAAATCAAATTGTGGGTCCTACATTAAAATTCAGTTTTTTTTAATGATTAAATTATATTACATGGATGATTTTGATTGGCTAATAAAAATGGGTGAATGAGAAAGGTTCACCCCTAAGGATGAATCTAAGAATTGTTCTTTCTAAAAACGTCTATACAAAATCTTGTTGCTAAATTTCTTAGACGATCTTATTTTTATTTTATTTTTGTCAAATCTTATCCGATCTTATTTTACTCTATTTTAGTGTCAATATATCTTTTGTTCAGAAAGAAAACAAAAAATCAGATGACATCAAGGAAACGAACATATTACGCCAAAAAAAAAAATGATTTTCTGATTCTTAACAGTAAAACCAAAAAAAAAATGATTTTCTGATATTTGTTCGAGGGAAAAACAATTTTCCCCGTGATTTTTGAGAACGAATTCGAATGTTGTTATGATCTGTCTATTTTTTAGGATATTACGTTGTTTCTAAATCCAAATAGTTCACACATGTTAATGATGTTATCGTTAACATGGTTCACATGTATTTTTCTTTTAAACGTCTGGAATTATTATAGATATTACAATCATCACTAGACCAATTTGACCTAGTTCTATTATGATGATATTCATCTATCTCTTGTCTTTTGCGGTTAAGGTAAATAGCTTCTACATTTGCCTCCATGATGCAGCTCTCCATGTACGACATCTCCTCTGATGCAACTCTCCATGTGTTACCTCCCCATGATGGACAGGCTCTCCCCAACAAACGGTTATGCATGTACGACATCTTCCATGATGGACAGACTCTCCCCGGCGATCGGCTTAGCATGTACGACATCCCCACTGATGGACATGGTCTCTCTGCACTCTAGAACCTCCAAGAAGCGTTTTCTCCATTAATCTGCAATAAAGTGTATTATCTGGAATTCGAACCTCATACCTTATGTAGAAGTCTTTAAAGACTTGACCATTGGGCCAAGGGGCTTCCATGGTTCACATGTTTATATTTATTTTTTGCATAAAAAATATATATAGGGTTAATTTGCTCACTAGCACAAAAAATAATTATAATTAGCAAACTAACAAAACTTAATTCATGTGACACATTTATATCCATTAAATTTAGATTAAATGGTTAAAATTTTAAATATAGATTTTTTTTAGGTTATTCCACCTAATTTCCCAAAAATTATGTTAACTTGCAAAAAATGAAAATATTATCTTATCCGACTCGGTGACGGCTTTTAAATACATGTCTATAGTTAAACTTAGGCTTTAACAATGGCTTGTGTTCATGATATTGTTCGACATGGATTTTGTAGCCAATGCAGATCAATTGTGGACACTCGAAGCCATGCTCTAATACCTTTCAATTACCTAGTTAACGGTCTAGAGTTGAGTCCCGAATTTGTGGGGACAATGAAACGCCATGTTTGGATTAAGTCTCTAGAGGAGAAGAGACTTACTTTAGTCCTTGGTCTACAAGGCACGCTCTACGACTCCCGACGAGTTTCACTGCTCTCAGACGGAGAGAAATATCTAACCGAAGAAGTTGACTCAAGGTCCGATCTGTGGCGATTAAACAGTCTTCCAAGACCACGGCGAGGTTTTGATTAAGCTACGACCATTTGTTCACGAATTCTTGCGTGAAGCGAACAAGTTTTTCAAGATTCATGTGTTCGAGCTCTGTAATCCTGAACACGCCCAAGAAGTGATATCGTTACTTGATCCTCACGGTACTTATTTTGAGAAACGCATCATCACAAACAGAGATAGCGAGATAAAGAATCTAGATCTCATTTTGGCGGACGAGAGTGGGATTATCATCCTAGACGATATACACGTATATTGGTGGCCCGATGACTACACAAACCTACTGCAAGTCGCGCCCTACCAATATTTTAAGCGCGACAAGAACAATACTTGGATCAGTAAATTTGTGGAGGTTTTGAAGAAAACGGTGAGTATGGACATTGAAGAAACTGGCCCAAAGTCTTATGCGGAAGAGAGAGGAGATTAGGGCACCGAGGATGGTGGGTTGGCGACGGCTCTTGAGGTACTCAAAGAGGTGCACAATAAATTCTTTAATGAAGACTCAAGAGATGTGAGGGCATTTCTTTTCCCTTGAATGATAGGCTTTGTTATTGTCGCTTTTATTGTTGATGATCCGTATTGACATTTAGATTTTGCTTTTATAATAAAAAGCCAAAGAGTTACTAGAAGAAGCGAAATATAGAACCAAAATATTAGAAGTAAATCGTACAAGATATCGTACTTATACAAGATCTATAGAGACATATGGATATGGTACATACATAAGCCAAAACCACATATCAACATAAACCTCTAGTGATTGAATATGGCCTGTCGTCTCCGTTTTGTGTCAAACGAAATTTCAAGACACTGAAAATGAAGTCTCTCACTGTTTTCGACATGAAGTAGGAAAACAGTAGGACTCCCATCGCACCAATGAAGACACCAATTATGCATGTGAAGAGATTGGTTTCAATTGATATTGTGGTAACACCAAAAGCCACCAACACACATACCAATGCAATCGATATTGCAAAGAATCCGCAACGGAATATGTGGCCATGCATCTCGAATGATGTAGGAGTCACGACTCCAAGTACGAATAAAGCCATCAAAGAGAAGATTGCCGGGATCCAAAACATGATCTGAAAAATAATCTTGACGGCCAACGTACTGACAGATGATGGGGGATTCAAACCAAATGAAAGAACAATTGTGGCAAGAAGTACCGCAATCATGGCCATAATAACTCGCGTGTTTTGGAGATAAATTTTCTCATCCCAAACTTGCAGGTTGTTGATCTCCGGTGTACCACTCCCACTAGCAAGTACGTCTATGCTAACACTTGGATTTTCGGTGGTGAATTCATTTGCCTGGCTGCCTGAATCAATCGCGTCGTCTCTCTGCTCGATAATATCCGAAGTGCTTTCGGTTGGTACAGTAGTATCTACTAGACTATATATATATATATATATATATATAAAGTATATACAGTTGATCAGTAAGGAAAACTAAATAAAAGAGATATATATATAAAAATTTGTAAAATTGTTTCATTACCCTTTGATACACTCGGCTGCATGTGTGGAGTTTTCTAGGTTGTTGAAGAAGACTACAAAGCCTTGACTTGGCAACAAAAATTTCGGCTTCAACTCTTCAAAATGACCAGTTTGATCAAACCTCTCCACCAAACAGAAACCACAACGATCAGCATGGGTGTTCACTAAAAAAGGATAAACCAAGAACATTAATCACATTAGAGTATGCTTAATGTAATATGTAATGGCAAGCAAGCCAGGGAGAGTGAGACGTCTAGTTTGAGAATTTCGAATAAGAGACTCAAAATATAAAGAAATAACTCTTCTTTATTAAACACTTAGGAAAATAACTCAAAACCTAAGTTTCTATTAAACTCATAAAATCCTAAAGGGATGTCACAACTTTGACAACTCCTTTTATAGGGAAACATAACTCCAAAACCCTAAAACACAATTTCCTTTTATTATATTTAGATAACTCCTAAATATATTTCCTATTCTGAACCCTTCAGAATTAATTATTCTTCAAGCTTACTTCAACATTCTTCTCCTTAAGCTTGAAGTCACTCTTCACCAAATCTCGCACTCCCATAAGTTCCCTTACTTCCTTGAATCTGTTCTTTCCCAATGCCTTTGTAAGAATGTCTGCCTTCTACTCAACTCCAGGAACATGCTCAACTTCAATCTCCCCACTCTCAACACATTCTCGAATGAAGTGAAACCTCCTCTGTATATGTTTACTTCTGCCGTGAAAAACAAGGTTCTTTGTGAGAGCTATCGCAGACTTATTATCAATATGGATGATGACCTTCTGACTCTCTGCTCCAATGATTTCTCTAAGCAAGTCACGTAACCAGATAGCTTGTTTTGCCGCTTCAGTTCCAGCCATAAACTCGGCTTCACACGATGATAAAGCCACTACATCCTGCTTCTGAGAGCACCAAGAGATAGGACCATTACCCAAATAGAAAATATGTCCTATCGTTCTTCTCCCATCATCTGGATCAATATTATGATTGCTGCCACTGTACCCAATAAGCCTTGGTATCTTTGTAGTCCTCTCAAACGTTAAACCCAGAGATATCGTTCCTTTAAGATACCTTAGACATTGCTTAATCGCAGCTCTATGGGATTCTCTAGGACTATGCATATATCTGCTCAAAACTCCAACACTGTAAGACAAGTCTGGCCTTGTATGAATCAAATATCGAAAACATCCAATCTTCTTTCTGAAGGCCGTAGCATCTATCTCTTTTTCACCTTCTGCCTTTGAGAATTGAGTACCAAACTCCATTGGTATCTGCACAGGATTACAATCCATCATCCCTGTTTCCTCCAAGATTTTGAGAGCATACCATTTCTGACTCAACACGATCCCTGTCTCACGTTGAGTTACCTCTATTCCAAGATAATACGTCAGCTTTCCAAGATCACTCATCTCAAATTTAGAAGCCATCTCCTACTTAAACTTATTGATGATCTTCATGTCTGTTCCTGTGACAAACAAATCATCCACATAGACTGCAATGACAAGTGTATTACCTCCTTCTTCCTTTCGATATACCGTTGGCTCCTTCGTACACTTCCTGAATTTCAGCTCCTCAAGGATTTGGTTTAGCTTGTTGTTCCAAGCTCTTGGTGCTTGTCTTAGCCCGTACATCGCTTTATTCAACTTATAGACCTTTCCTTCACTTCCTTTAACTTCAAAACCCTCAGGTTGCTTGACATACACGGTCTCTTTAAGTTCTCCATAGAGAACGCTGTCTTGACATCTAGATGATGGATCTCCCATCCTTTTGATGCTGCAATATTCACAAGAAGCCTTATCGTTTCAATTCTTGCTACATGAGCAAACACTTCCTCAAAATCTATCCCATATTGTTGTACATAACCCTTAGCAACAATCCTCGCTTTGTGCTTGTTGATGCTTCCATCTGAATTCCGTTTAAGCTTAAAAACCCACTTTAAACCAATAGCCGTTGCTCCAACAAGCAAATCAACCAGATTCCAAGTGTTCAACTTTTCAATAGACTTGAATTCATCCTTGCAAGCATTAATCCATTCAATAGATAGCTTTGCTTCTTTGAAATTTCTAGGTTTGTTGTTGAGAACAAGCAAAAGTGATTCTCCTTCCTCCTCTGCGAGTAGGATATAGTCTTCGAGATACACAGGTAACGTACTCTTTCTCTGACTTCTCCTAAGCACCGGTGCAACATCCTCAACAGACTAGAAGATCTCATCTTTTTCACTCTGTGTCGGAAGAGCTCGTGTCGATCGACATGGAAGTGTGTCGATTGACACACACGTCTTTGTTTCCTCTTCAGCTCATGTCGATCGACATGGGAGCGTGTCGCTCGACATAGACATCTCTGTTTCGTTAACTTCCGTATTTTCCCAAATCTCTGGCTCAATCTCCTCTGCTTCAATTTGATTAGTAAGGGCATGATTTTCAAACTCCCCTAGAATGATGCCAAAGCTCCCATCGCAGTCTTGTCCCGATTGATCCTTCTTCCAATTCCAGCTTTTTGTTTCATCAAAAACAACATCTCAGCTTACAACAATCTTCCCTGTTTGTGGATCAAACAACCGATAAGCCTTAGACCCTGGTTCCGTTCCCAAGTGAACTAATACCCTTGACCGATCATCCAATTTTTTGAGTAGATGGTGATCGATTTTGGCATAGCTAATACAGCCAAAGATCCGCAGATGATCAATGCGTGGTTTTCTTGATTTGAACATCTCATATGGGGTCTTGTCCTTTAGAGCTCTCGTAGCTATTTGATTTAGAAGATATGTTGAATGCCTTATTGCTTCCCCCAAGAGATAATTCGGCACTCTCATGTGCTTTAACATACTTCTTGTCATCTTCATCATCGTTCTGTTTCTTCGTTCTACAACACCGTTCTGCTGAGGCGTGTATGGGGCTGTGAGATGTCTCAGTATTCCAGCATTCTCGCAAAAACAATTGAACTCCTGTGAAACAAACTCTCCTCCTCTGTCAGTCCTGAAAGTCTTTATTCTTGCCCCTGAGTCCTTCTCAACACAACTCTTGAAACTCTTGAATTTCTCAAAGGCTGAACTCTTTTCCTTAAGGAGAATCGTCCACATATAACGTGAGTAATCATCAATGAGAACAAAAACATAATGATTACATGCAGCTGTACTCGGTGTAATGGGACCACACAAGTCTCCATGTACTAGCTCTAAAATCCCAACGGCTCTGTAAGATGTGGCTTGCGGAAACGATTGTCTCACTTGTTTCCCGAGTAGACATAATCTACAAATCTCCTTTTCAAAAATAACCTGCGGAAGTCCTTGGACAAGATCCCTTTGCTTCATAGATTTGATGGTCTCCGTACTTATGTGTCCAAAGCTAGCATGCCATCTGCTCGATTCACTAGTAGAGGCAAGGTTAAGGTAAGCATCATCTCGAAATCCCATACATACCTTGTACAATCTTTTTTTTGACCTTGGAGCTTTTGCAATGAGTCTTCCTTTTGCATCCCTCATGGTAAGGAAATCTCCTCTCATCCTGATATCGCAACCAGACTCTGTTGCTTATCCCAGACTAATGATATTGCTTTTCAGGTCTGGAATATAGTATACATCTGACATAACTCGTGGCTCACCATTCATATCAACAAGTGAGATTGACCCTTTCCTTTAATATCAACTCGAGAGTCATCTCCAAATCTCACCTTTCCTGTAACCGATGCATCAAGATGCTCAAAGTATCTCCGATCTCCTGTCATGTGATTGTTGGCGCCATTGTCGAGATACTAAATGTTCTCATCCCTAGTGTATGTCTCAAACTTTCGCGGTATACACTTTTCTTCATTGAGAAAAACAACCTCATGCATCATGAGTTCATCGGCCTTTTGGGTGCCCTGGATCTCTGTTTCTTGAGCTTCTTGTAGCCTTAATAACCGGTCTGGACAGTCCAAAGCGAAGTGTCCAATCTTATCACAGCGATAACAAGTGACCCGTGACGCGTCTCTCCACGCATTAGAGCGTCCTCTACCTCTTCCTCTATTGAAACGACCACTGTTTGGTTGTAGTCACTTGTAGACTCTCTGCTGTTTGAACCTTCCATGTTAACATACATGAGCTTAGATTGATCCTCTTGCGTTTCCTCTTGCTCAGTAATTCTCTCTTCATACGCCTTAAGCCTTCCGATAATGTCTTCAAAAGAAGTAGTATTAAGATCTAATACTTGCTCCAAAGAAGCCACAATATGAATAAACTTCTTGCGAGGAAGACAATTAAGGAATTTCTTAACCAACTTTGCTTCTTCGATGTTCACTCCAAGGGAAGCCGATTTTGATGCTATCTCTGACAATCTACCCGCGAAATCATCAATTTTATCTGTGTCTTTCATCTTAAGACGATCAAACCCAGCCATAAGTGTTTGTAGACGTGCTTCTTTTACTCGTTCAGCCCCAACGTATCTCGTCTTGATAGCATCCCACACTTGTTTAGCCGTGGCCAAGTCGCCGACTTGCATCACAAGGGCTTCCGGTATTGATTGAAACAAGAGAGCCATGGCCATGTTGTCTTTATCTCCATCTACTGCACCCGTTCCTGTCTCAATTGCTTCCCAAACCTTGTGAACTTTCAACGCAATCTTCATCCTTATCACCCACACGGTGTAATTTGTTGAGGTTAGCATAGGACACACAATGGAGGACGAGCCTCCTCCCTCCTTTGGTTTAACCGGAACAATTGCACCATCTGCCATCTCTTCCTAGGATGTCGTAACGCTCTGATACCAAATCTAGTTTGAGAATTTCGAATAAGAGACTCAAAATATAAAGAAATAACTCTTCTTTATTAAACACTTAGGAAAATAACTCAAAACCTAAGTTTCTCTTAAACTCATAAAATCCTAAAGGGATGTCACAACTTTGGCAACTCCTTTTATAGGGAAACATAACTCCAAAACCTTAAAACACAATTTCCTTTTATTATATTTAGATAACTCCTAAATATATTTCCTATTCTGAACCCTTCAGAATTAATTATTCTTCAAGCTTACTTCTACAAGACGGATCTTAAGTTTTCATAAATGAACCCAGTGTGTGAGCAATATAACATCCAATGATGAATAGCACTAAAATTATTTCAGATGATTAAGTTGATGGACATGTTAACCGATTATTTAGAAGAATACTAATCTATATATAGCTATTATCAGAAGAATAAAACAAGTAGCTATTTTGAAAACTGGCCAATAAAAATATGAATACTAACCTGGCCAGGTTGGCTGAAGAATTATCTGAAACCTTGGCTCAATTGTTCTCTTGACAATAAATAAACAGTAAACCATCTAGGATTTGCGATGACTGCAGAAAAAAAAACAGAGTTAAGAAAACATGATCACTCGTAGATACAGAGTAAGCATTCGTTAAATTTTAAAAACAAAGATGATAAAAAAAAAAATGTACATCAAATATTTTTTAGTAGGAAGAGTAGAAGAAATAGAGATAGAAATATCACAACTTTTAGGAAAAACAGAATTGAACTTGTTAGATAAAAGTCAAAAGTAATGTTTCGTACATCCGCATGCATTATTATTAGAGATATAGATAAATCATATATATAAAAAGATAGGCCTGGGAATTCGGGTAATCGGTTCGGATTCGGGTCATATTCGATGGGTTTCGGGTAATCGGATGTAGAGGTTTTATACCCATTAAAGAACCTAAACATATTCGGTTCGGTATTTTCGGGTTCGGATTGGTTCGGTTTTAAAATTAATTACCCGAAAAAATTCGGTATCGGTTCGGTTCGGTTTCGGATATTTTTTACTCAGACTACCAAAACAAATACCAAAATATCCGAAAATGTCCAATTTATTTGAAATTTATATAATTTTTTTATAAAAATTGAAACAATTCACATAAATTGTTTTTTTTTTATTAAATTAACCGACAAAATCTTGAAATTATCTTAAAACTGACAGAAACAAAATTGTAAAATTCACCAATTTTATTCTACATATCCAACCTAAAACCAAAATGTTTACAAAATAATTTATGTGTCGGATATTTCGGGTATCCATTCGGTTTTCGGTTGGGTACTAGTTCGGTTTCGGGTTTTCGGTTCTAGACATATATGATCCATTGGGTATTTTAAAAAAAATTAGTTCGGATCTGGTTCGGATAATATCGGTTCGGTATCGGATCGGATGTTTGGATCCGGGTAAAATCCCAGCCCTATAAAGAGATAATAAATAAATAAATAAATAAAGAAGAAGATATATATAATTAAACTATAAGGAAAAAGATGATAGAAGATTTCTTGATCGTTGACGCAAAACCCAATTGTAAAAAAGATCGATTACTTGTAGAAAAAGATCATACAAAAATCCGAGCGAAAGTTCGAAGCACAAGTAACGATACGGCACTATACAATCATCATTCATGCATGGCGAATGATCAAAAAAAAAAAACTGATTCGACTTTCGCCGATATACTAATACAATACAATCATTGATTTAGAAAAGAAAAATAAAGAGAACTGAGAAATCGAGAATCGTCATCATCGTTAAAATCCAAAAAAAAAAATGATAAAGCATAAACAATAACTAAATTAGAAAAAAAAGTAGAAAGAAGAATGAAAAACCTAAAAAGATTTCGTGTTTACCTTTTTTTCGTTCCACGCGGTGCAATCAGCAGTGAAAAGCACTTGTTCTACGTGGCGATCAAACTGTTGAAGTAATCTGAGATTTTCAGTCGACGACATACTTCAGAATTTGACTCGAAGATGAAGAAATCTTTGGTTCTTGATCTTCAAAATGCAGTTGGAGAAATCCAAGACGATGTTTCTCTTTCCTTTGGTGATTACGTCTATTAGAAGTTAGGTCAGGAGAAGTTTGACTCTGTGAGTATCTATATATATAGAGGACAGTCGATCGGTTAAAAAGATTAATACGGATCAAGATTCAAGAACAGAGGCAACGAACTGAAACAGACTTAACGAATTTCCCCTTTTACATTTTATTTGAATGAAACAACCTATAAAGAATGCGAACACAATTAAAAAAGTAAAGAAAATTGTTTCTCCATAAAAAAAAAAAAAAAGAGATTCCACTAGTTCTTTATTGTTAAAGGCGTACGTAGTGAACTCAAGATCTGAGGATCAACAAGAAAAGCTAAAGTTGCATCCATCAAATTGTTAGCAAAACACATATGAGCACGGAGCAAAACCTTCCATCCCTACAATATCTTGTGCCGCGTAAGGTAAAGAACAAACAATGGATTACAGATTAATATATTGCTCGCTGCAAAACTCTTTGTATTCTCTGATCAACTAAGATAAACACGAAATCACCAATTTAGAAAAATAGACAACACTGTATTGTCTTAAAATGGTTTCGAGCTGATAAAGGCACGAGAGAAGATTCCTCTCCTCAACTTCTCTCATCTTCCATAATAGCGAATTAAGCACCGATTCCTACAGTTATAAAAATTCACATGATCTCCTGTACGAAGTGGTAACAAACTGGATCGGAAAAACAGATTCAAAAACATTAAAGAAGAAGTAAGCATCTTCTTCACAACATTAAAAACCCATAACGAAACGAGTCGCTAAAATCCGATGGTATAAATCGATCGGGTGCAGAGAAATATATACTGATTTCATCCCCAAACCAGAAAAATTCGATATTTATCTCTTCTTCGTCCCAATCAAACATACTCAAGAAAAAACAGAATCCATTAATTTGATCGTATAAGCCATTAATTTACCTCTCCTATTAATTTGACTCAAGAAAAAACAAGTCGTCTTAAACTATTCTGAATGCCAAATAGAATCGAAATTTTAAAAAGCAAATTTTCCTTTGCATCCATGAGAGCATCACAATGGTTGTTCTTAGTTTTTAGTTCTTAACAAATTTTTATATTAAATCTGCCAAGAACAGTTCTAAGAGCAGATCCAAAAATGTTTAAATAAGAACAGATCTTCAACAGATCTTACCAAAATCAATTTTTTATTATTTGTTTTTAACTTAAGAACATCTTAAGATCTGCTTAAAGAACAACTATTGTGGATTGCTTAAAAGCCTTGTCCGTCTCTATGTGTCTCACAAGACGTCATCTTCTGACAAAGACAAAGTTAGGTTGTCTCCTGGTCCGACATTGTAATATGCAAGTGACCGGTTGTCCTCTAAAAACCTGACTTTTCCACTCAACTTCTGTCGGTCAGCCGTGATCTGGATCTCCCCAGCTATTTTCTCCTTCAAACGTGCCACACTTTCCGATAAAGACTCCACTGTGGTCTCAATGACCAGATAACCACCATCGACACTGGCAAGAGAAACCATGACTGTAGCCGAACCCTGATGGAAATGGTAATTACCAGATACAATCATACAACATAGACGAAAATAGGAAAGAAAAAAAACACGAAAGAACCATCACCGGGTGTTGAGCAAGAAACTGGTCTTCTGGAACAAGGGCTGGCTCATCGAGCTTTTGTCTCTTTGTCTCTTCATCATCCATTACCTTGTTAGCAAAAATATCTTTCTCCACAGAAGCATGCCATTCAATCATAGGCTTGACTCCTCCGTGCCGCCATTTAAATTCCTGGAGAGAATCCCACTGAAGAAGACGGAAAAATCCATTATGAATGGCTGCTGCATAAGCTTCACTCTCCAACATCTTTCTTTACAAATCTATGTGGGGCTTTATTACTTTTGAGTACTCAACGACAAATTGAGAGAAACGTGGGAACATGCTATCATTGGGATTCGTAAACTAAAAGCCAGCTCTTTCCATCAAAGGCAACATAAAAGGGTACCCAAACCATGCCGCAAGCTGCGCTGTGACCTTGAGAGTAACAAACTCCTTGAAACCCATCCCTTTTTTAGGAAGTCTAACTTGTAGAAGATTAGGCAGAACAATAGATTGAGAGTGATCAAGGTAAAAGCCATCTTCTTGTTGATCAGTACTAGCTGTTTCCTGATTAGGTTCATCTTTCTGATGGGAACGGTATTCGCTAAGCTTGTGCTTGTAGAAAGCATGAAAGGGATCTGACCCTTCATAAAGTTGTATCATGGCTTGTTTACCTTACGAGCCATCATCAACCTCACAGCATGCAGCCCCTTTTTTTAAAGGTAACGTGCCGTGCTCTCGATAGCTCTGAGAGTACAACCTGGAGTCGGCTCAATGATTTCGGTACTTGCTATAACACCGTCTTCTTCACGAAGAATCTGAGAAAGAAATTGACTAACCTGTTGCTGGTAAAACCCGTGAAAGGATCTGAGCTCCTCCTGGTATGCTGTAACGGCATCATCTTCTTGATTATTCTGAGAAAGGTATGCAGTAAGCTTCTCCTGGTAATATGTGTGAAAGGAATCTTCTGAGCTCCTCAAAAATTTGAAGTTCACTCGGGGATTCGCCTCAATCAAACTTGTCTCATACTCCAACCCTTTTTGGCAACTAAACGTGCTGTATTCTCCACTAATTTTCTCATCTTTGGAGGTGTGAGACTGAATCTCTCATCACTCGCCATGGCTTCCTCTATTGTTTTTTGCAAATCATTATGCTGCTCCAAACTCCAACTCCAACTCGACATCTTTTCTACAAAAATATCAGATTCTTCGAATTTCAGTTTTGACCTAAAATATTGGTTTCGAAAAATCTCCACAACACCGTACCCCCGCAAGAAGCGAAGAATGAACGACCCCGAGAAAAAATCGACCTAACCAAACGACGAGAAACAAACAACTATTTGGGCCTTTCCCATTATGTTTGGGCCTATAATTACGATCCCTTTAGACTAGGCTGTTATTGTCAACGAAGGAAGATCAAGACCTCTTCACAAGAAACACCATCGAAACATCTGGACGTTTGTCAGCTATTTAGACATCTAATAAACAAACAAGTTCATTTTTCCGCGATGATCTTCCATTTTGTGAAGTAAGTGTTAAGTGGACTTTGGGTCATGTGGGTTTAGGACATTCATTACTAACGATATCTACAAATTAAACAACCACTCTCCAGGGGACAAGTGCGAGCATCCTTTTGTAATCCTTTGCTTCGGTGGTTCTAAATTTCTACTTTGATCTTCAGTTTCCTTTATGAAAGCAAATTAATCTACTATATATTTACAAATGAGTAGTTATTTAGACTTTTTAACCATAACATAGGTACAATTGGTAACTGACAAACTGTGTATTTACCGGTTTTAACTTTTTACAAATTACTAGTTTTGTGGGTTTATTGGGCTTAGACATATCAACTCCTAATTGGGCTTATTCTGGTTAAGGTCCATTAACAGATTAAGAGAGATTGATCTGAGTTGGTTAAATCGGTTCAAGATTGGTTAAGTGAAGAGATCTTGGTTCTAACAACTTTTCTGATTAGAAGAAGATATAAAAGATCAGAGACAGAGACTTGAAAAAGTTACGGGAAAAGTCTTCTTCTTCTTTAAGCGTTTCTTCTTGTATTATCTCTCTTAATCTTGTTGTAACCCGACTTTGATTCTAGTGGAAATTCTGGTAATAAGTTATCACCGGCGAGCCTAGGGTGCCGGAACTAAGCACCTGAAATCGAGTCTTTGCGTTCTTACTTTTATGCTCAAGCGATTCTACAAAGATCAAACGATAAGGTTTAGAGTTTGGATTCCGAAACAATAAACTCTACAAGTGGTATCAGAGCGTTGGTGGTAGAAATCGGAGCTGGGGTAAGGAAAGTGGTGATCAGAAGAAGGGATCTTACTGGAATAGGAGATTCTGGTGATCTGATCTTTCTGGGTTACGTCGGAGGAGATAACGGAATCAGATTTGGATCTGATTGGTTATGTTGAAGAAGCTCACAGGATATTTGGAACAATCAAAGGCTTTTGATTGTTAAGGTTGTACATGTCAAGGAGAAAGAAGTTTAATCTCAAATCGCAAAGAAGAGAGAAAGAGGATAAGATCAAAAGAACTGTATCAGAAGCAAAGAACAAGAGATTTTATCTCACCAGGTGTTTTCTGATTCTTTTGTGAATCTGTTTTTTGGTTCTTTTCTTCATTGTTGTAATTCTTCAGATTGCTACTTAGTCTTGTGTTTGTGTGATTATGCAGGTCATAGAAGCCAAAATTAGTTATCAGCTATGGATCCAACTCCAGGAAGATTTGAGATAAAGAAATTTGATTGTTCAGGGGATTTTGGTCTCTAGAAATTAAAGTTGATGGGACAGCTTGAGATACAGGGTTTGCTACAGGTTCTTAGTGAGGATTGGTCTACAATGTCCACAAGGGAAGTAATGAAAGAAGGGGATCCTAAGCTAGCTATCAGAGAGTCTTATGTGGATACTAAGAAAGCTGAGAAGGATCTCAGAACAAGGAATTTGATAGCTACCTGCTTGAGTGACCGTATCTTGAGGAAGGTTATGAAAGAGATTACTACTCTTGGAATGTGGAAGGCCCTGGAAAGAGATCATCAAACTAAGTCATTGCCAAATCACATTTACATTAAACAGAGATTTGCAAGTTTCAAGATGGAAGAAAGTAAGTCCATTGAGGATAATGTTGATACCTTTCTGAAGTTGGTTGCAGATTTGGCTAGCTTGAAAGTTGAAGTTTCTGAGGAGGATCAAGCCATTCAACTTCTGTCAAGTTTGCCTCCAGCATTTGAACCTCTAGTTCATACCCTGAAATATGGAACAGGAAAAGAAACTATTACTGTCAATGAAGTTACAAGTGCAGCTTATGATAAGGAAATGGAACTCAAGCAAAAGGGAAAGCTACACAAGGGTAATTCAGGTGGAGACAGTTTGTTTGTTGGGTCTAGAGGCAGGTCAAATTCCAGAAATGGTAAACGAAAGGGAAACAACTACAGAGGCAGGTCTAACAATAGAGGAAGGTCTAAATCTAAAGGAAGGTTTACTAAAGACTTTAAGGGTGGTTGTTTCATCTGTGGTAAAGAGGGTCATTGGAAAAGGGAATGCCCTGACAAAGGGAAAAGAAACTCAGATGATTCTGCTAATGTGGTTTGGGAAGTACCTCAACCGATGGTGTTGACTGTGACTACTGGAGTGTCACAAGGTGAATGGATTCTTGACCCTGGATGTACTTTCCATATGACTCCAGACAAAGATCTTTTGCATGACCTGGAAGAATATGAAGGAGCAAAAGTCAGAATGGCTAATAAAAGTATTAGTCATGTCAAGGGAATTGGAAAGATAAGGATAATAAATCCAGACAAGTCAATAATCATTTTGAGTGAAGTTAGATATGTTCCAGATTTTGATAAAAGTCTAATATCAGTAGGAATGTTAGACATGAATGGTGTTAAGTATGAAGGAGGCAATGGGATACAGCAGTACTACAAAGGTGGTAAAAAGGTGTTCTCTGCTAAGTGGAATAATGGGTTATACTATTTGCAAGTAGATGTAGTAAAGGCTAAAGTAAATGCAGCAAAGACAAATGAAAATGATGCAAATCTGTGGCATTCCAGATTGGGCCATATGAGTTCTAAACAGATGAGCATATTGGCTAAAGAAGGATATCTGTCTAAAGTAAAAGTGGAGGAACTTAGCTTTTGTGAGAGTTGTGTCCTTGGGAAATCTCATAGGTTAAGTTTTCCAGCTGCTAAGCACACCACCAAGGTAATTCTGGAGTACATTCACTCTGATCTTTGGGGATCTCTTACTAATCCGGAGAGCAACAGTGGATGCAAATACTTTGTAAGCTTCATAGATGATTTCTCCAAGAAAGCGTGGGCGTATTTCCTGAAAACAAAAGATGAGGCATTTAGCAAATTTAAAGAATGGAAACAGGCTGTTGAGAATCAAACTAGAAAGACTATCAAATGTCTACGGCCTGAAAACGGGTTAAAATTTTGTAATAATTAGTTTGATGGGTTGTGTAAGGCTTCAGGGATTAAAAGGCATAGAACTTGCACCTATACTCCACAGCAAAATGGAATTGCTGAGAGACTAAATAGAACTATAATGGATAAAGTTTGGAGTATGTTGGCTGAAACTGGTTTAGGAAAAGAATTCTGGGCAGAAGCTACCTCTACGGCTGTGTATCTAATCAATAGGTCTCCTAACTCTTCTATTGATTTTAAGTTACCAGAAGATGTATGGACATGTACTAAGTCTGATCTGTCTCACTTAAGGAGGTTTGATTGCTCAGCTTTTATTCATACAGTTCAAGATAAAACCAGTCCTAGAGCTCTAAAGGGAATTTTCATGGGTTGTCCAGTTAGAACTAAGGGCTATAGAGTGTGGATGCCAGATGAAGGCAGATGTATTACGAGTAGAAGTGTTGTTTTTAATGAGAATGAGTTGTACAAGCACACTGTTAAGGCATCTAAAGGGACTGAGTCAGAGGTTGCAAACTCTGATAAGGTTTCAAAAGACAAGACTAAAAGGAAGGTTACATTCAGTGCTAAGCTCATACAAGGTCCTACTCCATCAGCATCTGAATCTGGTGAATCTTTTGATCAAGGTGGAGATTCAGAAGGTGAATACACTCCTCAAAGTTCTGATAAGGGCAGTGATTCAGAAGGAGAATTTGAAGTTCCTGCACCTAGTAAAGAGGATGAAGATCTTGAAGGTTTTGAACCAGAATTGGGTGATTACATTTTGGCTAAAGACAGAGTTAGAAGAGAAAATATAAAGAGACCAGCGAGATACGAAGATGAAGATTTTGTGGCTTATGCGTTATCCGCAGCAGATGACATTGAATTCATGGAGCCAAAGTCACATAGTGAAGCTATGACTTGCATGGACAGAAAGCTATGGTCAAATGCAGAGAGAGAGGAGATGGAATCTTTGTGGAAAAATGGTACATGGATTCTTATAGAAAGGCCTCTTAATGCTAAGCTGGTTGGTTGTAAATGGATATACAAACTTAAGGCTGGTATTCCAGGAGTTGAAGATCAAAGGCACAAGGCAAGGCTTGTTGCTCAAGGATTTTTCCCAAAAGAAAGGGATTGATTACAATGAGATCTTCTCTCCGGTAGTCAAACATGTTTCTATACGGATCATGTTATCATTGGTGGTTAATTTGGATTTTGAACTAGAGCAAATGGATGTGAAAACTACTTTTCTTCATGGAAGTTTAGATGAAAGGATCCTAATGGAACAACCTGAAGGTTTTGTTAGGAAAGGAGATGAAAATAAGGTGTGTCTTCTAAAGAAATCCTTATATGGTCTAAAACAGTCTCCTAGGCAATGTAATCTACGGTTTGATACTTTCATGAAGTCACAAAAGTTTCATAGAAGTGACTACGATATGTGCGTCTATATGAGGGATGTTCAAACTGATAAGGCTATCTACTTGCTGTTGTACGTGGATGACATGTTAATAGCTTCAAGAAATTTATCAGTTATAAAAGACTTAAAGGAGAGTTTGAACAGGGAATTTGAAATGAAGGATATGCGTAAAGCTTCAAGGATTTTGGGTATGGATATTATTAGAGACAGGAAGAAGGGGACTCTAATTCTATCTCAAAGAAACTATTTGGAAAAGGTTCTAAAGACGTTTGGTATGTTTGAAGCTAAGGCTGTTTCTACTCCTATTGCACCTCATTTCAGATTGAGAAGTGTTTCAGAGAAGGGTAAGGAAGAGGAAGCAATGCATATGAAGGATAAGCCATATTCTAGTGTTGTTGGGAGTTTAATGTATGGGATGATAGGTTCTAGACCTGATCTAGGTCATGTTGTAGGCTTGGTTAGTAGGTTTATGTCCTCACCAAGTTAGGAACACTGGGAAGCAATTAAATGGATACTTAGGTATCTAAAGGGATCTTTGGAAACTAACCTAGTGTTTAAGAAATCAAGAGATTTCAGTATTGAAGGGTTTTGTGACTCAGATTATGCTACAGATCTTGATAGGAGTAGATCGGTAACTGGATATGTTTATCAAGTTTGGGGTAATACAGTAAGTTGGAGGTCTAATCTATAATCAGTGGTTGCTCTATCTACAACAGAAGGTGAATATATTGCTCTATCAGCAACATCTAAAGAAGCGTTATGGCTAAAATGGTTTTATGAGGAGTTGGGTTTTAAAGTTGACAATGTAAGGATACATTGTGACTCACAAAGTGCATTGACACTTGCTAAGAATGCAGTGCATCATGAGAGGGCAAAACACATAGCAACTAAATATCATCAAATCAGGGAGGTGGTTGCTACAGGCGATGTAAGTCTATCTAAAATTCATACAAGTAAAAATCCAGCAGATTTTTTAACTAAAGTCTTACCTAGACAAAAGTTTGAGCTCTGTTGTGATCTTATCAATATCGCCTAAGTGGATTTGCAGCTCCAGGTAACTCAAGTCAGTGACACCTCGTAATGGAAATAAATCAAATGGTTAGAGGTTGTTTGTTTATCACTGGCTAGATCAATATAAAGGGTGCATGTTATATTGATAAGGAGTTTAGGAGTTACATGTGATGCTTTGGAGCTGGGAATAGAGGTTTCAGTACCAGGTGGAGTTACTGCATATATAAGAACAGTGAATGGTCATTGTTTTGGTTCAACAAAGTTCGTAAATGAGGTGTTTGCGTTTTGTTGATGGTTTCTGGATAGATAAGGATTTGTTCAGAAAATTTTTTTGAAGTTACCTGATTCTGAAGAAGCGTCGTGTCTATTGTGCTTCTGGTATGAGGATCGTCTTTGTAGTTGAGTGTTTGTAGATTGATGGAACTGAAGTGAGTCTATTGATTGGTTTTCCGAGAAGCATTTGGGTCATTTGCGTCTGAATTGATCTTTGGGTCTTCATGGTTGATTGAGTGATTGCAGGAATCGGAAGGAAGTTGGTCGATTGATACTCTAGAAGATCTTCGAGTAAGCTACTAGAGATTGTTGGTTTTCAAGTTAACACGAGTTAACTCGATTTGTGAAGATCTGGATTCGAGTGAACTTGATAGGGTTATGAATCTGCATTAGAGATCAAGGTTTGGTCAGAATCAGTGAGAAAGGAGCTTCGAAAATCTCCGAATTGGGAAAAGCCTTCGAAATGGAGAAGAGAGGACGGTTTAACTGAGTTATTCGGAGAGGAGGAGTGAACGGCGGTTAAGGGATGAGGAGTTCGTCGGAGGTGTGGCATGATCGGAAGGGTTCATCTCTGTCACACTTCGCCGCCGCCGCAGAGTCGAAGGAGACGAGAAGTCGATGAAGGTTAGGGTTACGGGAGTTGGGAAGGTGTTGTCTAAGTCCAAAGGGGGAGTTTGTGGGTTTATTGGGCTTAGACATATCAACTCCTAATTGGGCTTATTCTGGTTAAGGTCCATTAATAGATTAAGAGAGATTGATCTGAGTTGGTTAAATCGGTTCAAGATTGGTTAAGTGAAGAGATCTTGATTCTAACAACTTTTCTGATTAGAAGAAAATATAAAAGATCAGAGACAGAGACTTGAAAAAGTTACGGGAAAAGTCTTCTTCTTCTTTAAGCTTTTCTTCTTGTATTCTCTCTCTTAATCTCGTTGTAACCCGACTTCGATTCTAGTGGAAATTCCGGTGATAAGTTGTCACCGGCGAGCCTAGGGTGCCGGAACTAAGCACCCGAACTCGAGTCTTTGCGTTCTTACTTTTATGCTCAAGCGATTCTACAAAGATCAAACGATAAGGTTTAGAGTTTGGATTCCGAAACAATAAACTCTACAAGTTTATTTAGCGTTTAAAGCCATGGTTTCTCATATATATATGATGTTCCTCTTACAACTTTATGTTATAGAATAAGAGCATAACCAAAAAGATATATCATATTGGTAGTGCAAAGAATAAAATGAAATCGGCACAAATAATTAAAAGAATATTTTTTAAGGGAAAAAAGTCAAGCAACATAGAATGTGTCACTTTAGCAAAAAAAACAATAACAAATAATTTTATCATGGTGTGATCAGTATTTGGAAGGGGTTGGAGCAGCCTTGGGACCGGTGAAGTAGAAAGGACCGACGCTAAAGAGGTTCAAGTTTTTGTCGGAGTAGTAACGGTATCCGTTCAACGACAATGGAATTCCGGTGAGACCCTTGTTGACATTGGTCGGGATGTTGCAAGTCTCTACCGGAGATGTGTAGAGCTTGACTCGGCACTGAGCTATGTCCTTGATGTTGGTCAACGACACGTGGAAGTATCCCTTATAGTTAGTTGGATCTCTGTAGATCACAACGACCTTCTCGCTCTTTTCGTAGTATGATGGCTCGGTGCACTCAATCTTTATCTTTGCTCCTACAATAATTCAAATTAACCGAAAATGTTATCAACAGTAACTTTCTTGTTAATGATAGATAGTTAATTAGTGCCCTTAAGTATATTGTATTAATTTAGACCTAAAATAGGGTAGGTTTTGTAGCCGTTTTTGCAAAGAATGACACCATCAACGGCTTTAAGGATCTCTGGAACGTATGGCTTGGTGGGTGGAGTGTATGTTGGTTTTGGGACATATGGAGGTGGAGGAGAATAGCTTGGAGACTTTTTGTAGACCGGAGGTGAGAGGGTGGGCTTGTAAACCGGTGGAGTGTAAATCGGAGGTGGGATAGTTGGCTTAGTGTAAACCGGAGGTGAGAGGGTAGGCTTGTAAACCGGAGGGGTGTAGACTGGAGGAGGGGTAGTTGGCTTAGTGTAGACCAGAGGAGGGGTAATTGGCTTGGTGTAAACGGGAGGTGGGAGTGTGGGCTTGTAAACCGGTGGAGTGTAGACTGGAGGTGGGTGTGTTGGTTTGTAAGCAGGTGGAGTGTAAACCGGAGTAGTCTTGTGAAGTGGTGGAGTGTAAACCGGAGGTGGGGAGTTGGCTTAGTGTAGACCGGTGGTGAATTGTAAAGCGGAGGAGATGAGGGAGAGTAATAATCAGCAGTGGTTATGGTGGCCAAAGAGAGGAGGCAAATGGCAAAGGAGGCGCGTGTGATCGCCATTGTAGAGCGTGTGTGGCTTGTCCTTTGCCTTGTTTTAAGCTGGTTCGTTATTTGTGTTTGAAGTGGATGAGGAAAACGAATTCCTCCAATGGGGTTTTATAAGAAAATGTCAAGAGTATTACAGATTTGAATAAAACATTTTTTTAAAATGATATCTCCATAGGTGAATAATAGAAAATCATGTTTGGGATTTCTAATAGTGTATTGCACGATCAAAAAACATGATTGCCTTTAACAAGATACAACCATGCACACGATGCCGACCAAAGAGAGAATATATAAAGCAACTATTATTATGACCCGTGCTTATGCATGCATCATATTTTGGTAATTTAAGATACGCAAAAGTTAGTAATATTACTAGAAGAACCGACCTTTAAAAATAACCATTACCCGATATTTTGAAAATACGAAACTCTTGACAAAATGGTTATATCCAAAATATTTGAAATAACTACCAATCGGGTTTAACGTAAAACTACAATTTTTGAAAATACGGTTATACTGAAAGAACACAATCTTTGGACACAACCATATATATAAACCGAAAGAAGACTACCCAAAAATATTCATTTCTTTAGGATTGCTATTATATATAGATTACAAACCAACCATATTTCTTAGTGGAGAAGCCAAATTTAGAAAAGCGAATATTTATTATAATTTTCTATATATCGTAGATACATGCTACATCTTTAATTGACCACTTTAACCATTAAGGCAAGGTTCGATACACCAATTTCGTATCATACATTTGTGTCTTCATTAATACTTAGAGAAGACTCATTGACAATTTTGGAAACCGTAATCTCCTCTACATGAGCTCTGTTGTGTTGTTGAACCACAAGGATAGATGGGATGATGTGGTTGACCGAAGAGTCAGTGTACTCGTTTGGTGTACCACCCGTCATCTACAATTATTTAAAATTATAGAAAAATTAATAAAAATTTATGTTAAAATTTTAACATTTTAAACATCTAATCCTAACAATTGTAATAATTCTCATAATTCTAATTATGCTCATAACATATTACTAACCATTCTACTAAATTATATAATTCAATAAATAGTAAAAATTAATATTCTAATATCCTAATCCTAACAATTATAATAATTCCCATAATCCTAATTATTCTAATCAACAATATAATCCTAACCATTCTAATAAATCATATCATTCTAACAATTCCAAAAATTTAATCCTAACAAATATATAAATAAATTAAAAGAAAAAAGGGAATTTTTTACCTTGAAATCGGAATTTGGAGAGAGAGGAGAAGGTTTTGCGAGATGGGAGAGAGGATTGTACGACTGTTCACGGTTCTGGGCTCGCGCTTATATAGGAAAAGAATCGTCGCAAAACCGTCGCAAATTTACGTTGCAAAACCGTCGCAAAACTTTGTTTTCACCGCCAATTCCGTAGCAAAATCGTCGCAAAACCTTGTTTTTACCGCCACATCCGTCGCAAAATCGTCGCAAATCAGGCTATAATCGTCGCAACACCGTCGCAATAATGGTTCTGTCGCAAAATCGCCGCAAACGGGGTTTAGGGTTTGTTTAGGGTATCGAGTTTTCTGGACCAATTTTAGGAATACCAAATGCTAAATATACTTGTTTTTGGGTCCCTTATGCATATAACGAACAAAGACGGACAATAAATGAAGAAAATCAACAAATCGGTGTAAATGATAGATTTACCATATTTATTGTCTAAATGTATGATGTACATACTTATGTTTCTCACGGTTGATAGATTGATGTTATAATAATTTCAATAAAAAAGTTTTTATTGCTTATACTACTGACTCTTTAGTTAATATAACCCAAAAATATGATAAGAACAGGTAACCCAAAAATTATATGTTCAGGGTTTAGGGTTTAGGTTTTGCGACGATTTTGCAAGGGAGTCGTCGCAACTGTGGATAGGTTGCGACGCTTTTGCGACGATTCCCTCGCAAAATCGTCGCAAACCCTAAACCCTTAACCGTGAACATATAATTTTTGGGTTACCTGTTTTTAAAATCTTCTTGCATTAAAAAATTGTGTTGTGTAGATTTTCTTGTATTGTGTTTAAGGGTTCAGGGTTTAGGGTTTAAGTTTGTGACAAAATCGTCGCAAAATCGTCGCAAATATCAATATTTTAATTAAAAAAAAATTACATCGCAATTACTTTTATTAATCTTCTTCTTCATTATCATAAACATAAGTTCCTACTCTCCCTTCTTTTTCCTCCTCATCTTCCTCCTCATGATCTTCTTCTTCGTGGTCTTCATCAAATTCATATTCGTTTCCATCTGAATCCTCGAATATCACATCAAGACCACTGTGGAGCGGGTCAATTCTTGTCAAATCAGTGTTTACCTCCGTTGGGATTGAAATTTCTTCGGTTCTAGCAGGTTGCACTGGGGGTTGATCATCAGCATCAGCTGCCACTACAAGAAAACAGTTAATTAGTGACGCCAGTTTGTGACTATTTTTTTCGTCACAGATTTTTGTGACAGATTTGAGACAACTATGTGACAAAATTGTGACTATACTTATTAGAGTATCTAATCCGTCACAAATGTGTGACGACCACAGATCGTCACCGAAGCGTCACATATAAGTGACTGACTTGAAACAGATTTGTAACTAATATCTTGTCGTCTCAAACTGGTCACAATTTTGTGACGCTTCAGTGACATTCTGTATTCGTCACACATTTGTGACAGATTAGATACTACAAAATCTGTCACGGATTTGCGACGCATTTAAAAGAGTGGCACTGGCATCACAAACTTGATGTCGGTCACAAAGTGACAAAAATTAATTTATGTCGGCAACAAGTAGGTATAGAAAAAAGGTGGTGTGAATATATTTTCTAAGTGTGACTTTGGTCATTAATTAACTTTTGTAATATATTTTCTAAGTGTGAATTTGGTAATTTTGTAATATATTTTCTAAGTGTGAATTTGGTCATTTTGTAATATATTTTTTTAATGGTGTGAATTTAATGCTATGAAATTTAAATTTATTTAATTGTTGTGTGAATTTTTTTTGTATGTGTAATTGTACATAGGATGAAAATCACCAACCCATTAACTATATATTATCTAACGAGAGGGATACTGGAATATTCTCTGTTAGTGGAATAACCATTTTTTTTTAGGCTATATATATTAAAAAACAAGGGGATATTGAAATATTATCCTAGCAAAATGGTCTCAACTACATGATACTTAGCCTGTGGGTGGGGTGTTCTATTCTCTTTAGTGGAAAATCATATTTTCTGTTTTTTATTTTCGTAGACTATATATATTAACTCATGTAACAAATAATAGAAAAATCACTTTAGTGGAAAGGATTGAGCCGAGTTAATAACAACAAAGATCTCGGGTTCAATTCACCTTGGAAGGGAAATCTTTTTTATTTTTAATAAGCGTCGCAAATTCATCTCCAAAGTGTCACTCTTTTATCCATATCTTTATAGGGTTTAGGGGTTCGTTTGTGACGAAAAAAGGAGTCACAAAGTTGTCACTCTTTCGTTACATATTTGTCACACTTTGAATTTTTTGTGACTAACTTGCAACATATTTGCAACTCCATGTTTGAATATGGGACTTTAAACACAAGATTTTAACCAAGCATAGTAATAAAATATTATATTTTCATCCAAATATTCTAAGATTCAATTATGTTTTGTAAATTTATCCAAAAAAAATATAATATGAAGTTTTAAAAAATTACCCTAACAAACTATCAAACTTTTCTATTAAAACACTTAACATCTTATATACAATCTTGGCAAACATATTTGATTTTTCATTAATTTTTTTTAATATAAATTACACTATAAAATCAAACCCAAACATGAACAACAATTGGTACAAGTATAGAAACACCAATTTCCCTCATTAATTCACCTAAATATTTAAGGTTTGGGGTTTTAATTAAAAGAGTCACAAAGTTATCACAAATTTATCACAAAACAGTGGAAATGTGTGACTCCGTTGTTTTGGGTGTAGCGTCGTGGTGGTTTCGAGTTGTGGTAATCTGATTTTTAGCGTTTTAAGATGTTAATTACTATATATATATATATAAAAACTACTATTATATATGTAATCGAATAATAACTTTAGCTTGATGGAACTGCCCATTACATATGACAAATAGGTCTTGGGTTCGACACCTCATGAGACTACTTTTTCCTTTTTTTACTTAGTGTCCAAAATCGTCTCTAAAGAGTCACAAATTTTTCTATTACCGTTTAAGGTTTCGTCTGTGACCACCAAAAGAGTCACCAATTTGTCATTCTTTTGTGACTAACTTGTAATTTTTTTGTGATGCTTTGACTAATAAGTTAATGATTTGTGACTGATTTGCAACTCCAATATTGATTTTGGGAGTTTAAACATAAGTTTATAACCAAAAATAGGTAAAAAGGATTTAGTTTGCATACTATGATTCTAAGATTCCACTATGTACGTTACATTTACAAAAAAAAATTTATAATATGAAGTTTACAAAATTAACTAAGCAACTCTCAAACTATTTTCCTAAAACACTTACCATTTCGTAGTAAATCTTTCTAAACCATTGTTGTTGATCATTATTTTGTTTCTAAGTGATAGAAAACACTATTTAATTGAACCAACACTTCAACAATATATGAAAAATTGATTGGGAACACCTATGCCTCTTATTATTGGTGCTAAATGTTTAGGGTATAGGGTTTAAATTTGTGACTAGTCAAAAGAGTCACAAAAGAGTTACAATGTTGTGACCATTTAGTGACAAATTGTATGTGTGACCATTTAGTGACGCATTTCGTGTTTGGGGTTTCAAAATATTTGGGCTGAAAACGGAAAAAATTGGGCTATTGGGCGCTTAATTCCCCCCCCCAAATTATTATTTGCGACGCTTTAGATACTTATTTGTGACGACGACATATAATAAAAGTGAAAACTCAGATCCCTAAATTCATTACTCCACCAAACTCTAATTTTTTCACTCTCTCTCTTCGCGGCGATTCCATTGATATCTTCGACAAATCTCTGCTTCACTCATGTTTTTGGTCCGATTAGCCTTCCTCTCTAACGAAACCCTTTATTCTCTCTTTGATTTCTCTTTCCTAGGAACCAAACTTTCTCGAATTCGACATCCTATTTGTTTCTTTCTCTTTTTCTTTGGCGCTGTCAGTGGTGGAGTCAAAGCAGAGTTGCTCGATCCATAGGCGATGTTGGACATCGCTCCCACACCGGAAGTACTACACCCACAAGCGGTGTCACTAGTGGACTCAACGGCGGAGGTAATCCATCGACACCAGGAGGTGGCCTCTCTGTGGTCGAAGGGACCAGTGGGATTCGTGGAGGCTCACTAATCAACTCCTCCTCTCATAACACTGTTTTCAGAACACAACCACCCACAGCTCAGCAACTCCACTTTCACACTCAGAGCAATCACGCTCAAGGTAAGGTATGACTAATTCATATGTTTGATACTGGCTTATGCAGGGTGAAAGGAACAAGGTTCTTTGAATGCCTTATGCTTAATGGTGGTATGGTCCGACCAGACAAAGTATAGGTAATTTCTCTTTCTCTAAGGTCTTAGCATCACAACTCTGCAATAAGAACATTTTTACAAAGAGATTCACAACTCTGCAACATTGATTTTTCACAACTTGGCTAAAAAAAAAAAGTCACAACTTTGATTCAATTTCATATATTCACTACGTGTTTTCGTTTGTAACTTTGAATTTTTGTGCTAAATTGATCCTAATTGGTCTTCCTTTTGAAAGTTGGTTTTACGTGCGAGAAAGAACTCTATTTATCTACCAAAAAAGATATGGTAAGCTTTCTCTTTAGTTCTTGAATCAGTAAGATATATTATGTGTAGTATTGTTCTTCAGTCTCATGTGTATGTGAATGCAGTTTTTCGATGGATATGCGTTTCATAGAGCAACCTTTGAGCAGAATTACCGGTGTTATCCATCATCCTTTATCGACAAGGTTTGATTTTAGTAAGCAAAATTGGAGAACTTGTGCAATGTTAAAACCTCAGTTTCTAACTCCTTTTTCCTTTTTCTTTTCTTTTTGCAGCCTCAAATTGAAACTGGTGACAAGAGTATGTGTTTAATCTTACAAATAATTTGTCTTTTTTCAAGTCAATGTTACTCTTCTTTATAATGCTCAAGTTTTGAAATTTGATTATACTTTGTTATCCGTTTTAGTTATAATGCTACCATCAGCTCTTGATCGTCTCGGTATTTATTTTCTTCCTTTTGCTTTTTGATTCTCTTTTCAGATTTTATGTGATTGATTAATTAGAGAACTAACATTCCGTGACTGTTGTGTCCAGCCTCTTTGGACCTCATGTCCCCGCGTCGCACTTCTCCTACAGTTGATGGACCATCAGTCACCGTAACAACCACCGCTGCAATCTCGCCAGAAGGCACCACACCAGCTCCTCTCTCTTAGAACACCAGCTTTTCTCTCTCTCTTAGAACACTAATGCTACTAATGTTTCGGTTACGGTTACGGTTCCGCTTTTGTTTCGGTTAACGTTTTTTGTACATTGGGTTAATCGTTCTCGTAACATCTTTTGTACATTGTGTTACGGTTCCGTGTATTCGGTTACGTATTTTGAATAGTGTAATTAAATGTGTACTTTTAATTTCCTCTCTACAATAGTAGAATACCTAATTTATACGGTATTGAATACATAGTACATACCAAATTTATATTGTATGGAATACAGAATACATACAGTTTTGAATACGGAATCTGTCACAAAAACTTAACAAAGTTGTCACTATTTTGAGACACATTGTTTACCATTTTGTGACTACCAATTCTAGTATATGTGTCACAAAGGAGTCACATATTTGTGACACTATCTAATGTCATAAATCCGTCACACATTAGCTACAACTATTGTGTAACAAATCTGTGGGTAATCTGCGACACTCTCATCCGTCTCTACGGTGTCGCTAATCAGTGACGAATACATTCAGTCTTATATCCGTCACAAATGTGCTACGCTGGAATCTAGTCACTAATCTGTAGCAAATCAGTGACGCATGTGTGACAGATCAAATTTGCGACGAAAAAATTGTCACGCTTTTTTTTCGTCACACATGTGTCACAAATGATGCTTCTGTGACGAATCTGTGACGCAAATGGGAGTCACAAATTGGCTGTTTTCTTGTAGTGTGCTAACCCACCGACAATTCGACCTCTTGGGTTAACTTTTATCACAGATAGCCAATCTTGATCCCGTCGTGCATGAGTGCGTGGGTAAGAAATGAAGACTACTTGCTCTGCTTGGGATGCTAAAACAAATGGCTCAAATTTGTCGGTGTAGCTCCTATTTCTTTTTACGTCAACAACTCCAAATATGCTGGTTCTAACCCCGACACCAATGGATGGATCAAACCAATCACAACGAAATAATACACTTTTCAAGTTCAACACACCAGCATACTCAATCTCGATGATTTCTTTCAAAATACCATAAAAGTTTGTATCGCCAGGGACATGAATACCATAATTTGCAGTGGCTTTATTTTGGCCATGTTCAAATGTGTGAAAAATAAAGCCGCGAGTACAATACATCTTACTCGTTTTTATGCTTGCAATAGGCCCTAAAACAAACTCATGTACCCATAAATGAAATAATTAATTAGTATATATAAATATACATGTATATATATACATATATACATATATTAATATCAAACATGCATGTTTCTTACCTTTTCCCGCATCCAGGCAGCAAAATCACGTTCTAGGAAAGATTGGATTTCTGCATCATTTAGATTAGGAAAAGCTTCTCGTATTTGTCCTTCTAACATTCTGCATGTACGTACACCCGTTAATTAGTTGTGTATATATATATATTAAATCATATATTCTCATATATGTATATATATATATATATATATATATATATATATATATATATATATATATATATGGCTGAAAGTAGTTACAATTTAGCAATATATACGTATGGGCAGCTTGCATATGCTTGAAATCACACCACGTTGTTTCCTTCACTTTTCCACCCATTCGACCAACATCAGAGAAAACATCCGGTACACCCTCTAAGTGATATGTTCGGCTAAAGTAGTAAGTAGAGAAGTTTGATGTCTCCTCTGTCAAACTTCCAGCAATGATTGATCCCTCAACCTTGCGAGATTTTTCGCCTTCATCTTCAGATGTTTGAAGAACCTTTCGAAGGGGTACATCCATCGAAATTGGACTGGTCCACCCAAATCTAACTCATGAGTAAGTGTACAACCAGATGTTCCATCACATCGAAAAAGAAAGGTGGGAATATCTTCTCTAAGTTGCAAATAGTGAGTGGTATGTCTGAATTCAACTTCGAGATTTCGTCCTTTATTAAGGTTCTAGCACATAAGTCTCTAAAAAATGCTCCAATACCTGAAATGGCAATCCGCACCGGAGTAAGTTAATAATTAACTAATACACTTACAAAATATAATTTAATGTATATATCAATAACAAGGAAAAATATAATTTAATGTATATATCAATAACAAGGATTAAACGTAACACCTGCTATTGCGTCGTGGACATTTTGCGGTAAAAGCTCTAGAAAGGCGAAAGGGAGTAGTCGTTGCATGAACACATGACAATCGTCGCTCTTCATCCCAGAAAATTTGCCCCCTTGTTCAACACACCTTGAAAAAATGGACACGTATCCATCTGGGAACTTCACCCACTCCTTAACCCAGTTAATCAAAGCATTCTTCACAGCAGGTGATAGTCAAAAACTGGGAATAGGTGCCCTACCATCCCCTGTTAGATGTAACTCTGGCCTTATGCATAAAGCTCCGAGATCGAGACGAGATTTCCGATTGTCTTTTGTTTTCCCTACAACATTTAACAATGTGTATAATATTCTCAAAGAAATTTTTCTCCACATGCATGACATCCAAGTTGTGCCTCAACAGATGATCCTTCCAGTAAGGCAATTCCCAAAATGTACTTTTCTTATGCCAGTTATGGTATATCCCATACCCAACATGCATATTTGCAGGATTACTTTGCCAATTACCTCCAACTTTTAAAGTTTCCTGCGCACCATATCCATCCATTTGTTCTTCCAACTCCTCACTTGAGAGGTAAACCAAGGGGGAGGTTTTAACAACTCGATTTCGAAACAACGTTCTACTCTTTCTATAAGGATGACCCCTTGGAAGAAAACAACGATGGCAATCAAACCAGCAAGCTTTCCCTCCCGCTGACAATTGAAATGATTCAGTCTTATCTAAACAATAAGGACATGATAACTTTCCATGCGTTGTCCATCCAGATAGCATGCCATACGCCGGAACAAGTCGCTTATCGTCCACATAAGGACATCATTCATGTTGAAGTTTTGACGGTTTGACGAATCAAACGTGCGTACACCAACATGCCACAACTGCTTTAGTTCATGTATAAGAGGCTGTAGGAATACATCAAGTGATCTTTTTGGATGCTTAGGCCCTGGAACCAAAATGCTGAGAAAGAAAAATTCTCTATGCATACACATTTCCGGCGGGAGATTATATGGCGTCACTATGACTGGCCACAACGAATACTGCCGACCAGACATATCAAAAGGACTAAACCCATCAGTGCAAAGACCTAAATACACATTTCTATGTTCTAGAGCAAAGTCCGGATGTACCGTGTGAAAGTGTTTTCATGCCTTTGCATCTGATGGATGAGCGACTACCCCTTCCTCACAATTATGTCCTGCATGCCACCTCATTGCCCCTGCTGTATGCTCTGATTGATATAATCGTTGCAGCCTATCTGTTATTGGAAGATACCAAATACGCTTGAACGGGACTTTCGTTCGACCACTAGTCTTCTTATATCTTGGATGAGAGCAAAAACGACATTCCAGCAGCTGACCATCATCTTTCCAAAAAATCATACAATTATCAATGCAGACATCAATCATCTCAGACAGTAATCCAAGACTTTTGCTACCAATTTTTGTATCTCATAGTAACTCTCAGCAGAGTTATTACCCTCTAGTAAAAACTCTTTAAACAATTCACCCCATTTATCCATGCAATTTTCACTAAGGTTATTCTCACTTTTAATTGTCATCATCCTAGATGCTAGGGAAAATTTTGATAGCCCTTCTCTATATCCTTCGTAGATAGGTTCGTTAGCAGCATCTAACATATCATAAAATGTTTTAGAATACGGGTTTGGTTCTTCAAAAGTATTATCACTAAATGCAGCAGTAGTTTCTTGAAATGCATCATTAACCATGTCATTAAACCTATTCACATCAGTATTTCCATACGAACACTCATTAAAATTATCATGACCATACTGATAATTATTATCCTCATAATTACTACTACCTTCTATATTCCCACGATAACTCGTACTTGAACTACCCGGAACATTGACAACAAAATCCTCCCCATGCAAAAACCAAACATAGTAGTTAGGTAAAAACCTCTTTGTAAACAAGTGTTTCCAAACAGTTTGAGTATCATGTGGTGTCAAGTTTTTGCATTTCACGCAAGGACAAAAAATCTTTACGTTACCGGTATAGGTGATTCCAGCATGTGCCCTTTGGTTGTTTACCGCCTGGTTCAAAAACTGGTCAACCCCTTCTCTAAATTCTCTTGTCACTTCGCCGGTTTCTGGATCACGACGATTGTACATCCATCCTCGAATCGTGTATATTTCATGATAAGACATACTAATTGATGATTAAGAATTTTTTTTTTTCTGTTTTCTTTGTTGTGTTCATTAATGACATACATTTGTGGTTTTTATAGAATTTCATTTCAGTTTGCGACTAATTTGCGATGATTTTCCAAGAATTTTGCGACTGATTTGCGGCTAAAATATTACACTCATAAACAAGTAAGAATCAATTAAAACGTGTTCAACCTAATTTCGTCACAAATCCCTCGCAACCCTTAAATCGTCGCAAATTCGACGCACATGTTGCGATGGTTTTGCGTCTAAACGTACAATTTGACGCAAAACCGTCGCAACATATAAATCGACGCAAACGCATCGCAAATTTTGCGATGGATTTGCATCCAAACATACAAGTCGACGCAAAATCGTCGCAAAATTTGCGACGGTTTTGCGTCCAAACGTACCCGGAACATTGACAACACAATCGATATATATATATATAAATATATATTATATTATTGCTTAAAAACGTAATATAAATAAACTGCTAACATAAATACATATTTATTTTCATTTCTTTTATTGATGACGTAATGTATTACTCATCATCAATTTTTTCACCACCATCCGTTGTTGACCCTTCGTCTGATTCCTGGGATAACCAATTGATTGGATTTCGATTAACACGACTGCTACTACTTTCTTCTATGAACGTTGTAGCCATGTTTTCTTTAGATATAACCTGTGAAATCAAATTCTTGAGTTATGTGTAAGGATACTACTTAATACAATACCTTTAAAATATATATTCTACTTAACTTACATTGCTTATGTTCTCAAGAATAATGTTAAGATATGTTGTCGCCCTATCAAACTAAACAACTATAACCTCCTTTAGAACCAATACCGAACCCTCCTTTATGTGTGGCCCATATTTATTATCCGATATGGCGGACCTATGAATGCTCGCTTATACAGTCCCGGTAGGATCCTTCAAGGAAAACAAATAACATTTATCGATTACTAAATATATAATTTGTTAAAAACATCTTTTCTTATAAATTATATATACATTTTACCTTTAGTATGACCATCGCGTCCCCCAATCCATTAGGTTCCATTTTATGAATCACTGCTACCACATATGGTAAGTGACGCAATTGTGGTTTTATTTTATGCAACTCTTTTACCAGTGTCCACCCACGTGTGTGTGTCCACCTGTATATATTCAACGTAGAATAAGTAAAATATAATTAAATGTCAATTAAACAATATACAAAGTTTGAAATATAATTATTTCTGTTTCTTACTAATATATATTAATAATAATAACATTTCATTATACCTGTTAATTTGTGGACATTTCCAATTGTCGTCTTCCAAAGGACATCGGTGAACGATGGATCTTCTGCCTAAACAACACAGTTAACCATATGTACATGTCTCTCACAAAAATTGCATTCTTCCAACATCGATTCTTCAAGTTTTTTCCTTGCCCGTTCTTCTGCTTGTCTCACACCAGTCGGACCCGGAATCAAAGATCGATTGTTATCCATATTTGTTGAATTATAGAATGTGAGATAATTATCTGAATTATAATGTGGATTTTATAGAATGTTCATTTCAGTTTGCGACTAATTTGCAACAATTTTCCAAGACTTTTGCGACTGATTTGCGGCTAAAATATTACATTCATAAACAAGTAAGAATCAATTAAAACGTGTTCAACCTACTTTCATCGCAAATCCCTCGCAACCCTTAAATCGTCGTAAATTCGACGCACGTGTTGCGACGGTTTTGCGTCTAAACGTACAACTCGATGCAAAACCGTCGCAAACTATAAATAGATGCAAAAACGTCGCAAAGTTTGCGACGGTTTTGCATCCAAACATACAAGTCGACGCAAAATCGTCGCACATTTACGACGGTTTTGCGTCGGCAAGTTCCTACGCAAATTTGCGACGGTTTTGCGAGTTATTAAGACTGTTCGTCGCAAATCTTTCGCAACTAGGACGCAAATTTGCGAGGCTTTAATGCCGTCGCAAATTTCCGTCGCAAAACCACCTATTTTCTTGTAGTGATAGTCCTCTTTTCTGCAGGGAGTTCAAACCATTCACTAAGCTTACAATTTTTCAATTTTTTCACAAATTCTTTAATCGGTAGAGGTATGTCATTTATTTTCACAAACTCTTTAATCTCTAGAGTTTGAGTTTTCTATGTACTTTTGTAGGATGATTAATGTTTGGTTTTATTTTCTACAAAATGATTAATATGTGGAAGCCTTTTGGGCCAGAGGTCAAGGGTTTAAAGACTTCTACACCGGGTCTGTGTTCAAATTCCAGATAATACAAAATTTTTGCAGATTAATGGAGAGCGCTTTTCAGAAATTTCAGAGTCATCCAGGGAGACCATGTCCATCGTTGGGGATGTCCTATATGCAGAACCGTTGGTCGGGGAGAGTTTGTCCATCATGGAAGATGTCGTACATGTAGAGCCGTTCGTCGGGAAGAGCTTGTCCATCAGGAGAGATGTCGTACATGGAGAGCTGCTGCATCATGGAGACTTATGTAGAAGTTGTTCACCCTAATCGCATAGACAACAAGGAGTTGAGTATCATCATAATAGGATTAGATCAAATAGATCAAATTAGTCTAATGATGATTGTAATATCTATATGATAATTCAAACGATTTAAAAAAAGAAAATGATTAATATTGGAATACAAATTTACAATAAAATGATACAGATATGAAAACAAATCTCCCGCGTATACACGGGTATCGACCTAGTATCTATAAATCTGATAACAATCGGGCTAAAAATAATGAAACTGGATTAAGATTGATTGTGGACCCAATATATAAAAAAAATCTCGAATAAGATGTGTATAAAGAGATAAAGCAATGCTAAGTATAAGAGGATGGGAAAATTTGTCGAATTATGCTCTATCTTCTTGTATTTATAGCTCAATTCGGCTCGTTATTAAGCTCATTTTATCTCACGCACGTTAGAAGTCGATCTTCCAAAAATATCGGGGTTGCGCTTGAGTCCTAGATCCTCGTTGACTCATTTACATTTTGTTGGTACCGAGGAGTGTGTTATAAACATGTAACACCAAAATATGCTTTCATAACTTGGTTGGCTATGTGTAATAGCTTTTCGACGGGAGAGAAGATGTCAACTTTGAATGCCGGGATGCGGACTGGTTGTGGGTTATATGGCTGTCCAATTAAATCCAAACATCACCTATTATAGGTAAGATTAAGCTAGGTAAGATTAAGTTTTTCCTGTTACGATATGTTTTTCAGTCGGGGTTGTATCACATATGGACCTAGAGAAACAAATGACATCATGGAGAAACATCAAATTTGGCTGCTCGGCTCATTAAATGATCAACAAGAACGTGTGAAACCAATTAAGCTCTATTCGTATCGTAGGAGACTCTTCTTATAATGGTTTGCTTTTCAAACAACTTAAGAGATTATTTGCATACTATGTTCTCTATCAAATAGTCTGCTTTATAATTCATATTTCTAATGTCTTCTTCAAACCCATATAACATTCATTCTACAAAACAGTTTTTGATTGAATAATACTTTTACATTCATTCAAAAAAATCCCAAAAACTCCAAGTAAAAAGAAACAAATGGAGTTTACGTTAGTCTTGCGAACAAAAGAAAAAAATCATTTAATATTCAAATTCCAAATATATAATCCCTCCACTATACCTAAATCTTTTTTCGTTCCATATATTCCATCGAGTATGGCAAAGTATTCACAGACCTTTCTGTTAAATTAGAGTTTCCGAAGTCTATGGACAAAGTTTCAAGTGCTGAAAATGGTGATTCTACAAGAAGCATTGACTCAAGAACAAAGACTCTGAAGGAAACAAAGGATTTGAAGAAGAAGAGTGCAAAACCTCAAAGGAAAGGCCCAGAAGACAAACAGACCCAACTCTACATCTATGCTTCAGTCAAATGAATTCAAAACAGAGGTAGTTCAACGTTCTTCCTCTTCTCTGAATAAAGACAAAAAAAAGTTGCATATCGAAAAGAGAAGATATAAATGCTAGCTTGCAGTACGACCTCCGATCAAATGGTCATATTCAACATGTACGAACCGGTCCTAGCTATCACCGATGACTGACACTTGTCAGAGGATTAGGCTAGGAATCCCCTTTGTAAACCCTATCTAAGCTCAGTATAAAGCTAGCCCATTTTGCAATGTAAAAGATTAAGCTGAAATGAATCAATAAAAGATCTTTCTTCTTTAATCTCATTCTTAGTTTACAAACTCTTTCATGGTATCAGAGCTATGGATGATTACTATTGTCCTCCTCTAAGTATTACAAATTGTGTTATGGTTCGTCTCACAGAAAAGAACTACATTCTCTCGAAATGTCGGTTCCAATCTTTTCTCTCCGGTTAAGGCCTGCTAGGGTTTGTGACTAGTTCCACTCCAAGTTCACCTCACGTTCTCTTTGCTACTGATGCTTATGGTTCTACAATTCAGACGCCGAATCCTGCTCATGTTTCCTGGATCAGGTCAGATCAAGTTGTTCATTCATGGTTGCTTGGTTCTCTTTCTGAATACATACTTAATGTTGTTATCAACTCCACCACTGCCCAAGAGGTTTGGGTTTCTCTAGCTAAACATTTTAATAGAGTCTCATCTTCTAGGTTGTTTGAGTTACAAAGATGTTTGCCAAAAGTATCTAAGAACAATAAGAGTATGGAAGAATACCTTAGGGATGTAAAGAATCTGTTTGATCAACTATCCTCTATAGGTAGTCTTGTGACAGAAAAGATAAAAATTTTTGCTGCTCTTAATGATTTAGGACAAGAATATAAACCTATTAAGACTACCATTGAAGGTTATGTGGATGGGTTGCATACTCCTATGTATGATGATGTGGTTCCTAGGTTGACAGCTTTTGATGATAGGCTTTAGAGTTACTCTGTAGGCTCCACAATGACACCACACATGGCTTTTATCACTGAAAGATATAAAGCTCCACATGCCTATCAGTATCATCGTGGTAGAAGCAACTACAATGGTAGAAATGGATCAAACAGAGGTAGAGGGTCCTATTCCACCAGAGGAAGAGGTTTTCCACAACAAATTACACAAGGTTTTGCAGATGAAAGAAGACCAATTTGTCAAATCTGCGAGAAAATTGGTCACGATGCTGGCACAGGTTTGATAACAGCTATAAAGTTGAGGATATTCCCAGGGCAATGGCTGCTTTACGGATTACTGATGTCAGTGAGTCCACAAGCACTGAGTGGTACCCAGACATTGGGGCTCAGCTCACATCACCAGTTCTCCCAGGCATCTAACTCAGGGTCAACCCTATGTTGGTCATGATTCAGTAATGATAGGTGATGGTAACATCCTGCCTATTACTCACACAAGATCCTCTGGTCTTGCTTCAAACTCAGGTATCCTTCCTATCTCTGATGTATTGGTTTGCCCTGATATTGCAAAATCTCTTTATCAGTTTCTAAGCTTACCAATGATTATTACTGCACCTTTGAGTTTAACTGTGATGTTGTTCGTATCAATGATAAGGAAACAAAGAAGCTTCTCACTCAGAGAAATCACAGTAATGGATTGTACAGATTAGAGAACCCAACACTTCAAGCTTTCTACTCATCAAGGTAACAAAGTACCAGAGATGAGAATTGGTATATAAGACTTGGACATCCTAATCCTCAAACCCTTCAGCTACTGTTATCAAGAAATACCATCTCTATTAATAAACTCACCAAGAAGACATGTGAAGTTTGTCTCCTTGGAAAAAGCTCTAGATTACCATTTTCCTCTTCGTCTTTTGTTGCTTCTAGACCTCTTGAGAGGATCCATTATGAGTTATGGGGTCCCTCTCAAATACATTTTGTTCAGGGGTTTAGATATTATGCTATGTTCATCGACAATTACTCAAGATATTCCTGATTTTTCCTTTGAAGATTAAGTTTGATTTTTTTTTATATCTTTATCAAATTCCAAGCTCTAATTAAGAATCAGTTACAAAGGAAAATTGGAATATTCCAAAGTGATGGTGGAGGAGAGTTTATCAATCACAAACTTCTCTTTCACCTTCAGGAAGCTAGGATTCAACACCTTGTGTTATGCCCTCACACACCTCAGCAAAATGGATTAGCTGAGAGGAAGCACATATACATCATAAAGATGGGTCTATCTATGATGTTTCAAGCTCGTCTTCCTAAAAATTATTAGGTAGAAGCTTTCTTCAGCGCTAATCATTTGAGTAACTTACTGCCTACAACTGCTCTACCTGGAAAAAAAGTCCTTATGAAGCTCTCTGTAGAAAAGTTCTAGATTACACTTCACTGAGAGTCTTTGGGTGTGCCTGTTATTCCACTCTCAGAGATTATGCTCAAACTAAGATGGATCCTAGAAGCCTTCAGTGTGTGTTCCTCGGATATAATGAGAAGTATAAAGGCTACAGATGCCTTCTACTTACTACTAGATGCGTCTTCATCAGCCGTCATATTATCTTCAATGAACAGATCTTTCCTTTTAAGTCTACATACAACCATATGCATCCTTCAACTGGGACTCCATTGTTCAAAGCTTGGTTGCATGGGTTTGTATTAGAACCTCCTATTCCTCCTTATTCTCCCTTAACATTATCAGGCCCTTCATTGATCCTAATAGTCTGCATTCAACCATCCGTATCTTCTGCATCTGGACTAAGTTCTCCTGCGTCTTAATAATCTCCTGTCAATTCATCTTCATCAAGTTCAAGCTCTCCAGGGAATGTCTCAAGAGACTCAGAGAGGGATATTTATGGGTGTACGATAGGCAATGATCCTAATCCTATAGGCAACAACTCTACCCCTTTGATCATTAATGTCAATCCCACCTCTTCTACCCCTATTATTCAATCTCATGGTCATAAGATGATAACAAGGTCCAAAGTTGGGGTCACCAAACCAAACCCAAGATATGCCCTCTTGGTACACAAAACTGCTTATTTATAACCTAAAACAGTCAGGTTAGCTCTCAAATACCCTGGATGGACATCTGCAATGACTGAGCAATATAATTCATGTGCTGAAACCAAGACATGGTCATTGGTTCCTTACAGGCTAGAATGCATGTACTAGGAAATAAATGGGTTTTCAGACCAAAACTCACTATTGATGGCTCTCTAGAACGATTGAAGGCAATAGTTGTAGCCAAAGGCTTTGATCAAGCTGAAGGAGTGGACTACCTAGAGACCTATAGTCCCGTGGTTAGGTCTGCCACTGTAAGAGATGTACTATACACTGCAACAATGATGGATTGGGAAGTGAAGTAGATGGACGTCAAAATGCCTTTCTTCATGGAGACCTCTCAGAGACTGTGTATATGACACAACCAGCTGGATTTTTTGACCCTAGCAAACCATATCATGTGTATCTCCTTCACAAGGCTCTCTATGGACTTAAACAATCCCCTAGAGTATGGTATGATAAATTCAGTACATCTCTCTTGGAATTTGGGTTTGTCTGTAGCAAAAAGGATCCCTCATTGTTTGTCTACACTAAGGGAAAGATTGTCATCATGTTGTTACTCTATGTTGATGACATGCTTGTCACAGGAAACAGCTTTAAAGCTCTGGAGGATCTCCGTACTGATTTGAGCAAACATTTTTGGATGAAAGATCTAGGCCAGTTGCACTATTCATAGGCATTCAAGCTCAGTTCATCATACATGCATGTTCTTCTCTCAACAGAAGTATGCAGAGGATCTTTTAGCTGTCTTAGGTATGACTAATTGTGCCCCAATGCCAACTCTATTGTCTGTGCAACTTGATCATGTGCTTGCTCATGAATAACTATTTGATAATCCCACTTATTTCCAAAGCCTAGCTGGAAAGATTCCATACTTAACCCTAACAAGACTATACATTCAGTACGCAATCAATTTTTTTTGTCAAAAAATGCATATGCCGACTGTCTCTGATTTCCTTCTGCTCAAGATAATCATCCGATATGTCAAAGGGACTATCACAATGGGGATCAACTTCACCAAAGATATTGACTTCACTCTCTGTGCTTACAGTGATAGTGACTGAGTAGGGTGCAAGACAACAAGGAGATCTATAGGTGGTTACTACACCTTGTTAGGCACCAATTTAATTTTATGGTCATTCACTAAACATGAATCAGTGTCCAAAAGCTCTACTGAAGCTAAGTACAAAGCTCTTTCTGACACTGCATCAGCGGTGACTTGGTTGTGTATCCTTCTTCAAGAACTTGGTATCCCTCTTCCTCAAACACCTGTTCTTTATGGAGATAACTTGCCATCTATCTACCTCACAGCAAATCCTGCCTTTCACAAGAGGTCCAAGCATTTCGAGACCCACTATCACTATGTACGTGAAAGGGGTACTCTGGGATCCTTGGTTGTGAAACACATTCCCTCTCATCATCAAATTGCTGATATTTTCAAAAAATCTCTACCATTCAAGACCTTTGACATTCTCATGTTCAAAATTGGTGTAGCTGAACCACTCACACCAAGTTTGAGGGGGGCTGTTAGAGTAGAGTGTTCGAAGTCTATAAAGAAAGCTTCAAGTGCTGAAAATGGTGATTCTACAAGAAGCAATGACTCAAGAACAGAGACTCTGAAGGAAACAGAGGATTTGAAGAAGAATAGTGCAAAACCTCAAAACGACAGTGTTGTGGTTTCGGCTGACAAAGGAAAGGCCCAAAAGACAAACAAGCCCAACTCTACATCTATGCTAAAGTCAAATGAATTTAAAACAGAGGTAGTTCAACGTTCTTCCTCTTCTCTGAATAAATACAAAACAAAAGTTGCAGATCGAAAAGAGAAGATAGAGACGCCAGCTCGCAGTACGGCCTCCGGTCAAACATATTCAACATGAACGAACCGCTCCTAGCTACCGCTGATGACTGACACTTGTCAGAACTAATTAAGTACAATTCACCATTTGCAATATGTAACATTTAATATAAATATTTTGTATACCACAATAAAAAATTTGCAATATGGAGTAAATTGATCGCATATATATGGTGGTATATGAATTGGCCAATATATAATTCACATACAACACAATGATTTTGAAAACTGTAATCTCATCTACATGAGCTTTCTTGTGTTGTTGAACCACAAGGATTGATAGGGCCTAACTCATCGGGATGTTAAGTCTGACGTTCAGCTAGTATCAATACCTCGGTGGACGATAACCCCCTTCCAGTTGTTCAAAGTCTTTACATATTCAATTGAAAATGTGTCTTCAATTGTGTTGTTTGGTTCCTTTTATTTTCCTTTTTGGTAGTAAACTCTTGGTAGTTGCATCCCCGATATCGGTCTTGTGCATATATGATAGCAAACTATAATGTTGTTGCGGTATGATTAGTATTTAAAATATATATCCCAGTTTTTTTTTTTTTTTTTGCCTTCCAAATGGTTTCATTTCATTGATAAACTTACATTATCCACTTGATTACATAGCTTTGAGAATTAACTCTAGCTCTCTTTGCTAAAAGATCAGCTTGCACATTTAGCTTTCTAGGGATATACTTAAAATCATAGTTACATAGATTTGCAATCTCCAAAATATCCTTAATTGCTATTATATAAGGTAAGTGCTTTACCTTTTTGCTTTCCATGATTGACTTTGAAGCTTGCAAAATCATATATAACTCCTTAAAATCTCCACAAAAAGTGACATCCCTATAGCCGAGCTTGTTCAAATCCATGACCGCCATTCTCAAAGCCTCTGCTTCAGCTTGTGATGATGTTTGAATTGGTGGAAAAGATCCTGATCCTTCTATCTTCTGCCTAGAATACCGATCATACAAACTCCATCCTATACCAATACTATAGCTCAGTGATGTCCAAGAAGCATCAACCAAGCAACATTGTTTAGCACTCTGCTCTACCAATTGCTGCAATGATTGTGGATATCTCTGTTCCATACAGCTCCTTCTTCTTTGTTTGTTTTGTTGACTATCCACTTCCAATTCTTGCGCTTCCTTCCATTGTTGTAAATCCAACCATGCTTTTGAGATAACCAATGGAAGTGGCCATCTTTTGTTATTAAATAAAACCTCATTTCTTTGCTTCCATATTCTCCATCCTAAGAAATGGGAAAACAATGTCTTGTCCATTGTTTCACGATTTGATTCCAGAAACTTAGAATAAGTTATTGAGATTGCATCATCATTAGAATTCTCTTCTTGTTTGATACTAAATGATGCTAACTCCCATATCTCCTTACTTACTCTGCAATCAAATAGCAAATGATGAACCGATTCATCCTTCTCTCCACAATTTATACAAGTAGCATCATATATGACTTTTCTTTTCCTCAAATTAGTAGCAACAGGTAAAGCATCATTCAATACTCTCCACCAGAAATGTTGAATTTTTGGAGGTAATTTCAATCCCCATAGATCCTTATAATTTGAATTTAACATATTTGAGGACTGACCTTTTTGACTTCGAAGGTAGTTATATCCAGACTTAACTGTGTAATTTCCATGAGCTGAATACAACCAAGTAATTGTAATATATATCCCAGTTTAAATATGTCAATAGTGACCAACTAATTTACTTTTAATGGATTGGTATAAATGTGTTTTACATATATAATGTAATCTATTTATTTTTTTGTATTAATGTGGTTGAGAGTAATACAATTCTAGTCTATACAAACCGACCGGATTTCATAGTAGAGAAGCCTAATTTATAATTGTGAATATTCGTTAATTCTTACATATGGTCTATATCGTAGATACAAACTACATCTTTAGTTAACCACTTTAACCTTAAGGCAAGGTTTGATACAACAATTTTGAATCATACATTTGTGTCTTCATTAATACTTAGAGAAGACTCATTGACAATTTTGGAAACCGTAATCTCCTCTACGTGAGATTTGTTGTGTTGTTGAACCACAAGGATCGATGGGATGATGTGGTTGACCGAAGAGGCGAGCACGTCCCCAATAGGACCCAATTCGGGATGTTCGGCCTGACGCTCAGCTAATGCCGCCACCTCCGCCGATGGTAATCTCCCTCTCCCAACCACTATAAGGTCGAAGTCGTGGCATTGTCCTATTGACATTATTTCTTCGATTATGTTGTTTGGTTCCTTTTCTTTGTAGTCCACCATGTCTTTCCATCTGCTCTTGAAATCTTCTAATGCTCCTTCGTCTGATTCCTAATTTTGTTGTTGCAAAAGAGAAAACAAACCGATTAAAACCTCATTTTCTTTGACCTAATTTTTTTATTTGGTTTCCTTATTTTACACAAACAAATCGTACCCAAAACTGAACCGTAAAACAAACAAAAACGATAAAAACCTCAATTTCTTTAATGCTCTTTTGTTTTTTTCTAAACAGTCGATCCAAACTAAAACTATATCTCAAAGTAAGAAAAACTAAAACTAAAACTAAAACCATATCAAACCGATCATGTAACATACCGAATAAATGCTATTTGGTTTACATTCTTTTTTTAAATTCGAAACGGAAAACCGGATTTGACACTATGTTTTCTCTCTAAAAATGCTAAAACCAACAAAAAATAGAATTACCTTTTCTTTTTCTGGATCAACGTTGGTGGTCAAGAAGGCATAATTCTTCTCCTTGGATTTTGACGGTGCAGGCCGTAACGTGACGGCGTTACTCCTCAACGTTTTGCTAACCAGAAACCGAATAACAGTAACTTTAACGGCTGGATGCTCCGCCATCCTCCCACCGAGCTCTAAAGCCTCACGATCATCAGGTCCACCAAAGAAAATCACACAAACCCTTTCAACCACATTGGACCCATCAATGCTCGAACTTTGGGACTCAATAGACCCAAGTCCACGGTCCACAAGAACCGCCACTGAACATGGTGCGTTCTTCAAAACTTTCAGGTTAACCAATCTCCAACCATGACCAATGTTTTCCGGTACGTTTCCATCTCCGTCTTGGTGGTCATGATCAACGTTCCATCGTTTGTGGAAAGGTAAAATGACCATTGTGACCCTCTTGGTCTCTGCCATGTGGCAAATGTCTTCGTGCATTGTGGGTAATGGAGAGATTGCGGTGATTGGTCGAACGGCGACTCGGCCTAATTGACGGTAGGCTTGGAAGCCTCCAACGATGCTGCTGTGGCACTCGCCATGACGGTAACGGTGAACAAAAGGAAACCCGTTTTTACGGGCTTTTTGTACCATTATGATTGATGAAGATCGTTCTGTTAGTTCCATAAGGTGCATCACAAACAGTTTAAGTTGTAGTATCTGCCAACAAAATCCAAAACAATATATAAAGTTGTGTAGTAAAAAAAAAATCATGAACATGTGTATTATGGATATATATATATATATATATGTTAAAGAAACTAAATCACAGTCCAATACTTGGATTGATGTGTGATATTTCACTTTTCCGATCTAGATCCGACCCAAATTTTGTTTTTGTTTTTAATTCTGGACACATGCATGATTAATGATTTCGAATATCATGTCTATTTCTAAAACGAACAAGATATTTTAAGTAGAAAATAATTCTATATTGCATAAAACAAAATTAAAAGTTGACAAAAAAACACAATTAAAAATTTCTATATAAAAATAAATCTAAATATAAAAAAGATACCTTGGTGGTTCGAATGGACTCGATGAGAGAGATGAGAGATGAGACATTGGCTGGGCCGTGGAGACAGGCTAGGATTCGAAGCTCTTCCTTGGATGAGTCTTGGCTCGCCGACAAATCTTTTAGTTTGCGGTGGGTGCCACGAGCCGGCTTGTAAATGGCCATTACACTCGGCGTCGTTATGAACGTTGTGAAGAGTGCCATTAGCACCAATATGGCAAACGTCTCGTCGTTTAGTACCTACATATATATAACGTTATAATTAACCCCACGAACGCAAAGTTAATTGATTAAGGACCACAAACAAGGAGCCGACAAAAAGAAAAAAAACACATACAAGGATCGATTAATGGGTACGCATTACAATATTTGACTTTATAATTGTCACTTAAGATCATACAATTTGTTGCTCCGCATTTGCAAGTGGATCGCTACGTTGGTGCATGATTACGTAAACATTGGCCCATTCGAAAAGATGATTTAATGTTTTTTTTTTCATGCATGCATGATAGTCTTTATTTTGATAAGTTTTGTATTATAATGCGAACAGTTAATGATATTTACCCTTATCTACTGGACTGTGTGCCTATCTATTATTTCAAGACCGTAGACTTTTTCTATTCACGAAACTACTAATAAAATTATGAGAAATTATTCTGTAGTGTGGTTCCGTGTATTTATTATCACCCTCATCATTCAAGGTCAGACTATGCATACTAATGGAATTTATAAGAATATTTTGAAACGTATCTTCCCAACAAATACTATAGTTTATATATACTAACCTATTTCCTAGAAGGACTAGCCCGATTTGAACCAACCTACCTACAAGATTAGACGGTTAGGTGGGTCCATTTTCACATGGAACAAACTACAACCTAAAATCTAGTGGATACATCTACACACCTAAAATAAAGGTAAGAGCACCTCCATTGGAAAGTTTAGAGAGAATATCACGACAATATAAATAAAAAAATTTTGAAAAAGTAGAAGAGAGATAGAAATGGGTTTCTCAAATAAGACATTCGAGATACTCTTTTTTTTTTCCATCTAGAAGTTTATAATAAATCTTAAAAAGAAGTGTTACATGATCATAAGACGGCACACATACCTATTCGTCTTTAGATCCAGAGCGCGGAAGTTTATAATAAAACTTAAAAAGAAGTGTTACATGATCATAAGACGGCACACATACCTATCCGTCTTAGATCCAGAGCGCGGAAACGATGCCCAAACATGGGGAGCGAAACTCAAACATGGGGAGCGGAACCCAAACAAGGAGAGCGGTAGAATACAACAAGAAGCAATCTAACTATTACATGAAGATATACTAAACATAAGATTGAAGAACACAAACTAAGGAATTCACCAAAAATGCAACTTCTTATGGCTCCTCGATACTCTTTGACAAAGAAATACCAATGATAACACACATTAAGATTTGAGATACTCTTTTAGAAACTCTCTCAATACATGCTTAATTTTAATTGATTCAATTCTTTTTAAGCTATTAAATTTTAATCAAAAACTTATATTATGTTAAAATACTAATATAATTTAGTTTATAACCCAATTTCAGAAACTTTACCAATGGAGATGCTCTAAATATGAGATTAAATGAAAATAATCGTGTTTTGTTTGTATATGTTTTTCCCATAAAAAAATGACCCGAATCTTAGTGATTATAGTATACATCAAATCAAACCAAGAACCTTAAAAATGAAAAAGTAGCAATATCAAGAAAGGGCAAAACAAAAAAACTAACCTTTTTCTCCTTGCCTATATTGAGTACAATGAGCTCCACTAAACCTTTAGTATTCATCAAGAAACCAAGTGTCAAAGCCTCTCTCGCCGGAACTTTAACCATCACCGCCACAACAAAAGTTCCGACGATCTTTCCGGCACAAGCCGTAACCACCACAAGTCCCAACATCCCCCACGACTCAGCTCCTCTTATCTTGGCCACGTCAGTTTTCAACCCACTCGTCGCGAAATAAAGCGGTAAGAGTAAACCGGACACAAAATCCTCAATCCTCTCAATCAACCTCTGACCAAACTCTCCATCTTTCGGTATAGTTAAACCGAAAACAAACGCTCCAAAAATCGAGTGAATCCCAATTAAATCCGTCACAAAACCGGAAACCATAACTCCTGCTAAAGTCAAACACACGTAAGACTCACGTACGACGTCGTTTTCAGGAGATCCACGTTTCGCGACCCATTTCATTCCGGGTCGGATCACAACCAGCATAAATACCACAAACCCAGCACCCGATAACAAAACCCATAGCGAAACCAACGGACTCTTCTTTTTCTCCTCACCGCCGTTTCCTGCTAACGCAACCGCTAACGCGAGCAAAATCCACGCGGCTACATCGTTGAAAGCGGCTGCAGCCATCGCGGTTTCCCCGATCTGAGTCGTTAAAAGCTTGAGCTCTGCTAAAATCCGAGCGAGTACCGGAAAAGCTGTGATTGAGAGTGCCACTCCCATGAAAACCAGAAATTCGGCGTATCCCGGTTTATCCGCGGCGGTGTAGAGTGTGTTACGGATCACGAAGGAGACTCCGACGCCGGCGATGAACGGGAGTGTGATTCCGGCGACGGCGATTCCGAAAGCACGTTTTCCGCTTCGTCGGATCGACGATAGATCGAGCTCGAGACCTACGAGGAAGAGGAAGAAGAGAAGTCCTATGCTCGCGACTGATTCGAGTATTGGCATACTCCATTTCGGGAATACACGATCCATATACGCAGTGTTTCTTCCTAAAGCAGAAGGTCCTAACAAAATCCCTCCCTACACAGGAAAAAAACAAAACGAAGAAGACGAGGGTAAAATCGTAATTATGAAGATACTGCCAAAGTTGTAAATATTTGTGTGGGAGAGTGTAACTTGTTTACGTACGACGATTTCGGCGATGACTTTAGGTTGACGGAGAGGTTTGAAGAAGACGGCGAGGGAGCGACTGACGGCGATGATTAACGCCGTTTGGACGATGAGTAACGGAAAAGCGAAGTTTAAGGGATTGTCGCCTTGCCATACTCCGTTAGATGAGGTTTTCACGGCGGTTATGTTAAAGGGCATTTTGGGGAATTTGCAGGTCTTTTTGTTTGCTTCTCTTTCTCTCGAAAGGCTATATTTGGTAGAACATGTGATATAGTAGTTTAAGTGAGAGGAAGTTTTTGTGAATAAATTTATAGGAAAAAAAACTACCGTTCCTAAAAAATTAAATTATTGATATCGTAGAATTTTCTCAACTATTAAAAAAACACATTAATTTTTAGTTATAAATGTTTTATTTTTTTATTCTAAACAATTTTCTATGACTCTAAACCAATAGTAACTCAATAAAATTAATTAATGTGTCTTGAAATTTATAATTTATCATTATTTTTTCATTAAAAATGTATAGAGAATATAAAAAATCAATTTTTTTGAAATATTTGTTTTTTCTACAACATCAATCTTTTATTTATTTGTTTTTTCTACAACATCAATCTTTTGGGAACGGAGGGAGTATAATTTTCTTTTTTGTTTGAAGATTCAAAAAAGTAATAATTTGAATCTTGTTGCTTGTGTAACTTGAGTGCGTCTTTCTTCATCTCACCTGTGACGTTGAATACAATAAAGTAAATATTATCTACTCGAAACGAGATTTGTGGTTGGTATAATTCAAGTTCCTCGTGTTTAATTACCAATTTATTTTTATTTTTTCTTGGTCGAAAATTACCAATTTATTTAGTTTGTCGAAGTTCAACCTTTTTTTTTTTGACATCTAAAGTTCATTCATTAAAATGCGATGATGAAATACATTGTTCGGAACCGTTTTTGAAACACTAGTCGGCAAGACCTCAGTCTTCCAAAGCCAAAACTAAATACAAAAACAACAACAAAGGCAAATCCCACGCAGGACCAGAGCTGAAGAAAAGAATCCGGAGACGCAACGAGAACAGCTATGCTGCACAAACCGACACAAATTCTCATGGATAATTCATTCGGTGTTCACAAATCCGCAACCCCCAACTCACCATCCCCATAGGACTAGAGCTCTTGAAATACCCTTGGAAACTCTCTTCTCAAGCACATCCATTCAGAATCCTCTACAATGATACTCAAACCCCATTCAACGAAGAAAAGTTGTTGAAATGCATCATGGGGAGAGAGGAGACTGCGTTGGACGGAGAAGCCTGCCCATGAACTCGAAATTCAGTATTGCATCATCCATAACAAATCGAAGGCGAAGAGGACATATCAACCCGGACCGAGGATACAAACTGAAGAAACTTGCCCAAGAAATGAAGTCCACCAAACACCAAACGAAGACACACAAAACAACAAACCAAGACATAAACAAAAACCTCGACCTTACTACACCTATCAAGGATTAACCAACTCTAAACACGAGTACAAACCCAAGCAACAACCATTACCACTACACAAAAACTTCCGATCTAAAAGAGGAGATACAAGAGAAAAAACAAGAGAACGAGAAATCTCCGGCGAGAAAATCATGGCCTAAAAGGAGATCTGAACACACACAAAATAGCTCTCGTGAGTACAAAACCCGCTCACCAACGCTTTATAGGATCACCAAAGTCTTCACCACGAGCCACCATTCCACGGCCAAATCAAACCCGATCCACCACCCATCCTCTCCCAGCGATCTCACCTCTTAAAACTCCGGCCAAAAACCATCCTCAAAAAGAGGATCGGCACCGGTGCTAACGGAGCCACCGGCCCGATCTGAAACAGAGATCAAGAAAAACTGCCGGAAAAAATAAGCCGGCTACTGTTCACTCATAGAGAGAGAGAGAGAGAGAGGACATCATCAACCTAAACCCAGTAAATTTAATTTATTTCTGAGCAAAATAAATTTAGTTTGTAAAAACATTATTTCGTGTTATCAATCGAACCGAATATTTGGCTTATGAGCGAAGCAGGTATCATGTGAGTCGCACGTGGGACGCGAGACATCGCCGTTGACATATGCTGCATCGGCGTGGATGGGATTTGCAAGTGTAACCAAGTGACACGTATCTATAACTTCTCCATATTTTCATTTCTTTAAAAAATAAAAACAATTGAGAATGCTTCATAATTAGATAGAGAATTGTCTCTCAATTCGGCTTGGTATTTAAGACTTGTCCAACGTTTTATATAATTAAGCAAGTTTTGGTTTTTAATTTGATAGTCAAGCCGAATCTAGTTTCATATATGTATTTTAAAAAGTTTATAGATTACAGAAAGACTAAAATTTATTATGAATAAAAACTAAAAAAACTTATATATTTGAAACTACAGAAACTAAAGATTTGTGAGACGAGAGAGATTAAGTAATAAGGGGAAGAAAGGTATTTCTTATACCTTCTCCACTTTATATTCTTAGTATATATAGTAGAGTAAATTACTTATAATGATGACACTTGTACTTAACACTTAGGTGCATTCCTAACATGATTAGTGACATAGAAGTGTTTAACATAGGGTAATAATACTTGTCACTTAATTAGACGAGTTTAGTGTTTTATGATGAATAATCACCATAGATTAAACACCCTCTAAAGTATTCATCTTTGATGCTACCTGTTTCAGAGTGCCTCGTTAAAAACTTTGGCATAGAAATCCAGTGGGACAAAAAAAATCATGACAAGGGAAAAATAGTGTAGTCTCCTCCTGGAAAAGATAGATACGGACTTTCCTCTATATATTTCCTAGATGACGCATTATGATGCTTAGAATATGTTTTCTGAATGTTGTAGTTGGAAGCGCCTTTGTAAATAAATATGCTGCGTTCTCACCTGAGCGAATGTATTGAACATCGATTTTCTTGTCTTTCTCGAGTTCTTGAGTGTAGGAGAAAAATCTTGGAGGAATATGCTTTGTTCTATCACTCTTGATATAACCTTCTTTGATTTGAGCAACACAAGCAGTTATCTTCAAACAGTGTCGTTGGTTCTTTGTTGGTAACTATTCTGCATGCATCTTGTATGTGTTGAGTCATTGATCTTAGCCAGACATATTCTCTGCACGTTTCGTGTAGTGCAATGATTCCGCATGATTGGAAGAAGTAGCGATTAAAGTCTGTTTTTGAGATCGCCATGAAATTTTCGTTCCACCAATTGTGAAAACATATCCGGTTTGCGATCGAGGTTTGTGTGGATATGATAGATAGCCTGCATCTGCAAAACCAACTAGACCAACCTCGGAATTTCTTGAATAAAATAATCTAAAATTAATCGTACCTTGAAAATAACGGAATATTTATTTTATTTCGTTCCAATGTATGCGCGTAGCAGAGGAATTGTATTTTGCAAGTAGATTAGTAGCAAAAACTATATCTGGTCGCGTATAATTTGCAAGATACATTAGTGCACCGTTAGCACTCATATATGGTGTTTCATGACCTCATACTTCTTCACTATTTTCACAAGGTCGAAATGGATCCTTGCCAACAGTAAGAGATCTATTGACCATTGGAGTACTCAGAGTAGTCTTTTTATCCATATTAAAGCGTTTTAGTACTCATTTAGTATAATTTGATTGATGCACACGAATTCCATTTTTGAGATGTTTTATTTGAAGCCCAAGACAAAAATTTATCTTTCCAAGATCTTTCATTTCAATCTCTTCTTTCATATAAGTCCTTCAATCATCAATTTCCTTTTGAGTTTCAGTTATGTTGAGATCATCTACATACACAACAATTATCACAAATCATGATGAGGATTTCTTAATAAATACACAAAGGCATATCACATTGTTGATGTATCCTTTACTCAACAAATATTCACTTAGGTGATTATACCACATGCGTCGAGATTGCTTTAGTCCATAAAGCGGCCGCTGTAATTTGACCGAACATATTTCTTTTGATGATACTTCATGCATTTTGGATCTTTCAGAAATCTTAATCCTTCTGGGATTTTCATGTATATATCAGTCTCAAGTGATCCATATAAATATGCAGTTACAATATCCATTAGGTATATTTCTAAATTTTTAGATGTCGTTACGCTCACCAAGAACTTGAATATAATTGCATCCATTACCGGTTAATATGTCTCTTCATAATCAATTCCCGGTCTTTGAGAAAAACCTTGTGCCACAAGCCGAGCTTTACATCTTGTGATTTCATTTTTCTCATTTCTTTTGTGCATAAAGACCTATTTGTGTCCAACCGACATTACATCTCTAGGGTTCATGACTATAGGTCCAAAAATATGTCTTTTATTGAGGGAGACTAATTCATTTCTCATGGCCATTTTCTATTTCTCCCAATAAGGCCTATCATGACACTCTGATACGGATCTTGGTTCTAGATCATCATGATCAATTTCTTTGAATATAGAATAAGTAAAATTCCATCAGTATCATCTATTTCATTTATAGCTCATAATTTTCCATTATGAGCGTAATTAATAGAAATCTCATAATTTCTTGTATTATGTTCATCTTCTGAACATTTCTCTTCATCTAGCTCTTCTGGAACCCTTTCATATATGTCTTCTCGACATTTTTCTTTATGTGGTTCCTGTAGAACCTTCTTATCTTCTTATCCCAATTTCTTCCTTTTTCTAGGATTTTTTGAACCTATTGGTCTTCTTCTCTTTAAGTGAACCCTCGGTTCATTTATTTTACTTCCATCAATTTGTTCTTTTGGAACTTCGAATTTTAGGGTGGGCATTTCGGTTTATATTCGAGTTTGGTTTGGGTTCAGTTCGGTTCGATTAGTTCAGATTAGATAAATTTCTAATTAAACTCAGCCAAAGTTAGTTTGGTTCAGTTTGTGTTGTGTTCGGTTTAGTTCGGTTTGATTATACATTGGTTCGGTTATAATTCGGTTAACCAAATTCATAAAAGAAAATATGACAGAAAAAATTATGATTTTAGTTATTGAGAGTAAACACTTAAGTACCAAATCATGGAAAACTAAAATAAATTATAAATCTCAAACATATAAATTATTTATATTGGAAAAAAGAAAACAAAATTAAAAGTGAATCTATATTTTTAGAAACATCAGTAGCATCATAAACTATATAATTAAGTATTAAGAAAAATACATTGGATTATGATTTGGTGCGGTTTTCAACCGAACCAAACCGTTCGGGTTGAGTAAAAAGACAACCAAAAGGTTTGTTTGAGTCCATTTGAGTTTGGTTGGGTCGGTTTGGTTAAAATGTCCACCTCTAATTTTTGATGGAGCATTTACGGCAGGTATATATGATTTTGTCACCCTTTTGTATATGTAAATGCATATGGTAACTGATTTGCCATATTTTTTAGGTGTACAATTTTCTTAACTTCCAGTTCGCTTTGTTTCGTAGGGGGATCAAGATATATCAAAGATGGTGTACACCAAGTAATATCTTTAGGGATTTCTTTAATTTCTCCTCCTAACGCTGGAAATTTATCTTCATTAAAATGACAATCGGCAAAACGTGCAGTAAACATATCACCAGTTTTTGGGTCAAAATATCGAATTATACTTGGTAAAGTATACCCGATATATATTCATAATCTTCTTTGTGGTCCCATTTTTGTTCTTTGAGGTGGGGCTATAGGAACATAAACCACACATCAAAAAACATGGAGATGAGATATATTTGGTTCATGGCCAAATGTTAATTGTATTGGGGAATGTTTATGATATGTACTTGGTCTTATCTGGACCAATATTGCCGCATGCAATATTACATGTCCCCATACATTAATAGGGAGTTTTATCTCAATACTAACGGTCTCTCAATGAGTTGCAATCGTTTAATCAAACTCCCAGTCATGCCATTTTGTGTATGAACATGGGGAATTAGGTGCTCAACATCTATCCACATTGACATATCATAGTCATGAAAGGCTTGTGAAGTGAATTGACTATCATTGTCAAGCCTAACCCTTGTTATTGCATAATCATGAACATGTGCTTTTAATCTGATTATTTGGACAATGAATTTTACGAAAGTCGTATTTTGTGTTGCCAATAGACACACATGTGACCATCTACTAGATGCATTAATTAATACCATAAAATACCAAAACGGTATGCACGATAGATGTATAGGTCCACATATATCACCATGTATTCTCTCCAAGAATATATGAGATTCATTCCCAATTTTAGTTGTTGATGGCCGAATTATTAATTTTCCTTGAGAACACGCTCTACACGAAAATTCTCTTGATTGAAAAATTTTCTGGTTTTTCAATGGATGTCTATTAGAATTTTGCACAATTCTTCTCAGCATAATTGATTCTGGATGTCCTAGTCTGTCATGCCAGACTTTAAATGTATTATTAAACTTCTGGTTTACCATAGCATATGATTCAGTCATACTTATTTTTGTGCAATATAACCCCGAGGATGCCATTGGTAATTCTTCCAATGTATTTTTTCACCCGATGTAATGCAGAGATATTCAATGTCATTCTTATTCATAGTCTCTATATGATATTCATTTCTTCAGATATCTTTGAAACTTAACAAGTCTTTGAATGAATCAGGGGAATATAATGCATCACTTATCTTAAATTTTGTTCCACTTGGCAGGGAAAAACTAACTCGTTATGAGCCCATGATAATTTTAGCATTACCATATACAGTATTCACGGTTCCAAAGGAGTCTTTCATTTGGAGGACGGAGAAATACTTTCTATCTTTTAGTATTGTGTGTGTTGTCGCACTGTCTACCAGACATCATCTCCGTCCTTGATCTTAAAATCTAACATCGCCTGGTATCAAAATACTAATAAATAAACACATAAATTAGTCAAGAAAAAAAATTTATATAACAGAAAGTTATATAACAACAAAAGAAAATTGTATTAACAAGATATTACCAAAAAAAAACATATTATACAAAATGCTTAAAAACTAGCTACTATGTCACATAGATTTTAGTTGTCCTTTATTTCAGTTGATTCTTCATGATCAACTACAAAATCTGCGATATCCACATGGACATCATCACTTAGGCCACTAAAGGAAGGTCCAGAGATGAAGTTTGTTTCAACCTCCTTTCCTTTTGTCTTTTGTGATTTTTGATACATATCGACCAAATGTTTTGGCATACAATAAGTATGTGCCCAATGACCATTCATACCGCATCTGTAACAACCATTCTCTATTTTATTTTTATTGGTGTCACCAACTTCATATTCCTAAAAATATTTTTTGGTATTTTCTGCATTATAATTATCTAGATAGAATCCTTTTCCTTGTCCTCGGCCACGTTCACCACTCTTCCATGTCTGCGACCACGGCCTCTACCACGACCACGTCCTTCAAAATTTGTATTGGATGCTACCACATTCGCTTCTGGGAGTAGAGCTGATCCAGTCGGACGAGATTCATGGTTCATTAGCACGATTTCATTATTTTGTTGTGCAAAAAGGAGGACTTGCATCAACTTTGAGTAATGGTGAATTCCTTTGCCCGATATTGTTGATGTAGAATTACATTTTCAGGATGAAATAATTGGAGAGTTTTTTCGATCATATCGAAATTACTTACACTCTCTCCACAAAACATCATCTTAGAAGTAATTCCAAACATAGTAGAATTATATTCAAACACTCTTGTAATCCTCAAACCGCATATTCAACACTCATGTTTTTACCTTTGGTAAGATCACATATTTATGGTGATCAAACATATCTTTGAGTGATTGCCATAGATCTGCTGGATAGTCATTCGTGATATATTCGATTTTCAAACCATCATGGATATGATGACGTAGGAATATCATAGCATTTGTCTTTGTAACGCCTGAACGCCCTATCCATGGGCTCCTCGTCCACTCTCGGCCCGTGGGCCCACACTTTCCGACGGTTGGTGCGTGAGTCCGGGAGGCTCGAAAGTCATGTTTACTAACCCTGCAAATCACCACGCGATCTTTTCCCATGTTTTGACCTCACTCACACGGTACTGGAAATGACTTCCCAGTAGGTCACCCATCCTGAAACTACTCCAGCTCAAGCACACTTAACTTTGGAGTTCTCTCAAGATATGCGACCGAAAAAATAAGTGACTTTGGTGATATAGGTAGCCAAATCAATTCTTTTAAGCCTCTTCGCATATACCGCATATACCATATATGCCCGTAAACTGGGGTGTTACAGCCTTCTTCTCATCGAACGTTGTTTCCGATTTAATGATAGTATTAAGAAGACCACTCGCTTTGGCAGATTTGATATGATAACTATATAACATAATTTTAAGCATTATTTTAGCTAGTTAAGCAGTCTTTTTAATTTTCAATTGTAAAAAATCGAGATATAAATATTTCAAATAACTAAACATAATAACTATATAATTTAAAGCAATTTATGAGGCAAAGCCTTCCATATTATGTACAGTTCCATATTATATGTAGTAATAAACTGAAAGAAACAATAAATAACTGAAAGCAATAAGAAATGAAACAATTAATTGGTAGGCATTGTTTTCCACATAATCAAAGAGGCGAGCCTACCATAAGATTACAGAGGCATAGTTTTTAGTTTGATCAAGAAGGCAGCGCATATATAATGATCAATTCGGAAAAGACAAAGCTTATAATATGACTTTTCACTGTTATTTAATATTTAGAAGGCAGAGCCTACCTAATTAAGGCGAACCTTCGACTAAATAAAAAATAAATTTAAATTTGGATTGAATAAATATAAATTTAAAATCTCACCTTTTCGGTATAGGATTAATCGGATAGAAAGACGGTATAAGATTGGTCGGATCAAGAGACTATTGTATTGATAATGTATTATGAATCAAAACTAAAAGAAACTTATATATTTGATTAAACTACATAAACTAAAGATTTGTGAGACAAGAGAGGGATTGAATAATAAGAGGAAGAAAGATTTTTAACTATTTCTTATACCTTCTCTACTTTACATTCTTAGTATATCTATAGTAGAGTAAATTAATTATAATGATGACACTTGTACACAACACTTAGGTGCATTCCTAACATGATTAGTGGCATAGAAGTGTTTAACATAGGGTAATAACACTTGTCACTTAATTAGATGAGCTTAGTGTTTCATGATGAATAATCACCATAGATTTAACATTCCCCCAAAAGTATTCGTCATCTTTGATGCTACCTGTTTCAGACTGCCTCGCTAAAACCCTATCATGGAAAAATCCATTGGGTTAAAAAAAATCATGACAAGGGAAAAAGAGTGTAGTAGTCTCCCCCTGGAAAAGATAGATACGAACTTCCCTCTATAGATTTCTTAGATGAAGCATTTCGATGCTCTGAATATGTTTTTTGAATATTGTAGTTGGAAGCGCCTTTGTAAATAAATTTGTTGCGTTCTCACTTGAGCGAATGTATTGAACATCGATTTTCTTGTCTTTCTCGAATTCTTGAGTGTAGGAGAAAAATCTTGGAGGAATTTGCTTTGTTCTATCACTCTTGATATAACTTTCTTTGATTTGAGCAACATAAGCAGCATTATCTTCAAACAATGTCATTGGCTCTTTGTTGGTGACTATTCTGCATGCATCTTGTATGTGTTGAGTCATTGATCTTAGCCAGAAACATTCTCTGCACGTTTCGTGTAGTGCAATGATTTCCGCATGATTTGAAGATGTAGAATCTGAAATCTATTTTTGAGATCACCATGAAATTGCAGTTCCACCAATTGTGAAAACGTATCCTGTTTGCGATCGAGCTTTATGTGGATCTGATAAATAGTCTGCGTCTGCAAAACCAACTAGACCAACCTCAGGATTTCTTGAATAAAATAATCCAAAATCAATTGTACCTTGAAGATAACGGATTATTTGTTTTATTATGTATAAAATATTCTCTTATTTTGATGATACGGATGGAATATTCTCTTATTTTGCATAAAAAAAATTGATAATGATGATTCAAAATATAGAATAATAACACTTTTCACTTAATCAGATGAGTTTAGTGTTTCATGGTGAATAATCACCACAGAACAAATTTGAAATTATATAAAAAAAATTTCTTTTTAAGTAGTGGACTGCCGACTGCCTCAAAGATGCTATAAATTAACTAATCACACTTTTAACCCATATTCTAACACGTATTTATATGTTTGTCGTTAAGTAGAGTTTTCTTTAGTTTATTTCCCCATCATCACACTGCACCCAAATTTAAGATAGTGATACTACGTTAACCCACTTTAAATAATTATATCTATACAATTTTATTGATAGTAAATAAAGTGTTGAATGATTATTTAGTTTTTGATTTTTATGTACCATCCGTTTGATAGCTAATTAAAAAATCATTTTCATGTTTTCTAAAACAATTTTCTTTTGAAAATCAAAACTGGAAACTACATGCAAAGCTATTATATTTAAGTCTTTTTCTGCCACAAGGATGATATCTTTTACAATGGGAAGACAACATTGTTAAAATGATTTTTAAGAGAAATGTCAGACTTTTATAAAGTTTTCAACAATCACATATAGTGGGAGAATTCACGAGAATACTGGTTACAAAATGAAATAAACAAATAAAATAAAAGAAAAATTGAAAACCACGAGACGATCGCTTTTTCATTTCTCTTTCTATGACATAGATTTGGACTTTTCATGAAGGCAATCTGAAAGTGCCAAACAAGTGGTCCTTCAAATTTTGAGGAACAGTTAGCTCAAAATATAACAAGTTTGGTCTCACCATCTTTTTACATTACAGCTCCAAGAACTTTAGCGAGGATTCATGAATCTAGTCTTAATAGTGGTCACTCATTTCATATTTTATAAGTTTTGTCTTTAACTTATAAGTTTAAGCTCAAAGTCAGATTTTGCACGTTCAATGTTTTCAAACGCATCAGTTTCACTTAAATATATAAAACACTATATGACTATGGATTTATATACGGAACATCCGAACATATAAACATGAAATAATTTAATTTATTTATTTTTGATTATCAAATTTAACGATAAAGTAGTATATTCTAAACACAAAAAATGTACGCAAAAAATATTTTCAGAGTTCTTGATTGTATTTTATTTTGCATTAGCGGTCTAATCTAAACAAAGTCGTCTAAATTTGTGTGTTCCGTGAGCATTTGCATTCGCATAGTAATACTGTTTGTGGTTGCATTTTTAATTTTATCTTTAACGTCTATTCAAACAAAAAAAAACTTTTTTACGGTTAATGTTTGTGATTGTGTGTCTCGAAAGTCAAAAAGAAAGTTTCTACGAGCTAAGATAAAGGAGTGCAACTCTTAATCACAAATATTAACTTCGCGGTCTAGATCCAAATCGTATGATTAGGGCCTCCTCATAGCCTTGGTCTCCCGTTAATCGGATTGAAATGATATGATCGAAGATTCTTGTCAATGAACCTCATAAGCGGAGCGGACGGCGTTGGAGTGTCTCGATGTCTTCTACCATTGTGTTCCCTCCAAATGTGGTAAGCAATTGATTGGATACATATCACATGAGGAAGAGCTTAATGGGTGAGAGATTTGAGTTGTTCATGAAGCATGACTTGATCCCATCTTGTAAAGAAATCGTCTGTCATCTCTCATGAAAAGACGTGCTAAATTGCTCAAGATTTCTGATAAGAACAAATGATTAAGAGTCTCCACTGTGTTGCTGCAAAGAACACAGTCAATGCGTTGTCCCTGACCTCATCAACGCATTATATCTCATGTGCTCAACCGGTTTAGATTGGCCAACACGAGAAGAAACAAGTATTTTAGTGTTGCGTACTTAAACCAAATACTTTCGTGTGTATTACATATAGCTCTTATTTACATTCATATTTCATTTAACTATAGGTTCATTCGTTTGCGAACTTAGAAGATGCATTAGATGGTGCGTCTAAACAGATTAACCCTATGTTGTACCTACCTAGCGATTTGTTTGCATATGTTTGTGCAAGCTTCGCATTTGATTTATCTTAACCCTAATTAGTGTTTGTATTCATCATTGCATATAGAGTTGGTGTATGTATCTATACTTATATTTGCATTCAACATATCTTAAATCAGGCGCTTTGCATCTTTCTCCGTGTATTCAAATAGGCTGAAAGCAAGAACATATATCCGTGTGGCCAAATGAGAATTGTTAATAATCTTAAATCATGCGTTTTGCATTAGTTTGTTGTTGTATTGGCAAAACTGGTATTCATTTCTTACTAAACGTATTATTGTCTTTTATAAGTTCTTTGATACGATTATTGTATCCAAAACCTTCACATTTTCCCTGAGCTCATTTATATCAAAAACGAAAACATGTTGCTCCACCACGGCTTTTCTCATTGTTTTAAATTGATTACAAAAATGTTTATTATTCGTGGTCAAGAAAATTAGAAATTTTAAATTCTCCTTCCAAGTGGCTACAGTATAAGTTGCAGTGACGGTCCTAGTTAAGAGGGTCCATAACTCATTATAAAACTTGACTTCAAATTCAGTAACGAATTATTGAGAGTATGGTAATCATATCAAATACTGAATAATAGTGGCATTGCCTTAAATATACAATTTTATACATTGTATAATACAACTTTTATACATTCTATAATACAATGCGTTGTGCATTTATCAAAGTCAAGTGATGTCCCCAAAAAACTTATATCATGTGTTGAATTTTACGTTCCGATAGTTTTACTAATAAACGAAACTTATTTAAGAGTCTTTTTAACTATAAATTTTGTTGGACCTTGATAATTTGAGCCCAAAAGGCTTTGCGTAATTATTGGACTATTATAAATTAAAATTACCAAAACAAAAATAATGGATTGAAGTGGCGTCCCAAGGATTCGAACCGCAGACGTTGAAAATGTTTGTGAAAAACGCGATGCGAGAAATTGAATATCAACATGTGCAAAAAATTGGAGAAGTTTTTTTCATTGATTCATGTTTTAAAATGCGAAAATACAACAAATCCCTAGAAATCGAAACGATGATATAAAATTCCCAAATTGAAATTAACCACCGAATCCGTAAAGAGTCCTTCCTTGTCTCTTGAGAGCGTAAACTACATCCATCGCCGTCACCGTTTTCCGGCGAGCGTGCTCCGTGTAAGTAACGGCGTCACGAATGACGTTCTCTAGAAAGATCTTGAGAACACCGCGAGTTTCTTCATAGATCAAACCACTGATTCGCTTCACCCCTCCTCTTCTCGCCAAACGACGAATCGCAGGTTTCGTAATCCCTTGGATATTATCTCTGAGAACTTTCCGATGTCTCTTAGCACCTCCTTTACCCAACCCTTTCCCTCCTTTTCCTCTGCCTGACATTTTCTCGGGAGAATTTGAAAATAAAAAGATTAAACGAATTTACCAGATTTGTGTTTGAATATTATCGAAAGGGGATTTAGGTTTATATAAGGAGACGTGTGTGCTTTTGTGTTTTTGTTATAAAAAAATTGGGAGATTGTGAATCGTTGGATCTTAGTTTATCGACGGTTGTTATTATCGATCCGCGTCATATGCTTATTGAGAATCTAAGCCGTTGATCTGGTGAAACGTAATTTAGTAGCTAGCATAGAAGCTGGTCCGAGCAGCACGACCGAGCACGTTGAAGGGGCTCGTATGAAGACAAAAATTTTTTATATATAGTCATGGTATTGCATTGTTTTTATTTTTATTATTGTTACGATATTGGCTTTCTTAGTTTCAATAAAAGACTGAGTTGTAACAATATGTATAGACATTGAGTTAAATTAGTCAGAGCCCCCAACCAAATGATCATGTTTCTATCATTTCTTTCTGACATTGCATAATCACGGAAATTGAGATTCAAGTGACACTTCAAATGTGAGTAACATATTTTGCCAGAATGACAATTTCACTAATTTTATAAAGAAGACAATTTCACTAATTTCAATAAATTCAGAGATGAAATAAAATAGATGGTCAAGAGGGGACATAAGTTTAAACGCATAACAACAAGTCTCAGACAAAACTCTGTTTAAATCCCAAACTCTAACAAAACAAAATACGACAAGTTTAGCAATCAACATGATTCTGCAACAAGCACACCAACTCTTTATGAGATGATCCTCACTTCTTCTTCTCAGTTTTATCACCACCAGACCTGCGTGTATCAAAAACAGATTCCAATATCAGTAAGTATTGTGTTGTGGAAATTCAGCAGAGCACAAATTCAACAATAAGCTTGGCTGAGTTTTTAACTAGTAGACTGTAAGTAGACCTAAGAGATATGAGCTAATGGTGTAGAACATGGAGTATAAAAAAGAGAAATCTGGAAATTAAAAGGGTTATAGGGTTTACCTCATCTTGCGGAGAACACTAGACATCTCCTCTCTCTTTCGCTTGGCTCTCTTGTGTGTTCCCAACTTCCTCTTAGCAACCTTAAGAGCCCTCTTGTCTTTCCCAACCTTGAGAAGCTCAGTGATTCTCTTTTCGTAAGGAGCAAGTCCAGCAACTTCCTTGATCAGTGTTCTGATAAACAATGTCCTCTTGCTTGTTTTCTACAAAAAAAACATTAATCCAAACCAAAATTCAGCTCACAACTCAAAATTATCAAACATTTCTATCTACATACAGCAGAATCAAATCAATGCTAAATAAACTGAAATAGCATAATGATAGTCCTTAAAAACATAAAACAAAGCCCTATCTAAGCAAACATTCAACATTCAAAATCCATTTCTCAACACAAAGACCATTCCTTAACTCAGAAATCAACATTATCAAGCATTTAAATTGTTTTTCTCAATACTGAATAATCGAATCAATGCTCAAAATATACTGGAACAGCAAAATGATAAGTAAATGATATACCCATGAACCAAGCACTGATTTTGACAAAACCATAGAGAAATAATCGACCAAGAAAAACTCAATCTAAGCAAATCTTCCGGTAATTATTCATCTTATTCGAAGAGAAGCGAGATTTAATACCCCTTTGCGAGAATTAGGACGAGGAGCCAATTCACGTCTTGTGACGACATGTCCTTTGTTCAATCCGACGAACAAACCGGTCTTCACTTGTGGAGTTGTCATCTTCACAGGAAAAATTACAAAAGCTAGTTAATAATAAACTGAAAATCTAAAACATAAACAATGGCGAAAGCAGATTTCAGTAATACCTTCTCGGATCGATCTGGCAATGGAGAAGCAGCGGCTGATGAAAAAAGCAGTATATATACTACAAGAGGCAAAAACCCTAAAGGGGCTCTTTTACCAGTTGGGCCATTTAAAGATGTTTGGCCCGATCCGTTTGGTCCGCTTTAGACCCGTTTATGTTAAGTTATTGAAGGTGTTTTAAGGCTCGTTTATTAACTAAATGATGTTACTAAAAATTAAAAAAGTAAATAATGTTATGATTTTGGATGACACTATGCAGATACATGTTATTGGTAAAAAACAGTTGACTGTCAATTGTGATAATTTGACATGGTAGCAGAGCCAAAATCACTCTTTTGATTTGATTATTATTTGCTTGATAATTATTTGCTTCGATGACTGAATCATCGGCGCTTGCAGCGAAGAACACTGGTGTAGCTACTTCGGAAAGACGGACGATAGATCCATATGATTTGACTCCGAGTGATAATCATGGATGTATTATCTCTCAAGTTGTGTTGAAGGGTGATAATTATGATGAGTGGGCATATGAGATTACTATGGCTCTTTGTGCTCGTAAAAAGTTTGGATTTGTGGATGGATCGATTCCAGAACCAGGAAAAGATTCGACTGATTTGGATGATTGGTGGACAAATAGTACACTAGTCATCTATGGGATACGTAATACAATAAGAATGGAAGTTCGCGAGACCATCTCGAGAACTCGTAAGGCAAAAAAGAGTTATGGAGTGACGTGAAAGAGAGGTTCTCCGTTCATAATGGAGCAAGATACAACATGTCATGGCTCAAGTTGTGACTTGTAGACAAAGAGATGATTGCTGAGTACTATAGAAAACTGAAGAAGTTATGGGAAGATCTAGATCATATTGATCCACTTCCACGGTGTTCATGTAGTGTTTGTACATGTGGAGGCTATAAGTGCGAATTGATGAAAGTGATGGAGAAGAAAAATGAAAATCATAAGGTACATTAATTCTTATTTGGGCTTGATAATGATGTGTATGGATCTATTCGTACCAATCTTCTTGTACAAGACCCAATCCCAAATCTGAATCATGTCTACAATTCATTGATTCAAGAGGAATCAGTGAAAAACAAATCACGGTCTAAAACTACTATCGAAGCGATGAGTTTTGTGGTTAAGACAAGACAAAAGAAAGTATGGCGTGATGGCAGAGACAAGAGTGCTATATGTACTTATTGTGGATGGATGGTACATGAAGTTTAAAAATGTTTTAAAAAACATGGATATCCAAATTGGTACCTTGAACAAGCTAACAATGATAGAGGACGTGGTACATGATGTGTTAGAGGACGCAATTTTGATGAAGGTCGTGGTAATAATTGTGAAAGAGGAAGGAACATTGAATTTGGTCGAGGATTTGAGCGAGCTAATCAGTCCATACTGCATCCATTGGAGAAACGCAAACAATTCCTGGAGCAACTCAAGAATTTGTTCAGAACGTTTGAGTGGTAAGAAATTATGGATTCTTGATATTGGGGCTTCTAGTCATATGACTGGAAGCTTCGATAATTTGAATAATGTACGATCGAGCATACCTTGCTCAATTGGTTAACCCGATGGTCGAGAGACAATCGCAGCTAAACAAGAAAATGCATATTTGAGTGATGATTTTAAAGTTTATGATGTGCTTTATGTGCCTGAACTTACTTGCAATTTGCTGTCCATATGACAATTAATTGATGAGAATGATTATGAAGTTGTGTTAATAAAAAGGGTTGTCTACTTCAAGACCAAGATTTTAAGATGGTGATTGGTAAAGGGGAACGCAGAGAAGGGCTTTACATCTTGAAAGGAAATGAGAGTGTAGATGTTGTGAAGTTCGAAGTTTCTTAAAGTTGTGATGTGTGGCATCGACGGCTCGGACATCCATCTTCTCGTATTGTTGGGTTATTGCCTTTTGATGTTTTTGGTGTTAGTGATCATTCTAATAAGGCTTGTGACGTGTGCTTTAAGTCCAAGTAAACTCGTGATGTTTTTCTATTTGTGATAATAAAACTTCAGAGATTTTTGAGTTGATTCATTGTGACCTTTGGAGTCTTTATCGTGTTCTTGCTCATTGTGGATCTTGCTATTTTTTTACAATTGTGGATGATTTTTCAAGAAGTGTTTGGTTATATCTTGTCATGGATAAAACATAGGTTGGAACACATCTCTGTAATTTTGTCTCCATGGTGGAAAGACAATTTGGAAAGAAAATGAAAGTTGTTCGATCGAATAATAGAACCGAGTTTACTTGTCTTCGTAACTATTTCTTGGAGAAAGGAATTGTCCATGAAACTTCATGCGTGGGAACTCCACAACAGAATGGTCTTGTTGAGTGCAAGCATCGACACATATTAAATGTGGCTCGAGTTTTGTGTTTTCAAGGACATTTTCCACTTGATTTTTGGGGAGAATGCATTCTTACTGCTAGTTATCTCATCAATCGAACTCCTTTGTCAGTTCTAAAAGGAAAATCATCGTATGTTGAAGAGTATGTTTGTTGTGCATGTTTGTTGGGTATCCTTACGGAAAGAAGGGTTGGTGTGTATTTGATTTGGAGAATAAACGATTTTTGGTCTCACGTGATGTCGTGTGTTGTAGATATTGAATTTTGTTTTGCTACTTTGCAGAATTTTACAACTGCGATAGCATTTGTTATACCATTACATCTTGAAGATGAGGTTCTTGTCCCTGTTCCTGAAGTTGTTATGTCTGATGTGTCAACTACTACATGATCTGCCATTTCTGAACATGTTGTTGTCATGGATACTACAGTGAGTGGACCAGTTGCAGTTGTGGATTCTGTAGCTACTTAACCGGTTGCTGTTATGGATTTTGTATTTCCTGAACCTGAAGTTGTTACAGATTCAGAAGTCTCTGCACCTGTTGAAGCATTAGGGCATGGTTGTCATACGTAAAGACCACCAGTAAAGCTTTGAGACTATAAAGTTAATGTGCTTAATGAAAATGCTCATGTGTGTTTATGTACTCGATATCCGTTGCACCATTATATTTCTGACGCAAAATTTTCAGCCTCTCATCAAACGTTTCTTGCAGCTATAACTCAAGTGCATATATTACGATCATTCAATGAAGTGATGCAAGATCCCCATTGGCGTGTGGCAGTTAGAAAAGAAATTGATGCACTAGAACTGAATTAGACATGGACTCTCAGTGGTCTTTCGCTGGACAAAAAGGCCACTGATTCAAAATGGGTTTTTACAATAAAATACAATTCTGATGCGACTATTGAAAGGTATAAGGCTCGACTTATTGCTCTTGGTAATAAGTAGATTGATGGAGATGATTATAATGATACATTTGCTCATGTTGCTAAGATGTCTACGTTGAGAATATTTTTAGAGGTTGCTTCCGCACGTAATTGGGATGTACACCAAATGGATGTTCATAATGCCTTTCTACATGATGTTCTAGATGAAGAGGTATATATGAACCTCCTCCTGGTTTCTCTGCATCAGGTAGAAAGGTATGCAAACTACGTAAATCTCTTTATAGACTAAAATAGGCTTCGTGTTGTTGGTTTGCAAAGTAGAGCTCCGCATTAAAAGAGTATGGATTCTCACAATCTCATTCTGATTATAGTCTATTCTTCTATTCTCGGAGTAATGTTAGCATCTATGTCTTTGTTTACGTTGATAATCTTATTATATTGGCAAATTCAACGTTGGCTATAGATACTTTTAAGGCATATCTTGGACGATGCTTTGAAATGAAGGACCTCGGACGATTGAAATATTTTCTTGGACTTGAAGTATCTCGTAACTCTTCAAGTATTTACTTAAGTCAAAGAAAATATACTTTGGATCTTATCTCGAAATTTGGTCAACTTATAGCAAAGTCGAGTGGTTTTCCAATTGAACAAAATCATCGGTTAGCACTTGATACAAGTGAGGTGTTGAAGTGTCCTGATAAGTATCGTAAGCTTGTTGGAAAATTAATATACTTGGCTGTTACACGTCCTGATTTATCATATGCGGTTCACACTTTGGTAAAGTTCATGCAAGCCTTTCTCAATGTCAGATCCTTTGACTTATCCCACGTTGGTAAAGACGATCGCCAAGGCATGGTGCTATCATTACATTATAAAGTGATTATTGTTAACGCAGTCGAGGTTTGATGACCTTTCGTTTCTTTTTTCTTGGCTTTATATCATTAGTTCTTACTATTTCCTATTCCTTTTGTAGTTAATAAACTTAGTCAACCATCTCGTTTGCTCGTACGAGACTATGGTTGGAAACGCAACGTCCTCCAGGCGGAATTCTGACCTAAAAAGCGAGTTGCTTTGAGAGATCCGACGGAAGAAATTATTCGGTTGAACAAAGCTATTTTGAGACAAGGTCGCGTCTCGAGGTAGAACGTGCTAGCATTACGTCCCTAAAGGGCCATCTAGCCGTGGTTGGTGAAGAGCAAGAAAGATTCTGGTCCCTGTGTTTATTTTGGAAGAATTCGTTCAAGGATTCAGAGAGGGCAAACTAGAGCTTTGGATTGGTCGGCGAGATCGTCATGATTACTTCATGATCCAAATGTGCTAGGCCATAGGTTCTCTTGCATGTCTTAACGAGCTGCAAAAACTCGGGGTCTATATTCCTAGTAAACTATTATCTCGATATATCGAGGTTAAGGATAGGAATAAAGAGTAGGCGAAAGAGTTCGAGGTTAGCCCGCCGATCTCACTTTCTTTGATATTAACTCAGAGTATCGAGGAGTTATTGGACGAAGCTCGGAGGAACAGAGCTAAAGAAGAGGCCAGAGTGGGGCTGAGGAGATATATCTCATGAGGCATCTTAAATTCTTTCGGTGTTGTTGCTGCGATTGTCGCTCTGATGGCTCGTTCAACAGAAAGTGTTGTTGGTGCTTCTGGGTAAATTCTTTGTGATTTTTTTATCTAGTTTAAGAACTTTGTTTCCTTATTATTTCCTTTATTTTGGGATTCTTATGTAATCCGAACATTTTAGCTTTCATTAATAAACCAATATTTTCATAAAGCACTTGCCTCTTTAGTTACAGCTGACTTTTGACTGAGGTCAGGGCCGAGGAGACCTTTTTATTTGGTTACTTAATTCTTTCGATCTTTACTTAATGAGTGTGCAGAAATGTATGGGCATACCTAGTTTTTTATCTAAGTCGTTGAAAAGTATGTGACCTAGGTCGGCGTATGGTTACTTTAACGATCGTAGACTTTGTGCAGAACTGAGTCCGGCTTTAGATGTGTGGATTTTATACCACAATACATATGGGAAGTACGTAGGGGGATCGAATACCTGGGAAGGGCAGCAATGTAAAAGGATTTCACTTTAGTTGTGAATATGAACGATCTGGTCGTGCCGATATTATTCTTAGGGAATGCTTGTTTTTGCAACTTTAGTAATCCTGTTTTGGATTTTATGCGTAATGGTTGAATGTACCAAAATAAAAATAACTTTGTATTTTTATTAAAGTCGCAACTGTGCCCTTATGGGAGGTTGCCTACATACCTTCTTTTTGAGAGATGGATCAAGTCGCTCGAAGTTCAAGTACAAGGATGAAAGAGGCATATATGCCGAGTTGTTTTTTTTTTTGCAAACCTAGCTAGTTGTAGTAGTACCGCTTTAAATTCCATGCATTCCAAGAATTGTTTACCTGCTTGCCACTCATTTCGTTCAGCTCGTAAACTCTTGGTTTAACGATCTTCGACACTCGGTAGGGTCCTTCCCATTTTGCTCCTAGTTTTCCAGTGTTGTCCTCCTTTTTGGTGGCAAAACTTTTTCGTAACACCATATCGTCTACTTTGAAGAACCGGTTGCGAACTTTTTGTTGTTGTATTTGGCGGCTAACTAGTGGTAGTTATGTATTTGTAGCAAGCCTTATCTTGGCTCCAGCTTGTCCAGTCGTTCCACCATTTTATCATCATTGATATCTTGGTTTCCAGTTACAAATACATGGCGTAAGCTTTTTACGTTTACTTTGCCGGGTGCCAAAGCATCTACTCCATGTGACAGGAAAAAGGTGTTTGCCCTGTAGAACGCCGAGGTGTAGTTCAATGAGACCAGATGGCTCCATCTAACTGATCGGTCCAAACTCTCTTCATATCACCAAGCCTCTTTTTGAGTCCGCCTATGAGAGATTTGTTTGTAGACTCAGTTTGTCTGTTTCCCAGTGGGAAGTACGGAGTTATGGTGCTTAGTTGTATTCCCCATTTCTGGTGGAATTTGCTTAACACATCACCCACCAAATTTGGGCCATTGTATATTACGATCTCATAAGGTAAAGTACGGAGTTATGGTGCTTAGTTGTATTCCCCATTTCGGATGTTTGTCTTAACGAAGTCTTGTACATCCATTCCTTTGATGGTTGTGAAAGCCTCGGCTTCAACCCACTTTGTGATGTAGTCCGTCATTACCAAAATATGTTTCTTCCCTTTGAACGCATGAAGTGGTCCTACGACATCCATTGCCCATCGCATGAATAGATAAGCAAAGGTGGCAGACAAATACTCTTTCGTCGGTGCCAACTTCATGGGAGTGTGAATTCCTGGCAATCCACCATCATTGTCGGCCAGAAGAATCCGAGCTTCCTTAGCTTGAGTGATTAAGACCAGCCTCCAGAGTGGTTGCCTCTATCACCATCGTGGGTGTTGGCCAATACTTTGTAGATTTCATCTCCCGCGATGCATTGCATCATCACTCTCGACGCGCTTTATCGAGCATGTAATCGCCGAGCCTTCCATTTATTCTCTTGGCGTTCACCCACGCTATAATGTCTTCCCTTCAATCCTTTTTAGGTTCTTTGTCTTCGGCCGAGGTGTACTCGACTGGTTCTGAGTCATCGACCATCATGACCGCCGGCTTTTCTGAGGTTGGGTTGATGCTTGAGTTGGAGATTCTAATCGTACTCCTACTCTGGATTCTTGACGCAAAGAAGAGCCATCAACGTGCAGAATCCAAAATCCTTCTTCGCTGGTGATTTTGATGCTTTCCCCTTCAGAGAGTTTGGTTATAAAGTTGGTCAGGACTTGAGACTTGGCACTCGGGCGTCCATTATAGATTATATCATACTCACTCAACTCAATCGCCCATTTGATTGGTTGTCTTGACTGGTTGGGGCTATGGAGTATAGCTCAAAGCGGTTAATTGGTCAATACTTCGATAGTGTGTGACAGGCAGTAAAGGCGTAACTTTCTTCGTCAAGATCAGTAGAGTTAGCTCTAATTTTTCCATTATAGTATACCTAGTTTTTGCAGTGCTTAGGGTCTTGCTCATGTAGAAAATTGGTCTTTGTCATCCACGATTTTCTTTTACTAAGACTCCACTTACTACCGAAGTAGATACCGTGATGTACAGTTACAGTACTTCGCCCATCTTCTGGTTTTACCGTAATGGGTGGCGTGGTAAGGTACTTCTTTAGATCAGAGAAGGCTTGTTTGCAGTCCCCATTCAACTCAAACGTTTTGTTAGCTTGGAGCAACTGGTAGAAGGGTAAGCTCATGTCCGTCGACCATGATATGAAACGGTTGAGAGCCACAATCCTTTCGGTTAAGTTTTGAACTTCCTTTCCGAGTTTGGGGTGATGATAAGTTCAGGACGGCAGAGATCTATTTCAGATTTGCTTCGATACCACGTTATATTACTAAATACTCGAGGAATTCTCCCGAGGTGACCGCAAACGTGCACTTCGCGGGGTTTAGCTTCAACCATAAAGGTTTAGCGTATCGAAACATTTGTTGAGGTTTCTATTATGGTCTTTGGCATTAGTTGACTTTACAAGCATATCGTCGATATAGACCTCCCTGGACTGACCGAGTTGATCAGCGAACATTCGGTTGACTAGGCGTTGGTAGGTTGCGCCGGCGTTCATGATGCCAAATGGCATAATCTTGTAGCAGTAATGAATACCGTTTTTTCCCTATCGTTTAGGTGCATTATTATCTGATTATACTCGGAGAAAGCGTCCATAAAAGATAACAGTTCGTTTCTAGTAGTGGCCTCGATATGGGCCAGGGGGAAGCTATCCTCCGGACATGCCTTATATGTAGGTGAAATCAACACAAACTCTCTATTTCCCGTTATTTTTCTTTCCCACCAACAGATTGGCAAGCCAATCGGGATATTTTACCGCGGTTATTAATCATCCCCCGGGCAACCTTTCTACTTTCTCGTTTACTGCCCTGGATCTTTGTGGACCCAACTTCCTTCTTTTTTGCTTGACCGGCCGATGAGACGATCGACATTGAGCTCGCGGTAGATGATTTTGGGATCGATTCTTTTCATATCTTCTATCGACCATGCGAAAGTCGAGACGTTTTGGTGAAGCAAATTTACAAGTTGATCTCGGATTAGATCGCTAAGATCAGTACTGATTCGTACACACCAATAAGGTCTTTCGAGGTCAAGTATAACTTGCGTGACTGTTTTTTCGGTTAGTACCTTCTTTGCTTCCTTTTGTGGCCGCTTGTCTATCTCTTTTGCCTAATCCGAGATCTGGAGGGCTAATGTTGCTTGGCTCCTCTGCTTTTTTTCTAAGAGGAAACATTTTCTTGCTTAACTCTGGCTGCCCCAAATTGTGTACGTCCCTTTCTCGGTGGTAAGGCGACGCCACAACTTTCATGGTCTAAAGCCAAGGTGTTCCGATGATGATGTCATATACCGAGGTGGTGTATACCACTGCGAATTTGATCAGTCGTGTAACATTCAAGACACAAACTGGGAGCTTAATATTCCCGACCGTTATAGTTGTCTGGTTGGCGAATCTCGCCAAGGGTCGAGGATCCTGTCGTAGCCTGTTTCCTTCGATTTCCATTTCGCAGATAGTACTCTGGTAAATAAGGTTTACCGAGCTCTCTCTGTCAAAAATGGCCGGCTAAATTCGCAATCGTCCACCATGATTTTGATGACTAGGGGATCATTGTCTGGGTGACTCAGGTTCATTGCGTCCCTCTCGCCGAACATGGTGGTCAAGTGTTCTTCCGTCAATTGTGTTTGTTTATTATCCGCTCGGATGGGTATGATGTTACCTTCTTCTTTTTTCATTCCTCCCATGATCCTTTTCTGATTGTATTTTGCGCCCAACAAATCTAGAATGCCCCACGGTGGACACCAATTGAAGGTACAAGGTTCGTGTAAATGAACTCGATCTCTATCAAACAAGTGGGAATCATATTATTAGGGCAAAACAATGTAAAAGCTTAATAAAAAATCAAAAATATTTCCAATGAAGTTTATTGCTCTAGAGAGTTGCGGATCTCTTTTTAGGTTAAATGAGTTACATATTAATACTTAATGATCCTGCAGAATTAACCCTAGAAATGTATAGAAAGTATCCTAACTAGGAATATTTACACAATATTCCCATATATTCTCTACTTATTTCTCAAGTATTATGAGGTCAGCGATTGGATATGGACTCAACCTCCTACCTTCAAGATGGGCTCCTTCAGTCGATTTAGACCCATCTTCCTACCTTCAGATGGATATCCGAGTCGGTTTAATCTTAAATCGGATCTGGGAAGAGGGTGCTAAACCCAGTACCACCAATAACCATTTTTTATAAGCCTCAAACTCCGGTACAAACAAGGAATAGGAAATATTCTTAAACTTTACCGTTCATCCCCCGGTAGAGGGTGCCAAACCCGGTAGAGGGTACCAAACCCGGTACCAAATGATGGTGGAAATGGTTGTTATTTGGGTCTTCCAGAATCGGTTGGTAGGTAAAAGAAAAAAGATCTTTCAATTCATCATCGAAAATATCACACAAAGAACTGAACGTTGGTCCCACAAATTCTTATCTCAAGGTGGAAGAGAAATGCTTTAAAGACCGTGGCTATGGTGTTACCCATTTATACAAAAAATTATTTCAAGTTAGCAAAAGGAACTTGTGATGAGATAAAGCTGATTCTTGCGGATTATTGGTGGAGTAAGGGAATGAGTAAAAGATCTATGCATTGGTTATCTAGGAAACGTATTGTGATAACCAAAGAAAGAAGGAGGCCATGACTTTAATGATAAGAAATTTTTAATGTTGCAATGTTGGGAAAGCAGATTTGGAAAAAAGAAAATTTGGAAAAATACCTCTTGCGTTTTGAAATTTGCCAAATACACCTTTTTTTTTTTTGAAAAGTACACTTTTCAAATATTAAATTTACTTACATAGTCTTAATAAAACTGAACAATAATTTGTATTTCTTATATAATTAATAGCCTTAATCTTTTATACATCCTTTTGGCAGCATAAATGTCGGAATCCAAAAATTTACTGTCCCTGCAATGACCGAAGAAAGGAGTTGGACTCTTCCCGAGGAAGATAGAGTTTTAATTGCCTAATTCTTGAAGCAGGGGCTCATACTCTAAAATTTTGAGCTTTCTGGACATAAGAGGCAGGCCTAGATACCTAATTGGGAGGGAACCAACATGAAATATGTAGCTAGCAATAGCGGTGGATTCCAATTGGTTCAATCCGGCATAAAAGATCGCATTCTTGTGCTTATTCATCTCCAGACTTGACCAACTTGAGAAGTCATCTAAACATTCCGTAATTCCATATAAGGAGTTACTACTACCATCAAAGAACACCATAAAGTCATCCGCAAAGGTGTGAAAGCTTTAATTTTGAAGATTTAGGATGGTAGGAAATATGACCTGATTTAAATCTTGTTAGGATAAGTTGAGAGAACACTTCCATTACAAGGACAAAGAGATACTGTGAAAGTGGATCTCCCTGCCTAATACCCTTGGTGCTCTTGAAGAAACCTCCTGAGACACCATTCAAATAGATGGAGAAGGACGGAGTAGTAATACATTGGGAAATCCACATAATGTACTGATCTGGCATGTTTAAAGCATGTAAGGCCCCCAATATAAAATCCCATCTTACCGAATCAAAGGCTTTCCTGAGATCAAATTTGAGCATCACCTTAGACTCAGAGATTTGGAGGTTATATCCTTGAACCATATCTGTTGCAAGAAGGACGTTCTCAGCTAGAAGTCGTCCCGACATGAAGGCAGATTAAGAGGCTGAGATTATCTCTGGTAAGATGGTTTTTAGTCTTTCTGCTAACAGTTTTGAGATCACTTTATACAGCGTATTCAAACACGAAATAAGCCTGAATTCTGTTGTTGTTAAAGCATTAGGCGTTTTAGGGATCAAAACCAACGTGGTTGCGTTCCATTGTTTAAGGAGCATTCCCGAGCTAAAGAACTCCAAAACCGCATCTGTCACCTCAACACCTACAATATCCCAAGAGGAGATGAAGAAGTCCGTTGAATCCATCCGGCCCACTAGTTTTTGTTTCTAGGGAGAGAAAAGAAAGCTTGTTTAATCTCCTCCCTTGTTAAATTCTTGATCAGAGCTCCCTACTGATCCACAGAGCATGAGAAAGGAAGGATGAGATTCATGTCACTTTGCTCAAACATGGCAGCTTGGACAAGACTCCCCAGGAGATCCAAAAAATAGGAGATGTACAGATCTTGGATACCTTGGTGAGTGTCAACTCTGGAACCAGCATCATCAGTTAAGAAGTGGATAAGATTCAGAGAGTACGTGGTGTTCATCATCCTATGAAAATAGGCGGTAGTACTGTCTCCGAGCTTAAGCCAAGTAACTCTGGATCTCTGGCAATAAAAAGCCTTTACTGCATCATACATAATTCCCCATTTCCTTTGAGCTTCCATCTCAACATCAACATTAGAATTGAAAGGGTTTGCCAGCATCTGATCTTGAGAGGCGATGAGCTTTTCATGTGCTTCCTTAGCTCTTTTTTCCTGGTTTGAAAAGTTGTCCTTACTGAACTCTCTTATAACATTCTTTAACAGCTTTAACTTTTGGGAGACTCTATACATCGAGCTACCAATCACATTGAATGTATACCAGTGCGTTCCAATCAGAGGCGTAAAACTAGAATTCTCCAACAAATAGTTATAAAACTTGAAAGACTTTTTCAATTTTGGAGCAGGAGGATCCAAGATTACTGCTAGAGAAGCGTGATCCGAGAAATCAGGTCTGCCAAAGCTAGCCATGGATGTAGGGTAATGAATCAGCCACTCATCATTTACCAAAACGCGATCAAGCTTCTTAGCTATAGGTCTAGACTTGTTCTTATTCAACCAAGTATAAGAGTTACCTCTAAAGTTAAGATCAAAGAGATTAGCTTCAATAAGACACTCCCTGAACTCCCTTGTTCTTCTGTCAACGTTTAGATTGGAAGCCATTGAATGCTCTTTAGGATGCAATACTTGGTTAAAGTCACCAAGGACACTCCAAGATTTTCCAGAAAAAGACTGCCTAGAAGCCAAGTTCACCAACTCTTCCCATAATTCTCTTCTTTCGTCTGCGCAATTTGAAGCATAAATAATTGAAATGACCACACCAAATTTGTTTCTAGCCATACAACTTCGCAAGATATCATCTGTAAAGACTTAGAGATCACCACAACTTTGACACTTGAATGCCACAAAACCCAGATTTTTTCTCAAATTGGAGAATTCGTAGTTATCCACAAAAGACCAGTCCCTAAAGATACCATTAATGATATTTGAACGCTTCAACTGGTTTACGTGAGTCTCAATGAGACCACCAAAAAGAGGTTTATGCTGCTTAAACCATTTTTTAAATCAGGAGCGATGACTTAATATATTAAAGCCTCTTACTTTCCACTCAAAAAGTTATGTACCCATTATTAGACTAATGCTTTGGGCTCTTGCCCTTGGTACCTTCAGTACCATGATGCTGCCTCATTGGTTGCTCTAATCTCCTTCTATCATGATCCTTAAGTTGACCATCCTCTTCATCAGAATAATTTGAGGAAATATTTGATGAGTCTGCCTCCACTTCAGATGTTGAGCTAAGTGCACTCTCACCGATCTGAAGAGGTTTTGCCTTTTCACGATTTCCATTAGAGGTAGTAGCAACTGTCTTGAATTCAGAATTAGAGGTAGGACAAGAACTAGTCTCACCTTTTTTAAAATCCTTCGAGTTACCCAAACTAGACTTGTTCATCTCCACAACCTGAATGTTTGAACCGTGATTCACCTCAGGTGCTCTTTCATTTGTTTTTTTTTAAACGTCTGGATTAATTTATTATTTTATTGCAAACTATGATAACTGTTACAAAGACGATTGTAGCACGGACAATTCAATCCGACCCTATTAGATCTACGACATACGACATTTCAATATAACATTATTTATTTACTTTAATAGATATTTAAAAAATAATAAATCAATCCGAACTTTTAAAAAATATATAATATAAGAATAACGATTTTCAAATTTTTAGAAAATATTTAAAGTTATTTAGACTATTTTAAATATTTTAAGGGTTATTATAATTAATCTCCCTTCAATATTTTTGAAATTTATAATTGACTAAAAATTAGTTTACATTAAAAACTTCCAAAATTCAGCATTCATAAAAACCAGAGGACAAAACCGTCTTTCCAAGAAATTGGAACCGGAAAACGAGGTAAGCCGAATTCGAAGCCTTCGGACCCGCTTTATTTCTACTTGCCATTCATTTGCTTTTTCTTCTTCCCTCATTTCTCTTTTCTTTTGATCAAATTGTTTCTCCTTCCACAGAAACAAGCTAATAATTCCCAATCAAGATTCCTCGTTCCGCGATAAAGATTTTCATCTATTGCTTTCCCTCTCTTTTCTGGTAATTTCAACACCCTCATTTGTATTTTTCTTCTGTTCGATTTTGATGGTTTCTTTAAATTTTGTGTTTTGGGTTTCGTAATCCCGCTCCCTATTGCTCGAGTTTGCTGAAATTCGATCTGGATTTTGTTTTGTTTCTGGGTTTAAAATCGTTTGCATTTTCACAGATCGGTGTATGTTCTTACAATGCAAGCAATTTATCAACTGTGTTTCTCTGCTTGAATGTTTTCAATATTATTATAATAATATCAAATTGATAAACGTGATTCTGGATCTAGAATATTTGTCACATTTCTTTTAGCTTTTGATTTTGTCTTCTTAGGATATTATTTATTTTTCTTTGGCTCCCTGAAAATGAATGATTTGTTTATTATAATGTTATTGCTAGTTTTAGCATATTCGAGAAAGAACATTGATCGATTTGCGGTTTAACTATTCTTGTTTATACCAAACTGTCTTATGTTTATGTTTGTTTTGCAGAATGTAGAAAATGGCTGATGGTGAGGATATTCAACCCCTTGTCTGTGACAATGGAACTGGAATGGTTAAGGTAATTATTAAAAAAAATGAATCTTTGTGGATCAATCTGTTTCCAAAACTCAATTTACGAACAATGTAGCGATATATAAATCTCTAAGGTGGTTATGTTTTTGACTTAGGCTGGTTTTGCTGGGGATGATGCACCAAGGGCTGTGTTTCCAAGTATCGTGGGTCGTCCTCGTCACACGGGAGTGATGGTTGGCATGGGACAGAAGGATGCGTATGTTGGCGATGAAGCTCAATCCAAGCGTGGTATTCTAACTCTCAAGTACCCGATTGAGCACGGTATTGTCAACAATTGGGATGACATGGAGAAAATATGGCATCATACTTTCTACAATGAACTCCGTGTTGCTCCCGAGGAGCATCCCATTCTTCTCACTGAAGCACCTCTTAACCCAAAAGCTAACCGTGAGAAAATGACTCAAATCATGTTTGAAACTTTCAATGCTCCTGCCATGTATGTCGCCATTCAAGCTGTCCTGTCACTTTACGCTAGTGGTCGTACTACCGGTAAAGTCAAGAACCCGATACGGCTTTTAACATTGTTTCTATTCTGCAGATTCAAGACCGTGTCTGTTGATATATGTTGTAGGTATTGTGCTTGACTCTGGAGATGGTGTGAGCCACACGGTCCCTATCTACGAGGGTTATGCGCTTCCGCATGCTATTCTACGTCTTGATCTTGCAGGTCGTGACCTTACTGATGCTATGATGAAGATTCTCACTGAGCGTGGTTACTCTTTCACCACAACCGCTGAGCGTGAAATCGTCAGAGACATTAAGGAGAAGCTTTGCTACATTGCTCTTGACTACGAGCAGGAGCTCGAGACGGCAAAAATTAGCTCAGCAGTGGAGAAGAACTATGAGTTACCTGACGGACAAGTGATCACCATTTGATCTGAGCGGTTCCGTTGCCCTGAGGTTCTTTACCAGCCGTCTATGATCGGTATGGAGAATGCCGGTATCCATGAGACCACGTACAACTCCATAATGAAATGTGACGTTGATATTAGAAAGGACTTGTATGGTAACATTGTGCTTAGTGGTGGAACAACTATGTTCCCTGGAATTGCTGATAGAATGAGCAAAGAGATCACTGCTTTGGCACCGAGCAGCATGAAGATCAAAGTCGTTGCACCGCCCGAGAGGAAATACTCCGTCTGGATTGGAGGATCCATCTTGGCTTCCCTCAGTACTTTCCAGCAGGTACTAATCCCATCAATTACCATTTCGCTAAACCGAATAAAATTTCCTCGGCTGATTTGTCTTTCGGTTCTTTAATTTTTTGCAGATGTGGATTGCGAAAGCGGAATATGATGAGTCAGGCCCGTCGATTGTTCACCGGAAATGCTTCTGAGTTGTTTGATGTTAAGTCTGCTTCTACCGGAGAAGCCCTGTGGGTTTTCCAATTGATCCTTGCTGGGTTTTATCTTCCAACTCTGCTTCTCTTTGTTTTTTTCTTCTTCAATGTTTTCAGATTCTGTTTGTAGTATGGTTAAAAATGTTCCATTTTATATATTTTATTTCTGTTGGATAACACAACTGTGTTTGCGTGAATAAGAACACCTAAATTTTCCAAGTTTAGAGGGTTACTCGATAATCTTTTTAATATACAACTTTATAGTCTTGATTCTATTTAAATGAACAAGTATTCATAATTTCAAATATCATAAGACTATGTACATGTAGACATAGTCATCTTCGTCATACGATAGCATTGTTTGTATTCATATTCTGAATATTACCATAGTAAACTCACACAATCAAGCTTTCATGTAGTTAAAACAATAAAACAAACCAGACCTAAAGTACCCCTACATAATTTACATCTCTAAAGCTCGAATGAAACGCACAACTCGCAGTTTCTTCTTGGGATTATAGTATAGGAGCAATACAGACATATTCTTACGTATGAGCAAAAAACTCTATCCTTTGGTGACGCCAATGTGAACCTGATTCGAGGATCAGGCAAATCTATCTCCTCGTGTCATAGCTGCTGCAAAAACCTCAAGCACATCTGAAAAAAACTTAGAAAACGAGATTTTCCGACCAGAGCTGTCGAACCTTTACAATGGAAGAGCTGGGCGTTGCCGGACAACATTCAACACGCCCCTTGCCTGTCAACAAGAGAGAGAGAGAGAGAGAGAGAGAGAGAGAGAGAGAGAGAGAGAGAGAGAGAGAGAGAGAGAGAGAGAGAGAGAGACAAAGAGTCAGTGAGAAGCTCGAGCTTTTCGAATCATAGAGGAAATATTAAAATCTGTTTAGGAATCACTACCTCGTAGAAGGAATTGAAATTTAGCCGTAAAAGAAAACGTCTCAAGAATGGGGCTCGTTGGCTCCCGGCGAGCTTGCTACTTCTTAGAATGGTGTACAAGGAGTTCGACTTCTTGTTGAATTCCTTAAAAACCACAAAAAGAAAAGAAATTAACACTTATGAGAAAGAGCATTGAATGTTATAGTTTATTCGTGCGAAAAGATGATGCACCTCGGCGATGTTTTCAAGTTCCGACGTGTTTTGCTTGCTTTCTTGATTCTCAATGTTCCAGCAGAACTGGAGACAGAGTTTCATGATGCTGTCGAGTATCCTCGAGACGGCACCAATGTCGAGGAAAGATTGAGATATAAGAGCAGAGAGGTACCTGCATTTGTAAAAAGTACAGTAGGTAAGTGGCACGGTTGGGCATAAAACTGAAAAGAACCGAGACTCATCAAAGGCTCAACCCAAAAACAAACTGAATGTAGAACCAGAAGGAGAAACAATATGCCCATAACCAAGTAAGGAGCATGAAGACGCTTACAATCGAATAACGAGCATTGGATACTTACTCTTGATGGAAGCCAACGAGTTCAGTGAAGTCTTGAGAATCATGGATGTGAGCTTGCAACACCTTCCATTGAGATTCTATCACGTCAACCTTAAGACAAAGAGAGAATCAAACCTTAGGACAATTTTTTTCTTCTCCAAACTGGCTTGAGACCACTAACTTTGAACCCTTGTGAGGAATTGTAGTTTCTTTACCTGAATGTAAAACTGAAGATTCCTAATCAGAAACGCCATGTGCTCTCTAACTCGCCACAAGGGTTGTATTCCTTGTCGTCTTTGCTGAGATATTGATCCGCTTGTACCACCTTTTCGATGTTGAGCAAAATCCAAGTGATCTTGATGCATTACAGAAGCCCATGATTTCTCCAGTTCCATCTGAGTTCTCTTTAGCCGTATCAGATATTGGAATACCTTGAGATATCTACAAAACAAGTCTATAGCTCTTAGAAAAAGTATCACACATTCAACTTCCAGTCATCTTTCGACGGAACAAACAGGCGATTAGTTCATAGGATAATCAATGCAACAACTTTGAAGTCAGGAAAATGAAGAAAAAGATGATAAAAGCAATGGCCAATGACTCTTACTTAGAAAGCACTTCTTGAGTGAGAAACAGTTGCATGGGCCAATCAACAGAATACTCAAGAGCAATAGCATCCCAGCCATCCACAGAGGTGTCTGATGTAAGATTTGCCTTCGCGGTGAGAGATGCTTTAGATCTCCCCAGGTCAGCTTGGGAAGATCTGACTGTGACTCCAAATGAAGGCATCCTATTGAGATTTAAAACAGCCAACTTATGTGTGCTTCCTACTTATTAACTTAAAGGCTGGAAACAAAATCCATCTAATATAAGATCATTAAATGAGAACTAAATGTGCAACTGACCGTAAGGCCACCCTAGAGAAATACTTATCTTCCTCACCAATGGTTTTTGTTGCAGCCTGTGTGTTCCCCAAAGAGAGCGTTATAAAAACAATTTGACATGACCATAACTTTTTATCATGAAAGCACTAGTTTTTTTTGAAACCACATACCAACTGAAATGGTACCATTAGATCAGATTCTCCAGTTGACTGGCGAGGCGGCAAACGCATCAACGGGCGACTCTCCTCCAGAAAGCACTGAAATCAGAAAGTTTTTTTTACTGAGTCTTGTGCAGGAAAAGAGGACATGAACATATTGGAGGGACATCATTCACCGTTATTCCCATTTCAGAGTGCCAAAAGATTTTAAGCGGTTTACCTGAAAAAAATCTCCCTTTTCTAAGAGAAAATAGTCCTTTAGAGCTTTAAGATGACCGTTGAGATCAGCACGTACAACGACAAGCTGTAAAAACGAAGGTAATGTCACACACAAAAAAAGTACCCAAATGATTAAAGAATCAAAAGTTGTCAAGTGAGAACCTGCCAAAGATGACTGGCTGCTATTGCTCGAACAGAATCAACCGTGCACTCAAATGATCTCTTGTGAAACTCTGATGTTTCCTGCACATAGAGGAATAATCTTAGGCATAAAATTTGACCTCTAATGTGATCCTAGGAGAAAAGAAAATACTATTTCCATGCGCAAAAAGGACGATCAAATGTTCCATGACTGAAAGCAAAATCAACATTGTTAACATGATTGATACACTTCCTACCAAAAAGACTATGTGCCATGAGTAAGACAGTCTCCCAACAAATACCTTTAAATCTTTGAGCATAGCTTCGATCTTGTCTGCCTCAGATTGTGGAAGCAACTCTCCCCCTGTAAGATCTGCATCTAGCTCAGTTTCCCTCTCAGGGAAATCACTATGCATGAATCCTCGAATTCTCTGGGAGCCACGCATTGTTTGCTGAAAACTCTTGTCCTTCTGGAACTGGAACGCCGGACTGGGATTTCGCAAAACCCTTATGGCTTTCCCCGCAAAAAGAATTGATTCACCAAGCCGCATAGTAATATAATCAGGTAACATATCCTGCAATATAAGCACAGAAAGATCAATAATATAGTACTGGCACCTAAATGGAAAAAAAAGTGGCAGAGAAAATACCAAAGAAATGTGAAATCCAGAGTGCCAGTCAGTTAAAGATGTCTCATGGACTGAGGTACGAGCCAATTTTTCAGATATTTCTTCCTGAGATGAGCGATGATCTAAATCCCCATCTTCCTGCCTGCAAGCAAATCAGATTTGAGTTGTACATTCTTTTGAGAAGACGAATAGAAACTTCATGAGATGTGAATATACACTACTGGTGACTTCATAAGGACCACTACTGGTGACATTATGCAAAACGAGATGGCACCCAAAATCAAAATCAACATGACAAAACAATGTGAAAATACAGTTTACCTCTTAATGAAAAATTCCTCATGAGGATCCTGGAGAATTCCATAGACCATCCAAGCAGCAAGTTGATTATACATGACTTGATGTCCGTGCCAAAGAAGCCTACACATAGAAATGGGAATAAGCATGATGCAAAAATTATGACAAGTGGTGACGCTGGACTAAAGAAGAGCCATCGAAGAACAAGCCAGTAAATACCTCTGGAGACAAGCCCTCAATTCAGGCACACCACAATGACACCTTTTATTCAATACATTCAGAAGCTGCCCTCCACGAATATCATCACGCTCAATCTCGAGAACAACCTCGTACAAAGGCGGGAAAAGAACGAAAAACTAGAAAAATAAAACAAAGACAGATACAAATGCATTGGAATTCAATAAAACATATTCATATGGTAATCCTAAGCTCAATCATATTCATAGCCAGAATGTACCTTATTGAGCCCTTGCGTAACCGTAGCCAGAATAGGCGTAGTTTCCGCCAATAGCTTCTGCTCAATGTGAAGAACTGCAGATCTGTAAACTGCAAGAATCTCTCCAATTCCATTAGCAATGGCTCTACGGTACACGCTAGGTTTCTTATCTCTACTCTGCTTCGACAATTCATCAGCCCGATCCAACGGATGCACGCTGGTTACAGACCTAATCCAACTCAGATTGCGGGATTTCTTCGCAAACCGGTCAAGCTCCCTATAGTAGAACCCTAGCTTGATCAACCTCTCGATCAAGTCCCTACACAAAAGAAATCAAAATCAGGCTCAATCACCAGATCATGAAGAAAGCGAGAGAAGAGAGATTTACCTTTCGCTGGGTTCGATATAGGAGATATCGGGAGCGATTTTGAAGGTACATTCATCAGAGAGAGGTGAATCGGAGTGGAAAACGAGACCTAGGTTTTTCCGTTGCTCTCGCTCGTCGACGATAAGATCTCCAGTGAAACCTAAGAGAGCTAGAAGAAGCTCGTGCAACATTGCGACTAGGGAAATTTCACGAAATTGCCAAATTTCTTTTCTCGGGAGGGAAATAGAAATAAATCAAAATGCCGGTCACAGTCGCCGGAGCGGGTTCATTTACCGGTGTGGTTCAGTGGCAAATGATGTAATTCCAGGATAAATCAAGGGTGTTTCGTTAATCAATAGTCTCTTTACTCAAAAGTTACTATACAGTCCAATCCGGTTTAATTGATTTGAATCAAACCGAAATCGGGTGGACAATCGGATTGGGTAACCTAGATTGATTTGGTTCATTTGTAACAATTCAAACTGAAATAAAACCAAATTGAAGATGACATAAACCGATTTTTTTGTCAGAAATTGATTTGAAACCAAAAGTATGACCGAATCAAATCGCAATTGTACCCAAATAGAGGCTGTAAATAGTAACAATTTTTTTGTGGAATGTAGAATTGAAACTGTTAAAAAAAACACCATTTGAGTTATAGGAATTGAAGATTGGTGGAATTGAAGAATTGGAGATTAATGTTTACATTGTTTGTTATGTGTGCCAGCACTTGCAGATTTCAGCAAAAGAAAAAGATAGAGTGATATGACATGACCTGAAACTTGTTAAATAATTGAAAAAAGTCAACAACAAAATAACAAAAGCATATCACATGATTCATTTACCTTGACTATATAACTATATACATGCTGCAATATCCCATTTGAGCTGCAATCTATACAAGAGAATAGAGGTACACCCAAGTCGAGAAGACTAGCCCTGGAACGGCTCTCTCTCTCTAGATTGCCGGTGCATCAACGGCTAGGTGAAAGGACTAGTGATGAATCAGGCCGGTTGCAGGATATAGAAATCCAGTATGAGAGACGAAATAACCAACAAGAAATGTTGGGATTAAGTCAAAACAGGGGAAATAGAGTTCTAGTGGAGGAAACTCACCTTGCACAACAACAAAACAATAATGGGGAAACAACAACTGATCCAAGAATTCTAGCTATGATGCGTATTTCAAATCCCCATTCTACTGAAATCCAGTCAGTTCATATTACTATTCCTTCTTCATCAAGAGGATTAGAGAGTAAAAAGAACCAAAAGAACTCACCTAAAACAAGCAGGAAAAGAGTGGGATGCAGCCCTTTCCAAGGAGCTTGTACACCTTTCGGTCTGAAAATTGCATCATCAGTGTTCCAGCAAGCAATGTTGCGAATATTCAAGCCAATCGTCCATACGGCTTTGATATATATATTGATGACATTCTCTTATTCTCTGCAAATGAAAAGTAACACATTCAGTCTCTCAAACAATTTCAAGGCATACTCACGGAATATAGAATTATGCTCTCGGCCCGAAAGATGAATATAGCCCAACCCAACATCGACTTCCTAGGAATGCAAATTGCAAGAGGGCAGATTGTGCCCCAGTCTCATCTAGCCACATCGCTTCTCGATTTTCCCGACGAAAATCTTACAAAACGACAAGTTCATCAATTCCTTGGGGTCATTAATTATGTAAGCGACTTTATCCTGCAAATTTCGCAGTTGACAAGACCACTCCAAAAAATACTGACAAAAAAGCTGCCAGAGTGGACAAAGCGACAAACTGAAGCGGTCAAAAGGCCAAAGCTAGAGATACAGAAGCATCCACTTTTACAAATTCCTTTGTCAGGGACATGTATTCTTCAGACTGACGCAAGTGACAAATATTTGGGGGCAATATTATTCGAAGAAAGGAACGGAAAATGACAAATATGTGGATACAAGAGTGGACGTTTTAAAATTCTAAAAAGCATTATCACTCCACATTCAAAGAAATACTTGCAGTCAAAAAGGCAATCGAGAAGTTCGAGTTCCATATGATAGGACATAAATTTCGAATTGAAATGGATATGTCTTCTCTCCAGAAGATGTTACCATTCAAGCAGAAGATGGTCCCACACCAGCAATTATTGCAGTGGAGCGAGTGGTTCTCAAAGTACGACTTTGAATCCTTTCTTTACAAAGAATACCCTTGCAGACATGCTCAGCAGAACACTGCTCAAAGAAATTCACATAATGGAGAGCTCATCGGAAAAAGCTACTTCGACTTTGAAGCCAACATGCTAGAAGACGCCCATCAGCTAATCGAAAGAAACTCTCTACATGAGCATATTCAACAAAAATCTTATAGTATCAGTCCATCATCCTGTCAAAGCACGACATCACCAGTCACTACATCGCACCACTAAGGATTCACCCCGACTATCCGTTGGCTCACCTCTACCGGATCGAGACTTCAATCATGCCAAAAGAAGTCCTATGTTTCCTTTGGTACCTCTGCTCAGTTGACACCATCGGAGTTACATTTAACATATGATGGCTCTATCAACACATCAATGCCCAACAAGGTCAAAGAGATTGTCTCTCAACTTTCTTGACATGGTTTGCACTACTAACCAACTGGAGCAGAAAACTAAGAAGATCAGCAAAAGCAACATGCTTACCATTTAAGAAATTAAAAGGAAGCCAAGGAGGCCTCAGTCTGTTCTTCAACCCTCATACCATATATTTCTTCCATCGACCCGTTCAAGTCAACATCAAGTCCAACAAACTTCATGCACTACCTACATTCATTCACCATAATGATTACCAAAGAGGAATTCGTCCGGATTACAACATCCATGATAACAAGCCATACAAAGACTTCCATATGCATTCTTTTCAGCTCAACAATGCCATGCAGACTTTTTCAATTCCGTTCAACCCAAGCTAGACCTACTATCTTGTTGACTACCATATGAGCCTCGATGACTATCCTGTTGAAAAACCTTCTAGTTTTCACATAAATTTTCAATGATCCTTAATATAATATTATAGCTAAGCACTTCACTCTTCTAGAAATTTTGCACTGTCCAATATTATATTGACACGTGCTTAATAAATTTTCATAAGAATTTATTTTCTTTTGAATTCGAAATTCAAATAAACATGATAAACAAAATAACTAAACGCAAAATTTTAGGAGGCATACCTTTTCATATAATATTAAACATTAAAAGCAATATATAACTATCATGCCACATCGATCATGATTAAGGATTACGACATCGAGATGAGACATATCACTTAGGTCATTAAAAAAAAGTTTATATTCACCTGGGGTGAAATTTATTTTAACACCATTTCCTTTTTCTTTACGTGGTTCTTGATACGATGGGCTAAAATTTTGGCGTACGACATCTACGTACCCATTTTCTTTCCATGTCACATTAGTAACAAGTGATCTCATTTTTCTTTTTCACAACATAACCAACTTCATTGGTTTCTTTTCGTTGGAATTAAACTGAGATTCTCTTTCCACGTCTTCGTCCATCACCTTATTTATAACCATGACTACGGTGTTTACCATGTCTGGATCTTTGTCCAATTATTATTATTATTATTATTAGATGCTACCACATTCACTTTTGGGAATGGAGCTAATCTAGATGGACGGATTAATGTTTGAACATCTCTTAAACCATTTTATAGGTGATGACGAAAATTTAACATGATATTAGCCTTTAATTCATTTGATGTTATTTTTGACCCATCAATGGTTCCAAATGTTTATATGATCACCATATCTTTAATAAATTCAAATTACTAATTTTTTAAAATTAATTGATCATGTATTGTAGTTTACTTTTCAAATAAATATGCAAGCATAATAATAACATAACTAAATATGGTAAATTAGATGCATATATATATATATACCAGGAGGCAAAGTCTACTATTAGATTTAGGAAGAGATATAACCTACCACTCCATATATACTATATATATGATCTTAAATAAAACCAACATAGATTCAAAAATTTCTAACACAAATTTAAATGTTACCTCCCTTACGTATGATCGGAACGAATTGGATTAAGAGACGATTTTGCTGATAACGTGTTATGAAATATGCAACTTATATCATACTATGGAGATATAATATATATAGATATCATATAAACTTTGTGTTTGATCTAGAGGAATGATTGATATGAAAACAAGATAAGAGATATAGCTTAAACGTATGCTTCTTGTGTTCTACCCTTTATCATTAGTATAACACATATATATACTACCATTAATTTAATATGACAATGACACATGTACACACCACAACACTAAGCTATATTGTTCATTTGATTAGTGTATATCTTGTGTCAAGTAAACAATATGACACATGTCTATTATTTAGTTAAGCTTAGTGCTAAGATGATGAATAATCATCATATTTATAACAATAACCAATTTATTATGGAAAAGAGTAGTAAGGCAAAAAGTAATTTTATGATATCTACCTATATAAACAAAAATCTAATTTATGGGCTTCCCAAAATTAACATTTGAGGGTGGAACTCTACGCAGTTACCTATTTTTTATTAAGGTCTATTTTTTTATTAAGGTAAGCATTGCTCTGTCTAGAACGCATAAATTTATGTATCTTTTGTGTTAAACGTTGAGTTTGTAAGTATAATTACTCATATTTTGAAAACTTTTTATGTTTTCAAAATTCAAACTACGTCAGATGCAAAAGAAAAGAAAATAAAAACATTCTAATCTAGAACATACCATTAAATCAAATATAATGTTTAGAATCACATATATTGTATACGTACTTACCTGTGTTTCATATAGAAATCATAAAAATTTGAAAACTCACACATGCTCTGATTTACCAGAGCTCTAATTTGTTTTAACGAAATCCCATTTCTTTGTTGGCTACACATTTGTTTTTAGGGACAAAATAACATTAACTTAAATTAATTAAATTTACATAGTTAGGTACTTAGGTAAGTGAGATGATGCATGGCTATTCTCTATTTTGGAGTCCAATATGTATATTGAGCTAATTGACCCTAACTGAAATATGAAAATAAATAAATAAAAAAGTTGAAAAACATGAGCAAAACATTAGCAAAAGATGAGCAAAACATTAGCAAAAGATGAGCAAAATTAAGAAACAATTACACAGATGAAACTATAACTAGAAGAATGCATAAAGGGGATGATGCAAGGAATTTTTTTTTTTATGGCCTAACTATTGTATTTCGATGACCATTGTGAGAGGGTAATTCACAAAAATATTACACAAAATAAGTTTTTGAAACAATGAAAATAAGTATATATATATATATATACATTTACATTTTCTCTCTTCTCTTTACGCCACCTCGTCATCCATATTTATGTAAAATCATATTTTTATTTAATTTTTTATAGTTTTACATTCATTATATTTGATTATCTATCTACACATATAAAGAAACATTTTTCGTGAGAAGACACATCATCTTCCACCTCATTTCCACATCATATTGATTCTACAATTTATTATTTTTAATTTAAAACTTTATATACACATTAATTATACATTTCTTTATATAAAATTTAAAGATAACATATTAAATTATATGAGGGATTTGAAAAATCTTTTCTCATATTTAAATATGCATATTTATAGTAATACATTTATTGAAATAATAATATGTTTAGTTTTGACAAAAAAGAAATATGAAGCAAATTCACTGGTCTCGAATCACTCTTATTGGAGAACTTCTAAGTGCTAGGGAATAGATGAAGCTGGCACAAGGTTTGTCAAACAAGTTTGAAATCATTCGAGCAAGAAATGGAATTTCAGAGCGCTAGCTAGTAGCAAAGTGCTAGAAGAGAACATACATGTGATCTCGAAAAGTCGCGAAGGACTTGCGTGTGGTTGAGCTTACTGCCACATTACCATCCTGGAATGCCAACATCTTCCAAGTAGTCCATGTACAGCGACGCTAGAAATGCCCCATTGGCTGCATACTAAGGAGGTCTTGAATCAGTAAGCAGGATCAAACCTCCTGCAAGTGAATCACTAAGTTCGTACCATGCTCATGTAACAGTAATTAAAAAAGTAATAGTAATTTGAAATTCTTACGTACCTTTGGTTCTGTTGAAAGTTGTGAAATGGGGCAAGTATGAGCACATCGCTCGGTTGGTTTGATCGTGAAACTGCCTCAAAGCTTCTTCGTATGAATATACAGGGCTGAGAAACTTCCTCAACCGAGTTAGAAGCAACTGAAAAAACACAAAGACTAAGCATTATATCAATTATCAATCGAAAGGAAGTACAAGTAGATAAATTAACACACTAACCTAAGCTCCAAGAAACTTGTTCTCCGAGCTGAAGACATAAGAAGCGGTACCTCGATCTGCCAGAACACCACCATTTATGGCGCGATCGAGGTACACTACATCTCCCGTGGCGTAGCCACGTTGCGCCCCAAATGAGCTCGTTCTCCCAAACAATATATGTCTTTGGAGCTTGGATGGACTCTGTAAACTTGTACAAAATCATAGCACCATGAACAAGTTGTTGGGAGTAGCTTGTCTAGTCCTTGAAGACCATACGGAGTCATCGAAACATATAGTTTCTTGCCTTTGGTAATTGATGTCCTCAGGGTGCATCCAGTAGACATTGTCTCTAGATGATCCAACTTGGATTTGAAATGGAATAATTAAGTAGAAGCTTGATTGTATAAGCAGAATTCAAATCCTTCACATGAAATAATTTAATCTCTTTACTGCAAAGATCAAGGGTTCATGGAATCGACATTTTTGCTGCAAAGATCAAGGGTTCAGGGAATCAAAAATGGTGATATGAATACATCGTATTTCCACAAAATGGTAGCCATTAGATACTCAGCAAATCAGATTCACTATGTGTTGGATAATTCATGTCAGAGAGTCCATGATAGAGTGGATTATTTCTCAGAGCTATTTGGAGGAGGTACTAGGATTTTATCAGTCTCTGAAAAAAGACCAAGTCAAAAAGTTCTCTGAGTACATATGTCAAAATTTGATATACTCAAATTTATCTTGAGCTACTCTCTCAAATTAAGAGATCGTAGTAATACTTAGGGATCAAATCCACAGGAAATCTTAGTATGCAATAGACTTCAAATTCAATTTAAGCTAAGAAATAATGTATGTAATAAAAACAAGTAAAAAAGCAAGCAAATCGATGATGAGTTAAGTTCTTAAAAATCAATGAGACAAAACGCTAGGCATTGGGAAATTCGCAGGTATGATTATGACACCCTGGTTTCAGGGCATATGTGGTATATGCGGAGAGGCTTAAAAGTATTGATTTGGCTGCCTATATCACCAAAGTGCACTTATCTTTTCGGTCACAGGTCTTGAGAGAACTCCAGAGTTAAGCGTGCTTGGGCTGGAGTAGTTTTAGGATGGGTGACCTACTGGGAAGTTATTTCCAGTACTGTGTGAGTGAGGTCAGAACACGAGAAAAGATCGTGTGGTGATTTGCAGGATCAGTAATCAAGACTTTCAGAGTCTCCTGGACTAATGCACCGACCGTCGAAATCGCAGGTCGGGGCGTTAAATCGCAGAATGAAATTACTGTCGGGATATTTTTTAAAGCGCAGTTCTAGAAATCAAAACACAAGTATAAAATATGTAACGCTCGTGAACCAAAAATCCAATTTGGGGATTTTGGTCGTGTCTATTGACAGGGGGTATGTCGATAAACACAATCAAGTGTGTGTGGTTTAGCTTGAGGATTTTGGATGCGTAGATCGACAGGGGGTGTATCGCTCGACACGACCAAATATGGGCAGAACCGGATTATGTTCTAATTGCGATTTCTAGTTCGGTTTAAGGGTGTTAACCCTAGGGCTTCATATATAAAATCGTGCAAACCTTGTGGTGGCCGAGTTTTTGATTTTCAAAGTCAAAAAATAGTGAGGTTGAGAGAGAATCTTTGTTCTTGAGAGAAGAGATAGGATTTTGGGTAATTCTAGAAGATTGTTCGGGGTTTTAGATGCGGTAAATTGTTGTTGAGTCATTGTTCATCGAGTGCTTCGAGGGAACGTTTCGGATCAGAGAGCTTTGGGTCATTGAGGGCTTGATTCGTGTGTGTTCTCGTTGATCAATCTGAAATCAATCGTTTTAGGCTAAGGTGAGTGCGTGACTGTAACATCCCGAAACCAAATAAGTGCTTTTTGGTGAGGGTATCGATCGACACCAATTATTGCAGAATCGGGTTTTTAGATTTTTGATCGCGGTTTGGTTCGGTTTAAGGGAATAAACCTAGGGCCTCCATATTTAAGTCTCTTACCAGACTTGTGGTCATTTTTGGGATCAGAGAAATTGTGTGAGAGAGGCAGAGAAGAGATTGTGAGAGTTTTCGAAGGATTATTGCAAAGAAATCCCTCAAAAATCTTCTCGTGTGATTCCTCGAGCATAGAGATAACCGTGCTGCGTAGCTAGTGGCGTTAGGGTTTCTTCCTGCAAGTTTCAGCCTTGGTTCATCGCTGTTCATGGTCGTTCCTCGTTCGTTCGTTCTTTTCCTCTTTTTAATCCGAAATCTAGGTGTATGCGTGATCGCGGTTACGGGACTAGTTTGTTAGGAGATTGAGTGATTGATTTGTGATGATTATAATGGATATTCCTGTGTTTTTTGTGTGATATGTTGTGGCTTGGTCGAGATTGATCTTGTAAGAGGAAACGAATCGAGTCTGCGAGAGGATTTGAATCGGATTCGGTTTCTGTGAGAGGTGTCGATCGACACCTAGTGGTAGTGTCGATCGACACCACTCTTTTTTATCGCGAGGTTTGGTTTTGAAATTGGAGTGTCGATCGACACCCAGGAGGAGTGTTGATCGACACCACTTGATAAATTGTGAAAATTGCATAGTTGTTGATTGTTGCATATCTGTTGAATGATGATTGTTCGCGTAGTAATTGACATGCTATTTCCCTATTATGTAATCGGTAGGCGGGATGACCGCTTCACTGAGTATTAGTGATAATACTCACGCAACTCTTATTTCCATGTGTTGCAGGTAAAAGTAAAGTAAAGCTTGAGATCGTGGAATCATGGCTGGGACGAGAGGATGATAGGATGTATGTTTTGTTATGGTTGGTTTAGTGAGTCTGTGGTCATAGGTTGCTAGATTGTTATTTATTCATTCCTGAAATTGGTATTTGAATTATTATGGAGTTATTGTATTTGGATTTAATTGATTTATGAGTTCCGCAATAGAAATGTTTAGTTTAAAAAAAAAAAATGCTTGGTTGTTTCAGTGACCATGGCTTCTAGGCAAGAATCAGTTGATATAATTCGGTTTTGTGGAATGATTGTGTGGTTTAATGATCCGAGTGGAATTTGTGTGCTTGTGTACTTGTTGGTGTGTATTTTTCTGTGTTCTTGTGCACGAAAGCGTGATCCAAATGGAAAAGTATGATCGCGGAATCATGGCGTAGGAAGATGATGATTAGGATGTGAGTTTGCATTTTTGTAGAATCTGGAGTTTATGTTGCTAGAGATGTTATGTTGCGTTATTGGAATTTGGAATTGGTTTGCTTGATTTAATTATTTATTGGAATTATTTGATTTAAATTGATTATATGTTTTCTGCTGGTTTTGGTTTGTTGGTTTGAATTAACCGTTAAGAATTATTATTCATGGGAATACTTTATTCGGGTTAATTATTTTTAAAAAAAAACTTGGTTTTTTTATATTGGTATCAGAGCCCTTACGGTTTTAGGGCAGTGGGTTGAATGACTGAGACTATGTGTTTAAATTGATTATGTGTAGTTAGTCAACTTATTAGTTTTAGATCATTCTGTTTGGGCCTTTAAAATGATGCATGAATTCGTATCAACCAAAGCCAAATTTAGCCTCGTGCATGCAAACACAAGTCTTATCAAGTCTAGCATTCGTTTCATTCGTTTCGGTCTCACAATATTTGGTTTCATCTTCTTTATATTATGCTAACTATGTTTTTAGTTTATATTTTTGGTTATTTTCGTACTTCATTTATAGTTGAGATATGAAAATAAATAAACAAAAAATGGAAAAACATGAACAAAACATTAGCAAAATATGAGCAAAGATTAGAAACAAAACTTCATAGATGAAATTATAAATAGAAGGATGCATAAAGCATATATGCAAGCAAAACAAAATTTTTTACGGCCTAACTGTTGCATTACGATGACCATTGTGAGTGAGCAATTCTCAAAAAATACAACATAAAATAAGTTTTTGAAACAATGAAAGTAATTATATATATATATATATATATATATATATATATATATATATATATTAAGAAAGAGCATGTAGATTATAAAGAGAAAAATAAAAAACAAGTACATACATATCTCGAAGTTATTTCAAAAATAAGCGCATGGAGTTTAATTTGGAGTATTTCTTTGTTGTAAAAATATATTCTGTTTAAAGTTTTAAAATAAGATAGTTGAAATTTGAATACGATTTTCCTTTATTTTATTTGAAGAGATGCCGTATTTTGTATTGACCTTTCCAAGGGCTTTAAACATTTAGCAAAAACTCCTTTAAAGACACCCTTGATACTATCGAACCGTTTCAAATAATATTAGACCAATTAACGCGCAGCAAGTATTGTGCAAGTTTTAGTAGTTCACCGTTAAGCAAGATTAAGAAGTCATTGTCCAGGTTGTAATATTTTCGCTGTCAAAAAAAAAAACAGGTTATAAAGACACCCTTTATCAAAAAAAACATATTGTCGATGTCGCTTTATAATTTGACGTCCAATCTAGCTAGGGACTACCACTTCTCTTACAAGAACAGGTTATAATATTCGTAGTAAGTTCACTACATATAATAAACTATTTAAAGCACACCAGTCAACATATATCTTCTATAAGTACAACATAAATTAGATCTCTATAGTAATTCTCTTACACAGTTACACTTACCATATAATTTTTGATATTGCATTAATGTCTCATTTGGTTTTCAATCTCAAAAGTTTCTCTCGCTCTATCAATACCATAATCGAAATGTAAGTAAGTCAACCCATTTGTATAACCTAGAATTTGAGTTAATTATTTCGAATACACAGCTTTTAAGTCGTTCCATTTGTATAACCACTTTATAGGGCTCTTGACATAAATCAATTACAATTTATTTGTTTCTTGTTTTGTTATTATTGTAGGAGAAGATGCGTTTTGATCACACAAGTCTCTCAAAGGGCATATGCAATCGGAAGCAGCCGAGAGAAGCCACCGTGGACATCAGACCGTGTTACTGGATATTATAAACCTGAAACCATAGCAAAAGAGTTAGATCCATACATTGTGACAACCTCTAAAAGTGAAGTTAAAAGGAGGAGAGGAGAAGAGTTATGGTGGATGCCTGATCCTCAAACCGGATTCTATAGGCCCGATGCTTTTGCGAAAGAGCTTGATGCGGTTGAGCTACGGTCAATGCACGAGAATAAAAAGATCTTGTGAAGTTCTGAGCCAAATGATATCTACATGTGTGTTTTTTTCGTTTTCAAGTTCATTGATCTGAAATGTGAACTAAGAAGTATTGTTTGCCTCGGTCCATCTTCTCATTGTTTAGACGCATTGACTTTATCTATCAAAATATTATATGTTCAAAATATTATATCTTCTAATGTTGGGTTTCTATGTGGTGATCAATCTTTCAATACACTTTGTCACGTCTTACATTTAAGTTAGATATTAACTATATGAAAAATAAGATATTTATTCTTGTTTTAAAAGCCCCATTATGAAGTTAATTTCTCTTTATTTCCATCATTTATTTTACCAAAAAGGACAGACCTTTAAGAATATATCATATTCTATTTTTAACCAAATTTATTTTATTATATTATTGATAAAAAACGAAAATTTGAAGTTAGTTTACCAAATCCAGTCTATTATTTTAAATTTCAAAAGATACTAGAAAATACCCTTAGGTGCTATGAAAAAGCTTGATCAAACGATGCGAGGAAATACTGAGAAATTTATCCATAGATGGTTTTAGAATTCTCAATTACTATTAAAACTCGGTGCAATTTGTCAAAATTTGACCATTTATTCATATAAAGAAAAAAGTCCTAAAAAATTAATTTCAACTCTAAAATTCAAAAATTATGGGCCATGTGCAGTTGCACTTATCTAGGATACAGGTTGCACATTGATGCCGTCTTAGCTTAGTGGTAGAACGCGTGACTTTTAATCACGTGCTCAAGGGTTTGATCCCCTTAGACGGCGAGTTAGTTTCCTTTTTTGTTCAAAAATATTTTTTTCTTTTTTTCATCTGAAAGAAATTATATTAGTGATACCAAATACAACGGTTGGCTTTAAAAGCAAAAATCATACACAAGAGGGTTAACATGATACCACTCTATCTAAACCATATACGCATGATTTCCAGTGAGGTTTGCAACTGAACAGAACAAACCAAAAAACTCATTAGAGAATCAAAAATAAAGGGACCTTAACAAGAAGAGGCCAAACATTTCTCACTATCAAAGATATCGATGACCTACAAGGGAAACCCGAAAACACATCAGAATGAATCAATAAATCTTTGATGACACTTTGAACTATGAGAAACGCACCTCTATACGAAGTTCGCCCTTTGTTAACTACCATCCAGTTAGAAAAAACCTTATAATCCATAACATACTTCACCTGCCTCATAAAGAACAGATGTCCATGTTTTAGGCTTGTTAACTGCACCGACCAAATCAAGGGCCTCAACCCCAAAAATTACTTTATCCAAAATGTGGGATTTTATAGTGTCCAAAGCCCAGATGAAAGCTTTCAGTTTCGCCTCCTCAAAGGATCTTGTGTTAGAAAAACCTCTACTGCTATGCAGAAGAATAGTTCCCAAGTGATCTGTTAAAACTCAAGCATCCCCAACAAGCTTATGATCTTTAGACCAAGAGAAACCAATATTGCACTTTAGCCATGGGTCAGGAGGTCTCTTCCATTGAACTTGTGGCCTTCTCATTGTGATTTCCTCAACCTGATCATGAGCTTGACCACAAAACCATTCTTCCACTTCATACATAATCTTTTGAACTGTTTCAATTGCAAGAAAAAACATGTCCTTTGAATAGGTGAGTGTTCCTATTTTTCCAAAGAGACCATAAAATCCATGGAAAACTCCAAAGGAAAACCCTTCATTTTCCTATTTTCCATGAGAGTATGCAGATTGGGGTAATGGGTAAGAAGAAAGCGCCCAAACCTGTCTAGCCAGAGGACATGTGAATAAAGCATGGTTAATTGTATAACGCCCGTGAACCAAAAATGTGATTTTTGATGCGTGCATCGTTCGACACAAGGAGTGTGTCGATCGATACAGCTTGTATCGAACAGGTTCGGTTTTTGGTGCGTTTTAGGAAATGAAACCTTAGGGACTCGTGATAATATACGAGCAGCCTCGCTTTTGCTCAAAAAATCTGAAGAGTTTAGTGGTTTTGAGAGGAGAAAAGAGAAAAGAAGAGAGATTGTCTTCGATTATCGTTTTAGAGGCTTGATGATAGACTCCTCGTAAGGATCTATGTCTGATGATCACTTCGAAAGGTTTTGCGGAATTGCGGAATAAAGTAAAATGATGATGATCCGAAATGATGGAGATGAACCGATTTGATGGAGATGAACAGATAGAACAAATGGATCGAAGTGTACTTCCAAAAGATATAAAGGATCTTTTAGACTACGGGGCTCAATCTAAACTTAGATATTACGCACTAAGAAAAGAAAGAGTTGTAATTGATATGACACACAATTACGATTTGATCAACAACTTTAGAGAGAGATTTTTGATAAAAAGGTTGATGATTATTATTGAGGATTTCAGCCACATTATATAGGGGGAGAAAGGGAAAGGACAAACCCCTTACACTTCTCAAATACATGAAATCACAACAATAAAGAGAGAAGTTTGAAAGGTTTGAAGTGTGAACACATTTAAATCATTATTTGACTAAGTTATTTAAATCAAAATCTGATTTTACTAAGGATAAATGGGCTGGCCAAAAATCATCAAATGGGCTTCCAAAAAGGCCTAAGTTATGATAATGGGGCAATGAAATAGGGTGCACACTTTCCTCATTAAAAACTTCTTTCGAAAAACCCAAAAGGGAAAAACCGAAGAGAGGGAAAAAAGAGTACAAGTCCGCATACCTCCCATCATCATCCTTCCTCGGCTCGAATCATAACCAACGTGGTTTGATGAGCAACCAAAGGAAGTTGGCTGGTGATCTTAACCATAATCAAAGAGATGGCTTGGTTAAGTTATCTTTTCCTTGACCTTGTCATAGGTCCTCTCGGAATTTGCAAGTTATTTGCGTCTTTAAGAACCTCCTCGGCTACGAGCTGCTCCTCGGCTACATGTTGCTCGTTTGGTTTCATAGCTTCTTGTTCCGAGCTGGCCAGGATCTCATCACTTGAGTGTGGTTTTAAGAGCAGGGAGTATGAGGTTTTGGTGATTTCTAGAGAAGAAAGTCTATAATTCTTGTGTTCTTCCTTGTTTTCGTTCATTCTCAATCCAAAAGCCAAGGTGAGTGCGTGACCATGGCTTATTTGGGTGATGAATGTGTTGATTCCTTGATTTGTTGTGTTTGTGGATTGAATTTGGTGTTGATACTTGTTTATCTGGTGAATTTAGTGTTATTTGTATGGATTTTGGTGTCTTTGAATGCACGAGATCGATGGCTGCTATCTAGAACCGAGCCAAGAGAAGAGAGGCTCAATTAGTGGTTCATGCAGTGTCAATCGACACCTGGAGGATGTCGAACGACACTAATGTTATGGGAGTTTCAATCGACACCAATGACTGACGTGATGATTTTTTTTGTTTGATATTAGCTATTGATTGTTTTATTTAGAATTATGATGTTCATTTACCTGTGTGTATAGTCGCTGATGGAATGACCGTCTCACTGAGTATTTATGATAATACTCACGCATCTCGTTTTTCCATTTGATGCACATAAAGAGAAAGTGTGACCGTGGGATCATGGCAATGAAGAGGAGGATGATCTAGGATTTGTATTGGTTATTTTTATGTGTTTTAGAACATGGTTTAGGCTGCTGGTTTATTTTAGAATTGGAATTGTTGAATTGGTTTGTTTTATTGATTTATTTGGATTATTTGGTTTAATTCTGGTTTATTGGTTTATGAGAATTTCTGTTGGTTGATTGGTTTATTGAATTTCTTGAGAATTGAGAGTTAGTATTTATGGGAATACTAATTTGGAATTAAATATTTTAAGAAAAAACAAGTTAGGTTGTTTCAAATTGATTCTCCATCGTCTCCACAAATTCGACATTTGATGTCCATGTTAATTCCTTTAGCTATCACCACATCTCAACTGGTATGATTCCACAAAACCCTCCATAGAAAGAACTTGATCTTGGGAGAAGTTTTCAAAGACCATACCTCTTCTTTTAGATGGTTGAGAGATGGTAACACTTTAGCCTCTCTGATGAGCTCTGCTTTGTTGGTGGACTAGGCTAGCCAATATCCAAATTGAACCATGAAATCACCACTTTTGTTGTGCATCCAGACCCAATAGTCATCTCTCTAAACCACTGGCTTATGTTTGAGAATGATATTGAAATCTTAAAAGAAAAGCTCTTTTAGCTTCCTAACATTCCACATTTTAGAGCTTCCATTAATGAGGTTAGAGACCTTCACGTTGAGGTCAAAATTATAATTTTTAATGAGGTGTCTTCTCATACCTTTTTCCCTATCAGAAAGTCAATAATCAATCCACACAATAGAAGACCTGCCATTACCCACCATCCTTTTTAGATCTTTTTCCAGATCTCTTCCATGCAGGATACTTTTCCAAGCATAAGATGGCCTTTTGCCAACTGAATCCTCTAAAAACCCTTTTTGATCAAAATTTCTACTCTTTAGCACTTTTGAATATAAACTTTCAGGGTTTTGGAGGATCTTCCATGCCTGTTTAGCCATAAAAGCTTGATTGAAACATTGAATGTCACGAAAACCTAAACATCCTTGCTCTTTGGAGAGACACAACCTGTTTAGCCAGAAAAGCTTGACTAAAACATTGAATGTCACAAAAACCTAAACATCCTTGCTCTTTGAAGAGACACAACTTCTCCCATCTCATCCAATGTGTCTTTCTCTTGTGTCTTGTGAGTTCCATTAGAAACTAGCCATGCATTTGGTGATATTGTCACATGAGCAAACTGGGAGCTTAAAACATGACATAGAATAGACTGGAAGAGCTAGAGCCATAACTTTAAGAAGAACTTCTTTGCCGCCTAATGAGAGTAATAGCAAACTACCCTGATAATCTCCTTTTGAGATTTTTGTAAAAGAAGCCTAGCAAATCTCTCTTAGATCCACTTGAACACTCAGGCAAACCCAAATATTTATCTGCTCCACCTTTCCCATGAATCCATGTGATCTCTTTGATCTTGGCTTTGAGGTTGACACCAATCTGGCTACCAAAAGTGATTGAGGATTTGTTGGGATTCACAATCTGGCATGTGGTCTTTCCATAAACTTGCAAGATCCTCATTAGTTCCTCTGATTGCTTCTCATCCACTTTACACGAAAGTAGAGAATTGTCTACAAAGAGCAAATGGTGAATTGCAAGACTAGAAGGAAAGAAATTGATTCCATTTATTAAACTTTTCCTCTCAATAACATTGAGTAGATGAGACAGCTCCTAAATGCACAAAACAAAGAGAAAAGGAAATCGAGGATCTCCTTGTCTCAGTCCTCATTGGGGTTTGATCATGCCAAAAGGTTGATTGTTAATCAAGACCGAAAAGGTGGCCGAGGAGACACATTCCAAAATCTAGTTGACCCATTGACTATGAAATCCCAGAGCAATCAACAAGGTCTTTAGATATTTTCATTTAACTCTGTCAAAGGCCTTGGACATGTCTTATATGAAGGCCATGAACTCATTAGAAATATTTAGGTGAGTCCTCAGGGCATGAACCATTTCATGGACAATGATGATATTATTTGATATTAACCCATCTGATACGAAGGCCGATGATTAGGAGAGACAATCCTATCCAAAAAAGATTGAAGACACTTTACCAAAACCTAGGAGATGCTTGTACATCACAGAACAGAGGCTTATTGGTCTGAGGTCTACCATCTTGATAGGTTTCACTTTCTTTGGTATGACTCCAGCCTCAAAGAAAATGTGAACTTCCAAGGTGACCTTATTTCCCACTGTACTCTGATACTGATAGAAGAGGCTAGTCATTCCATCAGAACCAGGAGCACTAGAAGGTTTGATGGAGAAAATTGCCTCTTGTATCTCCTCTTTATATACCTTTTGAATCAGAGAGGCATTCATCTCCTATGTGACTTTGGGCTAAAATACCTGAAATGTCTCAGCAAAATCATCTGGATTTGTAGACGTGAAAAGGTCAAAGAAATAGGCAATTTCCACCTTCCCTTTAGAAGCTTCTGCACACTGCATCTTCCCATTACTATCCACAAGCTTATCAATCCTCTTCTTGCTTATGTTGTCTTTGACTGAGTCATGAAAAAACTTAGTGTTACAGTCACCTAACACTACCCATTTGGTTCTACTTCTTTGACTCCAGTATATCTCTTCTTCCTTGTTAGCCTTAACTAGATAATGTTTGATTAGAGAAATTAGTCTTGTGGAAGGCAGTGATGCTGATTGTTCTTCTTCAAGGACTGCTTCTAAATGATGGATTTTCTCAAGTGAGTTTAACGTGTTTATCTTCTTCCATCTGCTCAACTCTCTCCTACAAATCCTTAGACTATCTTAATCTGAACATCCTCTCATCCAAGCAGAATTTATTGTTTTTTTAACATGAGCTTGTCCAAGAATCTTCTGTCAAAACATAAGTTTCCTCTGTAACTATCCGCTGAAGTAAGAAGCCTGACCAAAACAGGCATGTGTTCATACCCTCTCTTAGCTAGGAATTCTCGATTATAAGTTGGAAACAACTTTAGCCATTCTGTTCAAAAATAAATTCAAACTATGTTTTTTTTTTTAATTTGTGCATCAGAGGTCATATTTAAAACATATAAAATATACATATGGTTGAATTGATCAGGACAATGGTTTTATTTTTTTTAATTGGATCAAGCATTGTGCATGAAAAATTACCAGAGATTTGTTATTCAATAAGCACTCCTACAAATTTACACATAGTATGCAAGAAAGAATTGAATACATAAGTTTAGGTTAGAGATTTCATAATATGTGAATCCAACGGATTTATCAAAATATACACATCATGATTTTTCGTGAATAAGAATGCAATCCCTTCCATAAAAAATATACTTTAACCATGTAAAAGATACTCGTATACTTAAAGGTTATTTGTTATTCAATAAGCACTCCTACAAATTTACACATAATATGTAAGAAAGAACTGAATACATAAGCTTAGGTTAGAGATTCATAATATGTGAATCCAACAGAATTATCAAAATATACACATCATGATTTTTCATGAATCATAATGCAATCTCTTCCATAAAAAAATACTCTAGCCATGTAAAAGCTTAGGTTTACTCAAATCTAATAAGATCCACCAAAAACCCCTAGCTAAGTTATATGAACTCAAGTTAATTATAATTCAAATAAAAAAATCAAGATTAAAAGTAATGGTTAAATTTATTTAATATCAACGTTTTATCATAAACGCGTATATATGCGAATATTTTACCCAGAGAAAAAATAACCATATTTTATATAGTATGTCTGATAAATTTAAATATAACAACATTGCTAAATATCATCTTCATCCTCACTATCGTCTTCGTCTCCCATCCGCACTAACTATAAAGTCATATAATGGAAAAATAAAGTTTTCCTTACTACTTGATGTCTAGGTAGTAAGGATAAAACTTGAACGAAATCTTGTGAGCTATGGGAAGCATTAGCAGATCTGTGTTGAATTGAAATTTTGCTTTAGCACAAGCATGTACTTTGACAAGCTCAAGACATTAATTGTAATTTCTCCAAGATATGTTTCATTTGCTCAAACTTTACTGTCATTCCACAGTATTCGGTGATTTCTTGGACTTTCTCAGGACACGGCCATAGACAAGAATTTTCAGACAAGCACTCGCGAACATGGCTTGATTGAATCAAAGGACCCTGAACGAAGAAGGGGAAACTTCAAGCATTTTTGGGGTGCATATCTCTATAAAGAAGCAGAGTCAGGTACAAGGTAGAGGGGGCTGAAAGTAGAGCTTAAGCTCTATGGAAAATGAACCACAATACTAAAGATACTTCCTTCTATTATCGTTAAAGTGTCTCATACATCTCAAGCTTTATTTATATTATACATTTAACCCTAGATGCCTTGACACTTGGCACTCAATTGTAGGGTATTGCCATCATGGGCAAGGATCCAAACTGTACTAGATTGATAGCTTGCTTTATAGCTTTATCATAACTCTTCTTTGTCTCTTTGATGCAGTTCTTGACCGTTGAAGACAATGGTGGCTTTGTGAGCTTTTGTGTTGTTGGGCTTCTGTGATGTTGCTCAAGATTAATGAAACTCTGCGTTTTCAGAGACACATAACTCAGAGACTCTGGATGAACCAGAGTCTTTGCTGCACTTGTGTTCTTCACATTCACATCCCCCCCCTGCGCAATCTCGGTGTGGGTAGCGAATCGACACCGAGTTTGAATCTCAATATTGTAAAAGCTTCAATCACAAGGGATTTTGTAAAGATATCGGTCAATTGAAGAGATCCATGTATGTGGTTAACGATTATTGACCCCCGAGCCACTCGTTCCCTGACAAAGTGAAAGTCCTTCTTAAAATATTTTGTTCTTCGATGTAGAATCGGATTTGCTGAGAGATGAATCGATGAGAGATTGTCACGATACATAATTTCTGGATTTGATTGAGGAATTCCCATATTCCGAAGCATATTGCTTAACAAGGTAATCTTTGTTGCTGTCTCTGATAAAGCTCGATACTCTGCTTTGGTTGAACTTCTAGATACCGACATCTGTTTCTTAGCTAACCAAGAGATCATGTTATTGCCCACAAATATGTAAAACCCTCCTATAGAATGACGAGTGATAGGGCATCCAGCCCAATCACTGTCATTATAGGGTCCTAGTGTAAAATTTGTATTCTTTGAGAAGGTTAGACCATAGTTTAGCATACCATTAAGGTATCGTAGAATCCTCTTTAGTAAATGGAAGTCTGACACAGATGGAGCATGCATTTTTTGACAATTGTAATTGACTAAAAACTGTTGATCAGGCCTAGTCATAGTTAGGTACAGTAGTCTTCCAGTCAAGCTCCTGAAATATTTGGGGTCAGGAAAGATAATATCTTGATCAGGGAGAGAATTTAGCTGCATAGGCAAAAGTGTTGGCATGGGTGTGCAGTCACTCATCCCAGCCACTGCTAATAAGTCCTCTGCATATCTTTGTTGAGAGAGAAGCAATCCTTTTTCTGAGAACTTAGCTTGAATTCAAAAGAAATAGTGCAGTTGAGTATATCCTTTAGCCTGAAAGTATCTTTCATTGCAGCCAATAAAGTATTAATGATAGTCTGATTACTCCCTATAAGAACCATATCATTCACATATAGCAGAAGTATGATAATATCATCTTTGGTATTGTATAAGAACAGAGAAGGATCAAATACACATTACTGAAACCCATAGTTGATTAGGAATATGCTGAATTTATCAAACCAAGCTCTGGGAGACTATTTTAGACCATAGAGAGCTTTGTGAAGTTTGCACACATGATTAGGTTTATCTTTATCCACAAACCCAGCTGGTTGTTTCATGTAGACTGTTTCTGTAAGTTCACCATGCAAGAAGGCATTCTTCACGTCTAATTGCTTTATAACTCAATTCATTACTGTAGTCATATGTAAGATTAACCTCATTGTAGCTATTATGACCACAAGACTATAGGTTTCTAGGTATTCAATTTCTTCTTCTTGAGTAAATCCTTTGGCTACTAATCTAGCTTTAAATTTATCTAGATTACCCTGAGCATTAAGTTTAGGAGTGAATATCCACATGTTGCCAAGAACATTCATGTCAGGTGTTAGGGGAACAAGAGACCAAGTATTTGTTTCCTTGCAAGTGTCCATTTCCTTTATCATTGTTGCAGTCCATCCAGGGTCTTTAAGAGCAGCACTGACAGTTCTACGTTGAGGATAAGCCACCTTTTGAGTGAAGAGAACATATCTTCTGTTAGGTTTAGAGATCTCTGCTTTAACTCTTGTAATCAATGGATAGTGAGAGACAATAGCAGCTGGAGGAGGAGCATATATCTCTGACCCATAGGAAGTAGCATATGAGTTGTCGCCTATAGAAGCAGGATCAGAGCCTGTCGTACGCCCACAACTCACACTTGTTCCCATGGTAGAAATGGCACCTTCCTGAAAGTAGTGTAAGGGTGTAGCTTCAAGAGGACTCACTGAAGAAGACTCTTGAGCAGTAGACTCTTGAGCAGGAGAAGCAGGAGTGATAGTAGGAGTAGAATAAGATAAGTGTAAACAAGACTATACTCATTCACACCACCAATTGTGAATGTTTTTTGTCAAGCAGAGAGAAGAGGAGTATCAGCAGGACCTTACAGCTGACGGTACAAGGTTGAAAAAGGATAGACATGTTCATCAAAAATGACATGTCTACTTATGTAAACCCTGCATGTTGGAGGAAAAAGGTAGCGATAACCTTTATACTTCTCATTGTACCCAAAAAATATACATTGTAGTGTTTTAGGATCGAATTTGATAGAAGCATAATCTGTAGTGTTTTGAAAGACTCTTGATAGACCAGAGTCTTCGTTATACTTGTGTTCATCAGGGGCAACTGCCCCACCCCACCCCCATGAAATATACTAGTTGGTATAATTAGTAAAGTTAAATTTGTATGCCCCCGTTTGTAATATTTTTTCCCCATGGATCTTATTTGTTTCTCATTTTCTGTTTTCTTTTTTGATATAAATTAAATTTTGAGCACACCAAATTTTGATAGCTAAGTGGATTTACCTTTTCCCCAATTATAAGCAAACTAGAACTAAAGAAGAAAAGAAATTAAGAATTAGACATATTGTATTAGGATCAAATATTTAAATCTTAATAGTTTAAGATTAAACTAATATTTAAATCATTGAACTCATTGCATAGCTCGTTACAAAAAAATTTTTTTAATCTTAAACGTATTAGCTTTTCTTAGTTTATTTGTCAACAAAACTTACATAAATAAACAATTTATATACGAATTATTTTTATTGAATTTATATTTTGTTATGATTTGTAGATGTATCAGCTACTAGTACAGATACTGCTAGAGCTCAAGAACACACTATACAAGAGTTTTCTTTACCAAAACTTCACTAGATTGATATGATAAGAAGAACTTACACATTTCCTATCGTTCTCGTCAATCCTAGTCTTTGTAGTTCAAAGATCAGACACGATCTTAGAACACATTACTACCCATTAACCCTTAGATTTAAGATATTGTTTTCTAACCCTAAACCCCTTTGTTAAAGCTTGTAATCTTCTATTGTGTTAGCTGGCACAAACCTCAACTAACGTCCTATATAAACCCATAGAAATATTCCCAAGTTTGGTAAGATCTTGTATCTTCCCAAATCTACCAAATCTTCCTTAAATATCTTTTGGATCTTCACGTTTCCTTTTTTCTTCACGTAAAGATCCTTGGCCGTCACTCAGCTCCTCTTCATGACGGCTACACACCTAAACCTAGGCACGGCCCAACTCCAAAAAACCCAAAGTCTTGGTACGTGATTCAGCTCCGTTTGTACTCCAACTGGTACAGTAGTCCTTCTGGTACATGACTCCTTTTGGTCTTGCATCTTCAATCTCCGCCTTTTTCGCTTTGTGTGTCTCACAAGCACAAGCACCTGAAACACATACACATAATAACACAAGTAACCAGCAACAAATAGGATTCTAAACAGGACTGTATATTACATGGTTCATACAGAGTTATAGAGTTCTCAAGATCAACCATTCTCCATTATAACCTCATCTCCTAACTCCCTTAGAATCCTATCACTAGTGACTGAATCTCTAATCAAGATCAACACAACATAATGAACCATGATCCAATCATACTCCCCCATAAATCAAGACATCTCATCCGGTCATACTCCCCCATAAATCAAGACATCTACTTTTCTCCCCCAGCTTGTGAGCACACAAGTTAAAAAAAAATTTAGTTAGTACATAGGGAAAAGAACCATGACCTTTATATTCTGAAGTACAGCTCATTGGGTCTTGTGGTACGATGGCTAAACAAATCTTCTTGTCGTTAAGCTTGTCTGATTCACCTTATGACTCAGTTTCTTTCCCTTCAGGTTCAACTTGTGGTTCAATCCATGAGCTTCAAATCCATCAATTGGCACAATCCTTAGAGTAGATGGAATTTAGATAACGTCAAGAGTAATGTCCTGATGTAGGCATAGTTGATGCTGAAGCTTGTTGTACAGCTGCAGAGACAGGAGATTTTAGAGTAGATACAGGTTGTGCTGTAGCAAATGCTTGAGACTGGACATATACAAACGACTTGGCAAACACAGAAAATGCTTCTCTTATAATCATTTTGCTGGAGCTGCTCCAAGTTCTGGTTCTTTAGCTTCCTCAGCTTGATCAGTACCACTAATAGAGACTATCCCATTGCACAAAAGACTGATCCACTAAGTGGGCTCAAAGCTTTCCCATGGAAGACCCATGGAGACAACTCGTCCTTTTCATTTAATCTCTTTTATCTGAAACATTTAAAACACTTCATCTAGCAAATTTTCTTTTCTTCTTTTCTTCGGATCACCATGGTACAAAACCATTGTCTATGACATGAATTTTGATAGACCTTGATACACTGCACATTTTTCTTGTCTAACTCGCTGTAGTACAGAGCCACTGACTCTCGAACACCCTGATTCACTGCACATGAATCTAAACACACAAATCCATCAGTAGTACATCTCTTGGAATTTAGCTCAACTACAGCCACATTTGTCCAAAATCAAATGGGAATAATCAGAAAATGGTGCCCACACATCAATTTTTAACAACTGGCCCTTGAAAAACATTTTGTTCAATATTAAAATCATACCTTTTTCACCATTGATGTGCTTTATGAACCAACACGGTACCATACCCAGAGATACATTTTTTGCTTGTACAGATTACCACATCTGGCCATCAGTGACTCAAGTGATTAGCTTTCACACCATCATGTCTCTATCTCCCCTTGAGTCAGTTTTCAACCTCTGTTCACTTGAAGAGCTAATGATCATTGGATTCTCAAGTATCATACCGTCTGAGCAAAAGTAATACAGTCTGAACCGTCATAGAAACCCTCACTTGCATATTGAAAGCTTAGAAAAGTTTTATGGTACAAGACTGCCCGAGCAAAAGAAATACAGCTTGTACCACTTTGTTTATAAAACCGATTGACTGGTACAGGTTGCCTAAGCAAAAGTAATACAACCTGTACCCATTTTTTTAATTTCATTTTGCTCGGTGAAGCATGTGCTGACGACAAGATGAGAAGACATGATGGGTAGCTCTTTCTCACAAGTTTTTCTCACTCCAAACAAAATCCAAATGTATACGCATCCTGAGTCAGTACCTGTGTTTGTTCTGCACACTTGACAAACGCATCAAATTCCACAAATACCAATTGAATTTCTTAAGGTGACAAAACAATTAAAGTCCAGAGGTTTTGTAAATAAATCAGCCAGTTGTAAATCAGTGATAATGTGTTCAACCACTACCTGTTTCTCCTCCACTAATTTTTGGATAAAGTGGTACCGAATCTCGATGTCCTTTGTCCTTGAGTGTTGTACTGGATTCTTTGAGATACTTATAGCACTCTTATTGTCGCAGTGAACCAACAGTGTTCCAGAGTCCCCCAGACACAACCGAATGGGTTCAAGTCTTACTACAGGTGCAAACATCTCCTTAAAGTCAACTTCTTCAATTTGAGAGTATCCAATCTTGTTTTTTTGTGAACCACTGCACCATTTTCATCGATCTTGTTCTTGAAAATCCACTTAGTACCCACGACATTCACTGCTTCAGATCTTGGTACAAGTTCCCAGACTTTGTTTCTTTCAAGCTGTTCCAGGTCCTGTTCCATGGCTTTAACATGTGTCCTCGTTTCTAGGACTGATACAGAGCAACCACGCCTAACCATCTCATTATAGGCCTTTCTGATTCCTTTTGTTTTCCGTCCCTCATTCGCAGTTCTAATGAAATCTGATGGATGCACGTCTTGTAAAACACTCGGTGGACAAGACTCAATGTGTTCATCTGTACCAGACAGATCAGCTGCTTCAGTTAGCTCTTGTGTATCAGTCCCCTTGTATGTCTCTGCACCATGAACTTTTGTATCACTGTCCGAGTGATGGCCTGATTGTGACACGGAAGGTTGATTATCTTGTGAACTGTACCAGTTAATCTTTTCTTCCCACATGTAGCAACTGTTGCCAGACCAAACTCCATTCAACACTGTGAAGCCATCTTTATCAATCGCCTTGCAATCAACATTCGTAAAGAAAATGGTTAGACCTTCGTCACATAGTTGACTCACACTGATCAAGTTCGCTTTCAACCCTTGTACAAGGTACATGTTTGTCAGTTGTGGTAGTCTTGTCTTACCGATGTTTCCTTTTTCCTTGAATCGCACCACGACTTCCATCTCTAAACTTGACTTTTCCTCCCTTCACCTTCTGACTAGTCTGAAGGTTGTCCAAAGTACCCGTCATGTGTCTTGAACTACCGCTATCAAAGTACCAGGGGCATGTTTCTTCTTGTACTCCTGAGACAGATGCCATGTTACAACAGAGTTCTGTTCTGCATGAGCTGATTGATGCACGCCTTTTACCAGTGAACTGTAGATCCAATTTCTTGACCCAGATCTGATTACAATGATGATTCCACGTGTACTTCCCTTGTTGTCTGAGACGTTTCACCCTCTCCTTGAACTTGTAACAGTACCTTTTAATGTGGCATATCCTTCCGCAGAAATAACATTCTTTCTTCTGTACTATACCACCTCTAGCTTTGGGCTTTGATAAACCAATGTATCCTGCTGAAACAAACTTGACACCTTCTGTCTCTGAATCATTTCTTCCATTGTAGCCTAGACCTCTGTGTGTCTTCTCAGTGCGACCATATGACAGAATCTTATCGAGTTGCTTTGTACCAGCGAACATGTGGATCTTCTTGTACTGGAGATCCAACTGAGCATGAAGCTATGTTGATATAATCGTACAACTCTTTTTCCAATCTAGCTTTGGTTGCCAGAACAAGTTTCTCTTTCATCAGTTTCAGACTTCCTTGTACTAGCTTCTTCTCAGCCTCTAGTTCACCTTGAACTACTTTCATCAGCTCGTCAAGACGCTGCTTTTCCTTGATAAGACAAGCATTTTCAAGGTTGAGATGAATGAGAGTATCTCGAATGTCTTTGTAGCTTGATATAAGCTCATTGTCATGTTCTGCTTCTGATTTTGACTCAGATAGTGTCTCATCAACTTCAACTATCCCAACAAAAGTGACAAAGTTATTTAGCATAGCTTCATCATCGCTTGCTTCTTCCAATTCACCATCAGCCATCCTTGACCTTTCATTCTTGTGCTTTGGATCAGTAGTACACTCTTGTTGAGTATGTCTTAAACCCTTGCATCTGAAGCACTTCAACTTACGGTGTTTCACAGTGGGACAGTCAGTTTTGAAGTAACCAATACCTTTGCATTTGAAGCATTGCACCTCATTTCTTCGACCAGTCTTCTCAGTATTCGGTTGTCTCTTAAACCCACCAAATTTCTTTGAGCCTTGACCTTGCTCCACTCGTCTTAGAGCTCTATCGAACCGTCGTACCAGGAGACCCATTATATCAGCATCATCCTCTGATTCAGCCTCATACTTCTCTCGAGAAGTTAACACCATATTCTTTATGTTCTTAGTCTCCAAGGCAACACCTTTCAGTTCCATCTCATGTTGTCGAAGCATTCCTAGAATCTCACCAAAGCTCATCTCTTCAGTGTTTTGGGAGACGTTGATCTCTGATTTATACGCCATGAATCTCGGGAGAAGGCAACGAAGAAATTTCTTGACCAACTTCTTTTCTTTATACTTCTTTCCAAGAGTAGCAGCCTCTTGTCCAAGAAATTATAACTTAGCAGCAAAATCAGTGATTGTTTCATGTTCCTCCATCTTTAGATTTTCGAACCTGAATGCCAACATGTTCTACCTTGAGTTTTGAACTTTTTGAGTTCCTTTAAAGTGCGTCTGTAGCAGATCCCACGCTCCCTTAATTGTCTCACAACCTTGAAATAGTTCAAAGGTTTCCTTTGTGACACTGTCGTGAATCGCAGAGAGAGCCCTGGAGTTGTACTTGGCCTTCTTCATCTCTGTCTCAGTCCAGTCTTCCTCTGGTTTAAGAGATTTGACCCTTTCTGCATTATCTACAATTGGAGCTTCCCACTGAACCAGAACAACTTCCAAGCAAGTACATCGATGCCTCTGATGATGGATCTCATCCTTGATTTCCAAAAACCATAATTTCCGTCATCGAGAATCACCTTCGTGCTGTAGAGTAGATTTTGGTAGCTTTCCATCTCTTCCTCAGGATCTCACCTATACTGTTGCAAACAAACGCCCGCTTTGATACCAAATGTAGATGTATCAGCTACTGGTACAAATACTGCTACAACTCAAGAACACAATACACAAGGGTTTTCTTTTCCAAAACTTTATTAGATTGATATGATAAGATGAACTTACACGTTTCCTATCGTTCTAGTCAATCCTAGTCTTTGTAGTTCAAAGATCACACACGATCTTAGAATACATAACTACCCTTTAATCCTTAGATTTAAGATATTGTTTTCTAACCCTAAACCCCTTTGCTAAAGCTTGTAATCTTCTATTGTGTTAGCCGGCACAAACCGCAGCTAACGTCCTATATAAACCCATAGGAATATTCCCAAGTTTGGTAAGATCTTGTATCTTCCCAAATCTTCCTTAAATATCTTTTGGATCTTCACGTTTCCTTTTTCTTCAAGTAAAGATCTTTGGCCGTCACTCAACTCCACTTCATGACGGCTACACACCTAAACCTAGGCACGACCCAACTCCAAAAAACCCAAATCCTTGGTACGTGATTCAACTCCGTTTGTACTCCAACTGGTACAGTAGTCCTTCTGATACATGACTCCTTTTGGTCTTGCATCTTCATGATTTACCGTTTTTTTACTACTATACTAGGTGACTTGCCCGCACCATGTGCGGGTGTGAACGATATTTCGTAACATGTTTAGTGTTAATATTACAAGTATCATAATTATGAAAAGTTAAAATATCATGACATGTAAAATTTGATTGAAAGTGTTGTATATGACTTACTCAATGATATATTTAATAATGTAGGACAAAAAACATAAATATGGTTTAAAAAATTTAAACAAAACAAAAATGAAATGTAAAAAAAAATAACAAAGGTTTTGAAACCCTTTCTTCTAGACGGCCTTTTTTCTACATTTATTGGTGATTAAAATTTTCAATCTAGTCCTAAATTTTAATAGTAATAAAGTAACATATAATTACCCTTAAGAGAATACATATGTCTAGGTAGCAACCTAATATTTAGTAGGATCATGTTACAAAAACACATGATAAAAGCACCAATCTTTAAGCTCAAATAATGCTTAGGTATCAAACGCTTTTTTTAGGAAACCTATCGAATTTGAATCTAACGATGAAAAATAAAGAAACTTATAGATAGTTTATTCCACAATTTCATCAAGCTCCTAATCATACATAGTTCATGGGTATTATTCAAGTCACTCTAGTTCCTATGAATTTTTTTTATTTTTTTAGTATTGTCTCGTCTTTTTCACCTGTATAAAAGTCGAGATATGTCTCAAAGAATGATAACATAAAATTATAAAGAAGAAACAATTTGATAGGATCAATGATAGTAAAATTGTTTCACCAGTATTAATAGCTTGTGACAATATATTGAAAACACACAAAATTAGAAAAATGAAACATAACACAAATTAAAATATATATATATATATATATACATATATATATATATATTCTGTGTTTCTAGAGGAATACCTTTTTCCTCCATTGTTTTCTAATGTGTAAGATATTGTTCAATACCCACCAAATTCTTCAATGTATTACCAACGATTATCCATCTTTCAAGACAGTTAAAAAAGTAAAACCTCCACACAAAATTAAATTATTATGATGTTGGAATACACATTTAGAAAACAAACTTAAATCCCCATAAATATAAATAAAATTTAAAACCAAACCCAATTTATGTTAAAAACTCAAAGGAAAATATAGAGGAATATCTGAAAGAACAAAAATATGCTGACCATTGTTAGCAACCATACATGCAATGCGTTGTTGCATCGAAAGCATAAGGTGCAAAATTTTGATTGATGATTAAAAAAAATTGAAATAGGACAAAGATAGATATATAATTATGTTTGAAAAACATACTTTGCATATGTAGTTCGATATGTATATAAGGACGCATTTGTAATTAGTGTTGAAGACCTATATATGATTACTCAATATCAAAATCCAAAAGGCAAATATAATATTTTATTAACCTTATATTATCTCTTTAATTAAACAAGAATTACATAAGAAAAAATCATGATTATAACTCACATATCTATAGTGGGCACCCATTTTGGTAGCATCACGGTGATAAGATTATAATTTATCACGTCTCATTTATCTCTAGTGCTCGGCATAAACATGATTTTCTTCAAAAACAATTATATAACATAAGATTTTTTTGGTGAAAGATATCGCATAAGATTACAAAATTGTGATTGCTTTTAAGTAATTGATCCAAATAAAAAACATGACTCGCAAAAGATTCAAACTTGCTGCAATAATTGTTTCATGAACCTGTCGATTAATCCCATCACTTGTCACAGTAAAGCAAACCATCTTAGCGGGTGCATTCGATATATATTAGAATGAATTTTTTGGCTAAAAAGACACTAAATAAAAAAAAAGTGAGTATAGGATAGTTGTGGGTTTCACATATGTTTTCATATGTGAAATGAAAACATTAAAAAAACGCAAGTTAGAACCTGAGAGACCCGACCATAATTGTTATAGGATAGTTGTGGAGAGAAAAATAAGCCAACCAAAGTTTTTTTGAAGATTCACAAAACAAAATTAATGTAAAATAAAGAAATATAGATTGTCGAACCATGTTTTGAGATGTGTTAACAATGGCGAATTGGGTTCTTTATATATGGATGTATCATTGGTTAATAGGGTAAAATCAAGGCTTTGAGAATCGTTGTATCTACATTTTACAATTGTAACAAACAAATGTTGCTTATATGAAGAAATATTATATGTGGAGTTATCTCATGAACATTGACATTAGTGTAGGATCCTATATATAGAGAATTCTTATTTTCATTATTCTGTTGGTTTGTTTTTGAAGAGATTTTGTTAAGATTTGTTAACATAAATTTAGGGAGCAAGCTTCTAAAAAAAAAAAAAAAAAATTAGTTTTACCGGGTTTTTTTCAGTTTTAATTTGCATTGGAAAATAAATTTATTTGAACTAATTAGTAGCACACAATAAGGATACATTCAGTTTTTTTTTAAGCCGTGATTTTTGAAATTTAATCAAACAAAATTTAGTTTTTTCAAGTTAAAGAAATAATTAAATTTAATCAAACAAAATACTTTAAAAACAATTTTAAGCCCTGTCATCTTTGTCACCATTCCATGTCACCATTCCAAGTCATTATTTTTTTAAGAATAGACCAATAAAATTAAAACACCTAATCATCTATAACTTAAACAACTTTTCATTTAATAGGAAGGGGATTAGGTACAATTTTATTCATCGAGTCAAATTCTTCATATAAACACGTCACAAATTTGACACAATATATATTTTATCATAAACTTGAAATAACTTTTATTTAACACTTGTTTAGAAGAAAAAAAAACACGTTCTAACATGCTGCATGTAAAATCGTTAGAAAAAAATTAGTTTTATTGAGATTTTATGTAGTACTCCCTCCGTTCTAAAATATAAGTTGTTTTGGATGTTTTCTTTTGTTTCAAAATATAAGTTGTTTTGAGAATCCTAGGTACTTTTCATCTTTATTGAATATTGTGTGACCAATAATATTTTGTAGTTTTTTTAGGTTTTATTGAATTATATTTATTATGTATATTAAATGATATTTAAAAAAAAAAAAAATAGTTTTTTAAACACCGTGCTTTTAGTTAAAACTATTTACATATTGGAACGATGGGAGTATTAATTTAAATGTTTTGTCCCCGATGAAAATCATTTATGTATCCACCACTATCTTTATATATGGTTTTGCATAATGTAAACATTAATGTAAGCATTTTCAGGGTCTCACTCATGCCTTGATGACAAATTTCGTAAAAAGTGCTTCTATATGAAAACCTTCGTTGGATTTACCAAACATCTCTATGGCATTCTATCTGACAGTTAATCATAACCTCTAATTGGTTTATGTCATGTGTAACGTAGCATTTACGTAAGTAAGGATTATTTTGTCTAACACACAGGGAACATTTACGTAAGTAAGCATTATTTTGTCTAACACACAGGGAACATCAACGCCGTCTTAGCTCAGTGGTAGAGCGCGTGACTTTTAATCCCCTGGTCCCGGTTCGATCCCCTTAGACGGCGAGTCAATTCTATTTTTCTTCTTGTTTTTAAATTTTCTATTAGCAAGCATCAAAGGCCTACCAAATATCAGGCAAAATAATCTTTACACAAAAAACAGGACTGAGAGGAATGAAAACTGAATCTTTACATAAATAAAAAGAAATTCATATCATGAATTTTTTCTTCTAAAATTGGATCAAGCACACAGTGTAAATGAAAAATTTACCAGAGATCTCAAGATCAAAATATAATTCAGGACAACATTGTATTATTTATCAAACAAGGGCTCTATAAATGTACACATAATTATAAGCAAGAAAGAATCGAGATACAATGGACCGTGTGTGCGTATTCTATAAAAACCAGTAAATCAACGGCAAAGCTGGACGCATAAGCTATTAATCCGTGAATCCGAGGGATTCGCCAAAATGTATGATCCTGATTTCCCGTTCCTCAAACATGTTATGCTCAATTGGTTACCTAATTGCGTCGTCTGCAGGAAAAATAAGAGAGATAAATGTTGATTAGAGACAATGTAAGGAGATTCGATCCAGCATGGAAATGCAAATGGCGATAAGGATTTTACCGTGCAGGAGGCTGGTTCTCGGCTACAGCTCCACTTCGATGTTGGAATACATGAAAGATAATGACACCACGAGCAATGTTTGTTTCCATCGACATTGTTGAAGAGAGAGATTAAACCAGCAATGAACCTGCCAAGGAAATATACGGTTAGTGTTATTTTTGTATTTTTTGTTGATCAAAAAGACTGGTTTATACATATTAATGTAACACATACCAAGAGAGCAAGAGGAGAAGAGAAACGGTCCATAATATCCCCTGATATATCTTGTACTTGTGCGGTTTAGTTCCAGGAGCGTTTCTTTGGTTGATCCATCCGTGATGGGGACGGATTAAAAGCACAAATCCAAGAAGAAAACCGGTACCAAACCCTCCAATATGAGCAAAGTTATCTACTCCCGGGAGCAAACCAAGTCCCAAGTTTACCGCCACAATTAATACAAGAGTTATAATCGTCACAACCTAGACAAATCATTCGCAAACAACATTAATACTAAAAAGCTCCAATCTTTGGATTATATAACCGAAGGGTATTCGAAGGTATCATTACCTTGTTAGAATAAATTGTCCAATTGATAAAGATCTCAGAAAGCATTCCTCCGAGCAAACCAAACACGGCACCAGAAGCTCCAACGGATATGTTTGAGGAGCGGAGGAAAAGAGCTGACAATATACTTCCTCCAAATCCCGATATCAAATAAAGCAATCCAATCCGTACTGCGAACAAAAAAATTCGAAACATAACGGTTATACACACATTCTATTAAAGAGTGTATTCACAAGATAACAAATCAATCTAGAGAGTACTTACTAAAACCGAATTCACGTTCCATACGTACACCGATGAACAAAAGAGTCAACATGTTCACTAATAAATGAACAACTCCTCCATGTAACCAGTTGCAAGATAGTAAACGCCAACCTTCATCTCCTTTAACCACATTTTTTACATCTAATCCACCCATTTTTTGTAACCTGTTTCCAAGTAAAAAGTAACCAAATTCAACCTCGAAATTTCGATATCAAAACAATTCAAGTAAAAGGAGAGAAAACACACTTGTCTCTGTATTATACTTCAAACTAATCTACAATTCAAACATAAGTAGGTGACTTTCACTAAAAGCAAATCAGCTACTTCCTCCAAAGCTAAAGTAGCATAATTTCCTGCTAAAATACTTTAAGAAAGTTTGAATCTTTCTGCTTAAATTCCTAAGAAACTGAAAGCTTACGTGAGAGAGGAAGGACCCAGAAGAGGATTCTCTCTTGTGCTCTGAAACGAGAACCGACCCAAGAAACCAGCAAAACAATCTCCAGATTTCTTCGGACAATTATTGACATACATAGTGATCACGAACACGACAACGTTAGCGACCACGAAACACGGTATGAGCCAAGCGAACCAGCTCCGAAACTCTTTAACTCCTCTTCCTCGTTCTTCATAAGAATTTCGACTCTGATTCTGCGATCGATGTTGCTCAGATAGAGCAGTCGATTCTAAATCCATTGGATGGATATTGCTTTCTCTTTGTTGGGTTTTTCCCCAAATCGGAGCTGACTCTGATTCTTTTTCACCCATGGGAACCGATTAAAAATTCCAAAAATTCGAGAGATTTTGAGGTTGGATTTGAGATGTGTAGAGGGAAATTAGGTTGCTTTTTTGGGTCTCTTTGAGGTTTTTAATGGGTTGTGTGGACTTTTGGAGCTTTAAGCAAGTTCTTACAGATATAGGAAATCGTCTTTGGAGTTGTCTGAAAATAAGAAAGGGAAGGGTTAGTCAACAGTCTTTACCAAACATCTACTACATCACACGGTTCCTAATCCTACAACTAACACATTTTTCAATGAATGTTTTGATGGAATTTTTTTTTTTTTTTTTTTCGACAACAATAATATTAATTAAAGCCCAAAAGCCAGTACAAAGGTATATTTGAGGCCTTACAACCCAACTCAAAGATAATGAAACGTTTAAGATCTACACGTACACACCACGTGTCTACCTAGGGTTAAACGGTGAATGACTCAGACAGACACACCACCGACAGAGGCAACGCCGCCTATCACCACCGGAAAGCAGACCGTATCCGATCGCAGTCGGAAGAGAAGATCCGTCTAAGCGGAAATTTACACGGTTTCACCGGAACTAACTTCCGGTTAACCGGAAAAAACAAAAGCCGATCAAAGTCGGAGAAAACACAAACTAACCGATATTTACATCCGAAGCCACACCGCCGGTAAAAACCGGACGGCGGGCAAGACTAGATCTAATTCTAGAACTCTCTTTTTCTTGTTTTCTAGAGAGAAGGAAGAGAAAGAAGAGAGAGAATGTTTAATAGTCTTTTGTTTTGATTGATTTAATTGATTGTCTCCAGGGAAAGAATTTTAGACTTTTAAGGGATGATGTCACGTAGGCAGATTTAATTAGTCAGTTTAATCATTTAATCATAGAAATAATCCTCCAATGAGTATAGATTTTTCATAACTGCATCGCTCATTATTCTTCTCAACTATGTAGTTAGTCAGATTTTTCACATCTTTGTTTCTGCCTTTTTAACATGTTTTGTACCATTCCCGGCCACCAAAATTCCAGGAGCTACAAAGGTCTGATTTTGTCTCTCCACACGTGTTCTAATCATCATTCTCATCATCTTTTTTTGCTAATTTTGTTTAAGATTAATATGGTGTTTGAGATTATGAGTATGTAGAAGCTGTAAGAACCGCGAAAACCGAATTGAGAAAGCCGAATGAAATACGAACAAGACTTAAGAAGAAGAAGAATTTCTCGATTGAAATACGAACACGGAGTCGAGATTGCTCTCTTTCCTTAATTCAAAAATTCACCCGTAGTGAGACGGTTTGATACGAATACGAATCCCAGGATAAATCCGTAAGGAAAAAAATGATTTGCAGTACTCAAAATCGTTATCTAACAAGATATTTATGAATACTCTCGAGACTTACTTTGTGGAGGATCGAAGTTTTCTGAGTTAGAAAAATTCGGAGGAAAAAGTATATCTGTAAAGAAGACGATGGCGCTGGTTTTATAGAACCGAAAGGTTGCATTTCAGTCGCACCAGTTCGGTGAACATGAACCAAGACAATGAATCTTAGTCGCGACTGTTCGGTCACCAGAACCGAAGGATTGCGAATGTTTGGATTAAATTTTTAATAATTTTTTTCCCCAAAAAGAATAGTCTTTAATGGACCTACGGTCCAATTGACCAAACCCAAACAGGCTCGGTTCGGTGGTGGTGGTGGTGCGCGCGTGTGGGACTCCCTAGGTTCCTTCATGGTGCATATGTGTTCTTGACTTGTTTGACCACTACACATGCTTAGCCTTATTTATACAACACCAAAATGTTTCCAACTTTGGATGTGGGACAATTTTAAGTGTGCATTTTTTAAACCAACACAAGAGGTTTTACCTCTTAGTCCAATGGCTTTATCTCATTTTACCTTCACATTTTAGAACCCAATTTTTCATACCCAAATGTCTATATCAAGCCCATTTAATTATATATAAAATTTGTTCCAACAATCCCCCACATGAATAGAAATTACCTCTAAACATATGACGACTCGATAAACTCTAAGACTCTACTGATTAGACTAACTTATATGACTAGACAGACAGACGGACTTTTGAGAGTATAACAAAAAATTATTGTATCTGAGTTGGTAGCAAATTTTCAGCTTTGAACCACTCGTAGTTAGTAGCTGTCGGATTTACTTGGCCAGGAGGTAAACATGATGTCTTGAACCACCCGGATTTCGATGTAAACCTAGACAACAGCTATAACACAGCTCATTTACTCATAGAACCTTGTTCTCTATTGTGTTCATTTTGGCCTTGAACTTGCCTGGTTTTCATGAGTGAACTTGGAGAATATAGCCTTTCCTTCATTCTCCTAGAAACGGCCCTATTTCACACTCACTAGGTGATCTTCATTAGCTTAGCGTTAGAAGTATTCTGTAATAATATCTATTATAAGGCTAAAGAATCATTAAAAGCCAACAACTTTTCCTTATTCCATACCGATATAACACTCTGTGTCATCCTAGGAAATGGGTAGAGATATTAATGTCACAGTGTTCTTTTAGTTTAAGTTTGAATTTGTTGTCCCTTTGAACCTATTTCTTGGGATCTCCAGTCATGTAGGTGGGGTGTCCGTCAAACTTCAACTTTATTCATAGGCTTGTAAACCCATTCCTCTTGATGATTTGACTACTTGATCTCTTGCCAAACCTTTAGTGAACGGATCAGTTAGGTAATCGACAGATTTGATATAATCTATCGTGAGTACTCCAGTAGAGATCAAGTTTCTAATGGTTTTATGTCGTCGTCGTATGTGACGAGACTTGCCATTATAATGATTATTCAGTGCCTGAGAGATAGCCGATTGGCTATCACAGTGTACACGTAAAGCTGGCACTGGTTTCTCCCACATAGGGATATCTTCCAAAAAAATTCGAAGCCACTCTGCTTCTTGAGCAGTTTTGTCTAAAGCGACAAACTCATATTTCATGGTCGGTGTGGCTATTACGGTTTGTTTGGAAGACTTCCAGGACACTGCTGCACCTCCAAGGGTAAAGACATATCCACTTGTGGATTTTGAGTTTTTGGAGTCCGCAATCCAGTTTGCATCATTGTATCCTTCCAAAACTGCTGGTTCTTTACCATAGTGTAGTCCATAATTTTTGGTATAACGTAGGTAATTCAATGTTCTAGTTATCGCTTTCCAATGTTTATGTCTTGGATTACTAGTATAGCGACTCAGTATGTTTACTGCATGTGTTAGGTCGGATCTAGTACAATTTGTCAAGTACATCAGACTTCTGATTACTCGTGCATACTCCACCTGATAAACTGCATCACCTGAGTTTTTAGTTAGGTGAATATGAGGGTCAACTTGAGTTTTTGCAGTCCTACTTGAATAGTTTTTGAATCTATCAAGTATCTTTTGTGCATAATGTGATTATGATAAGATAATTTTTCCAACATGTCGGTGAATCTTAATACCGAGAATGACATCTGCCAATCCCATGTTTTTCATTTCAAAGTTACTATGAAGTAAGTTCTTTGTTTGATTAATTATGTCATTAGTGTTGCCAATAATGAGCATGTCATCAACATACAAACACAACAAAACATATTCGTGAGGGGTACATTTGATGTATATGCATTTATCACATTCGTTAATGCTGAAACCATTTGACATCATCATATTATCAAATTTTTCATGCCATTATTTTGGAGCTTTTTCAGTCCGTACAATGACTTGACAAGTCTACAAACTCTGTGTTCTTGTCTGGGGACAACAAATCCTTCTGGTTGTTTTATATATATCTCTTCTTCTAAATCTCCATGTAGAAAAGCGGTTTTGACATCCATCTGATGTATTTCTAGGCCTCTTAATGCTGCAATACTGACCAAAAGTCTGATGGAGGTTATTCGCGTCACTGGAGAATATGTGTTAAAGTGATCCTGACCTTCTTTTTGTCGGAATCCTTGAGCCACAAGTCTGTCCTTATACTTATCCACAGAACCATCAGTTTTCATTTTTGTTGTGAAAATCCATTTACTCCCTAGTGCTTTAGACCCTTCGGGTAGATCGGTAATCTCATATGTATGATGTTGCAATACAGAATCGATCTCACTATTAATAGCTTCCTTCCAATAGGCTGCTTCTGGTGTAGACATGGCTTCTGAGTAAGTAGTTGGTGCGTTCTCTGTGAGAAACACCATCATGAAATCATCACCAAAAGATTTTTCCTTACGAGCTCTTTTGCTGCGTCGAGCTTCATCTGCTACGTCTTCCACATCATGTGTTGAGGTTCTGGAAGTGCTTGCCTCAGTTGTTGAGAAGCTTGTTTCCCATTGTTCAAATGTCCTTTTTTGACTTTTTTTTCTTTACAAGGGAAAATATGTTCAAAGAAAGACGCATTTTGTGATTCTTTTACTGTATTCACATGAATATCGAGTATGTCTGATTTGTGAACCAGAAACCGATAAGCACTACTGTTGTGTGCATATCCTATGAAAATACAGTCCACTGTTTTAGGTCCAATTGTGACCTTTTTCGGAGGTGGTATTGCCACTTTAGCAAGGCACCCCCACACTTTGAGGTATTTGTACGAAGCTAAAACGCCTTTCCAAAGTTCATATGGCGTTTTGTCAGTAACTTTATGTGGTATCTTGTTGAGAATATAGTTCGTAGTAAGCAAAGCTTCCCCCCACATTGACTGGGGTAATCCAGATTCCTGCAACATTGCATCCATCATCTCTTTGAGAGTTTGGTTTTTCTGTTCCGCAACTTCGTTAGACTCAGGGGAATAGGGAGCTGTGGTTTGATGTATGATGCCATGTTGTTGATAAAAGTCATTAAACGGACCATCATACTCTCTTCCTCTATCACTTCGAACTGTTTTAATAGTTTTACCTAGTTGATTTTTAACTTCAAGCTTATACTCTTTGAATTTTGACAAGGCTTCATCTTTTCTACGTAATAAGTATACAAAACAATATTTTGTATTATCATCGATAAATGTCACAAAATACTTTATACTGCCTCTAGTTTGTATAAATTTTAGATTGCATAAATTTGTGTGTATTAAACTAAGAGGTTCTGTAGTTCTTTGAACTTGGGGAGAAGGAGTTTTTGGCCTGTACGCACACTTCACATTTGTCCTTGTTTACTTTGCATTTTGGAATTAGGTTCAAATTCATTAATCTTTGCATAGATTTATAGTTGACATGTCCTAAACGTTCATGCCAAATATTAAAAGACTCAGCCAAATAAGCAACAAAATTATTATGAAATGAATTGTCAGCAATTACAACATTAGCGTTATTAATCTTATCACTACGAAGGACTGTCGAAACACACAACTTGACAAGTCCTCCTTTCTCATAACCTTTTCCCAAATACATCCCATTCTTCCTAAGTATCAATTTTTCAGCTTCGAAGGTGACCCTGAATCCTGCCTTGCTCAAGAGAGTTCGTGATACCAAATTCTTCCTCATGTCCGGCACATGTTTCACATTGTTGAGTGTGAGTTCACGTCCTGAAGTCAGCTTGAGAACCACTTTGTCGCGACTTTCAATCTTCGATGAAGCCGTGTTTCCCATGAACAGCTGCTCCTCCGATTTGATCTTCTGATAAGTGGTGAACATCGACTTATCAGTGCAGATGTGGGTGGTTGCACTTGTGTCATACCAACATTCCATTGGGTTATCATCGACCATGTTCACTTCATTGACGACAGCAACCATATCCTCTTCAGTGAGGTTAGCTTCAGCCTTTCTGTTACCCTTGGGTTGGCTCCTCCATACGTCAGATTTGTGGCCTATCTTACCACACTTGTAGCACTTTCCTTTGAACTTCTGTCTTGGTTTTGCAACCTTCTTGAAGTTTGTTGAGGATGTCAGTTTTAGGGACTTTTGCGGAGATATCCATTTCCCTTTACCCTTGCTCTTATGCTCAGCCACATTGACATTGTGTTCCTCTGGAGGAGAGAAATTAGCACGGTTCCTATATTCTATTTGGAACCTCGTGATGACATCTGATATTGACATATGCTTCTTCTTGTGCTTGAGGTAGTTCTTGAAGCTTAGCCAACTCGGGGGAAGTTTCTCAATGAAACAATTGACTGTGAAGATCTCACAAATTTGCATTCCCTCGCCCGCTATCTCATGGCACAGCAAACTCAAAGCATCGACTTGTTCCATGATGGGCTTGGAGTCCACCATGTTGAAGTCTAGAAACTTTGCAATAGCAAATTTCTGACAACCAGCATTGTCAGACTTGTACTTCTTCTCCAAGGCCATCCAGAGTTCTTTAGAGGTTCGTGCTTCCTGACTATATACTTGATACAGAGGATCAATGAGACGGTTTGATACGAATACGAATCCCAGGATAAAACCGTAAGGAAAAAACGATTTGCAGCACTCAAAATCGTTATCTGACGAACAAGATATTTATGAATACTCTCGAGACTTACTTTGTGGAGGATCAAATTTTTCTGAGTTAGAAAAATTCGGAGGAAAAAGTATATCTGTGAAGAAGACGATGGCGCTGGTTTTATAGAACCGAAAGGGTTGCGATTGTTTGGATTAAATTTTTAATAAAAATTTTCCCCAAAAGAATAGTCTTTAATCGACCTACGGTCTAATTGACCAAACCCAAACCCAAACCCAAACCCAAACCCGGCCCGGCTTGGTTCGGTTCGGTGGTGGTGGTGGTGCGCACGTGTGGGACTCCCTAGGTTCCTTCATGGTGTATATGTGTTCTTGCCTTGTTTGACCACTACACATGCTTAGCCTTATTTATACAACACCAAAATGTTTCCAACTTTGGATGTGGAACAATTTTAAGTGTGCATTCATTAAACCAACACAAGAGGTTTTACCTCTTAGCCCAATGGTTTTATCTCATTTTACCTTCACATTTTAGAACCCAATTTTTCATACCCAAATGTCTATACCAAGCCCATTTGATTATATATAAAATTTGTTCCAACAGAAGCTAAATTCCGCACTAAGAATTTATATGTGAATTCGAGAAAGAAACTTTAGTCTTAAGAAATGTCGATAAATCTAACTGTAATCGAGACCAAGATAACGAAAAATATATTTATATTGATATTTGATCAAGTATACAAAGAACTTTAGGTAGAACAAGTGAGATGAGCTAAAATGTTGTTGAGTGTAATACGTAAGGAAAACAAATTTGCCATTTCGGCTTTAAAGCCAGTTATTTGTACTCACTTGAGCTGAACGATTCAGCTCCGCAAATCTCTCCTCGTCACTGAAGATCTCGGTCGCGTTCCGAAAGACTTTCCGGAAATGTCGGGATCTCTTCATAAACCGTTGAGCGACGCTGACTTGGTCTATCCCCGTTGAATTACTTGGTCAAGAATCTTCAGCCCCGGTGGTTAATGGATCGGTTATCTGGCTCAGCAAGACCGAAGGATCTGCCGGCCTTTCTCTAAGTGTTAGCGCCGTTCTAGGCCTGAGGCCCAATATCGATATAATCTAATATGATTATATTTTAGGCTTAGTGGGCCGGATTTCTAATGGTGAAATCCAGCTCCAACAGACTACGTTCACGAGAGTGCTATGCCGACAAAATCATAATCTCAGTACGGTTTCAACAGTTGTTCCTTTTACGTAGATTGGACTGGACCAAATTGTCAAGACTGGTTAGATGAAAGAGATTCCTCCATACATGATCCTCACTAGTACTACATCAAGGCTGGTATATATACCTATGGCTAAGTCTCCTTAATGTTTGCATCTATAAAGCTTCCATCTACTTTTTTAAAAGAGTTTTCTACTATTTAGATTCTACGGCAAGGATAGTCTACCTGAGGGGTGGTTTTAAGTTTGTGCCTTCCGTAGGATCTACGGAGAAAGCAAGAGGAACGGAAGTCATCCACCTCATTTCTGCAAGAGGAGTAATCGTGATGGTCGCCACATTCTTCAGCAACTTTATGAAAACTGTCGACATTGATGCTAATGGGTGAGTTTATCAGTTATGGCTTGTATTTTTCCGTGGTCTAACTTAAATAACTTCTTCGTACAAATAATTTTTGTAGGCAAGGAAGTCAATACAAAAACATTTACCGTTAAGTCACTTTTGCTCGATCTGTGCATTTTAAAGCTGCTTAAAATTTGAATTATAACAAGCTATTTGGCTCACCCACTACAAGAAAACAGCCGCAAATCCGACAGAATTTCCGACGGAATTTGTTCCGTCGGAAATTTTCCGACAGTAATCCGACTGATTCCCGACCGAACTGAAATTTTTCAATTCTGTCGGAAATCTGTCGAAATTATTTCCGACGGACACTAAGACTGTCGGAAATCGGTCGGATTACTGGATCGGTAACTAGCCGGTGCCGGTGCCGGAGGAGATTCCAGTCCGCTGTCGGAAATCTGTCGGAAAAAATCAAACCGTTACTAATTTCCGACAGATTTCCGACAGACACCCCACTGGCTGTCGGAAATCTGTCGGAAACAATAGCCGTTATATAGCCGTTATTATATCCGTTTGATTTTCGACGCTTTTCCGACAGATTTCCGACGGTCAACGTATTTATATATATGATTCCACACAACTTCATTCACTCACAACAACAACAACTTCCAACCAAACATTTGTTAGAAAAAATCGTTAAGAGAGTGAGATGTCATCTTCTAGATATTATAGATCGTGGATGGATGAAGAGATGTATGATCCGGAGTCGAAGACATTAAATGAAAGTTATGCACGAGGTATATGCGAGTTCATGGCGGTTGTCGGAAATCGAAAGGTAATAAAATGTCCATGTTTAAATTGTTGCAATTCGCGTAATGTTAAGGTAGAACAAGTTTGGCATCACTTGTATACCAATGGTTTTATGCCGGGATACAAAATTTGGTTTTTTCATGGAGAAACTAATAATGATGGTGCTAGTAGTAGCAGTGCACCATATGTTGCGGATAGCTTAGGCGAACATAGAACGGATAACTTAGGTGAACATAGAACGGATAGCTTAGGCAAATATAGAACGGAAGTAGATTTTGGTGTAGGTACCGCTGAGATGGTTCATGATGGGTTTAGAGAGAATTTGCCATCGATCGTAATAGGGGAGGATAGAGTAGAAGAACCAAATGAAGAATGTAGAAGATTTTATGATATGTTAGACGCAGGGAAGCAGCCCTTATATCATGGGTGTCGAGACGGACATTCACCTTTATCAACTGCTAGTAGACTGATGACCATTAAGACGGACTTCAATTTGGCGGAAGACTGTGTTGATGCGATAGCAGATTTTATGAAAGATATTTTGCCTGAAGATAATCAGGCACCTGCATCATACTACGAGATACAGAAACTTGTAGCTGGTCTTGGTATGCCGTATCAGGTGATAGATGTATGCATCGACAACTGTATGCTATATTGGAGAGAAGACGAAGACCGGAGAAGATGTAAATTTTGTTGTAAACCGCGGTATCAGGAAACTGGTGGGAGAGTTCCAATTCCATATAAACGTATGTGGTACTTACCATTGACAGCGAGGTTAAAGAGGTTATATCAATCTGTGCGAACGACAGAACAAATGAGATGGCATGCAGAGCATCGTCAAGATGGAGAGATTACACATCCTTTAGATGCAAAAGCGTGGAAACATTTTCAAATGTTGTATCCGGATTTTGCATACGAGTCAAGAAATGTGTACCTCGGGTTAAGTACGGATGGTTTCAACCCATTTGGGAAGCATGGAAGGCAGTATTCTTTGTGGCCCGTAATCGTAACACCGTATAATTTGCCTCCTGGTATGTGCATGCGTCGAGAGTTTTTATTCCTCTCCGTTCTTATTCCCTGCCCTGAGCATCCGAAGAGATCACTTGATGTATTCCTCCAGCCATTGATTTATGAGTTACAAATGCTATGGAGTCACGATGTCGAAGCATTTGATGTTTCACGGAAGCAGAATTTTCTGATGCGTGCGGTCCTTATGTGGACTATTAGCGATTTCCCAGCATATGGTATGCTATCTGGATGGACTACTCATGGAACATTATCGTGCCCGTTTTGCCAAGACAACACTGACGCTTTCCAATTGAGGAATGGAAGAAAGCCATGTTGGTTTGATTGCCATAGAAGGTTTCTACCGGACGGCCATCCTTATCGTCGGTCTAAAAGATTATTTAAGAAAAATAAACAAGTGTTTGATGCTCCAATTGATGAGATAGACGGTCGTACTATATTGGAGCAGTTGAGAGATTTTGGTGCTGAGAGGACTCCTGATTGTGGGGGTAATGGGCATGAACCGCTTTGTGGTGTAGGAGGAGCTCACAACTGGCACAAGAAGAGTATATTTTGGGATTTGCCGTATTGGAAGGATCATTTATTAAGGCACAACCTCGATGTGATGCATATTGAAAAGAACTTCTTTGACAACATCATGAATACGGTGTTAAACATCCCGGGAAAGACAAAAGACAATGTGAAGTCTAGGATGGATGTTTCAAAGATTTGCTACCGTGCTTATCTTGATCGTCTTCCCGATGGTACATATCCTTTTCCTCTGTACCGATTGCAAATACAAAAGATAAGAGAATTTTTCCGGTGGATTGAACACGAAGTTAAATTCACTGATGGATATGCAGCTAATCTGGGTAACTGCGTAGACTCGCGATACCTAAAGTTTTTGGGACTGAAGAGTCATGATTGTCATGTACTGATGCAGAGGCTTCTTCCATTTGCTTTTACCCATCTTCTTCCTCAAACTGTCCACGAATCTATTGCAGCAATTGGTGCTTTCTTTAGGGATTTATGCACGAGGACACTTACAGTTGAGGGGATCCGTAATTTAGATGCCAATATACCAGTGATCCTTTGCAATCTTGAGAAGATCTTTCCGCCGTCTTTTTTTGATGTTATGGAACATCTTCCCCTACACCTCCCCCGCGAAGCCGAACTAGGTGGTCCCGTTCAATTTCGTTGGATGTATCCTTTCGAGCGGTACATGTTCCATCTAAAGAAGAAGGTCAAAAATTTGGCTCGAGTTGAAGGTTCTATTGTCGCACAGAGTATCAATGAAGAATCATCACAGTTTGCGAAATATTACATTCCGCGGGAAGTTAGTACGAAGAGTAGACGTCCTGCTCGTTATGATGATAAAGGTGAGAGAGTCACGTATGCCGCGATTGTCCCTGAGATGTTTTCGCAAGTTGGCCGAGTGATTGGGAGAGGGAAGAGACGCTTCCTATCACAAGATGAGTGGAGTCACTTACATATGTATATCCTAACAAATTGTGAGGAGATGGCGAAGTACGAAAGGTAAAAACAGAACTTATTTAAATACATCTTGTTTTTAATACCTAAGTAATATATAGGTTTTATATGTTATATATTTTTGTTTGCTTTCAGGATTTACATTGCATCAATACGTCGCTATTATCCAGAAATGACAGAAGACGAACTTGGAGAATCTAAGGAAAACGAGTTTCCAAATTGGCTGCAATATTACGTAAGTTTTAAAAAAACGCTTACATTTCTTAAAATTAGTGAATTAATTATTACTTAATTAAATGTTTGTTTATTAATTTGTCTAAATTATTATCTCAGGTTTCTGAAGGAATGAAGAATGGAGAAAGGTTTCCGACATGGTTACAAGAGATAGTTTCTGGCCCAAGCTTCGAAGCAACTTCATACACTCGGTATTTCACTAGGGGATTTGCATTTAGGATTCATGAAGAAAGGCCGAGGGCAACTTCAGATTACGGTATTTCAGCTACAAGTGGTGATGTAGTCTACTACGGGATTCTCAAAGAAATATTGCAAGTGCGCTATCCAGGAATGTTGGGCATGAGGTGCTCTGTTTTCTTGTGTGAGTGGTATGATCCGTCATATCCAGAAGGTGTTCAGGTGAGCCAATTTGGCGTCACTTCAGTAAATTCTTCTAGGAGACTGCAAAAGTATGACCCATTCATCCTAGCATCACAGGCAGACCAGGTTTGATTTTAAAATTTTATAATACGTGCGTTATAGATAAATAATGATATTGTAATTGCCTAAATTAAATATGTTTATTTCAGGTATGCTACATTTCTTACCCTAGGGTAACACATCGAGGAGATCCTTAGATTACAGTGACTCCAATTAATCCAAGAGGGAGACTATATGGAGTTGCTGAGCAAGATGCTATGCAACCAACTAGAATTACTCCGATGGCTCCAGTTGATCATTCTTCAGCGGTGGACCTTTTTGTTGATTTCACTGAATTTGGTGATAATATCATACATTCAGAATCAGAAGAAGAAGTTGGAGAATTTGATGAAGACGAAAACACAATTCCTTCGGAAGGATCTGATGAAGAAGAAGAAGTTGGAGAATTTGATGAAGAAGAAGTTGGATAATTATATATATATATATATATATATATATATATATATATATATATATAATTACGACATATCTGTATATTTATATATATATATATTTTTTTTAAATGATATATCTGTCGGAAATCCGTCGGAAATCCGTCGGAAATATATATATATTTCCGACGGATTTCCGACAGAAACGGATATTTATATAAATAATCTTTTTTTGTTATTTTGAATATTGCGTCGGAAATCTGTCGGAAATATATATATATTTCCGACAGATTTCCGACGCAATATTCATATCATGCTCACCTTAAAAGACGACACATGTTACCCTTACATCTGTCGGAAATCTGTCGGAAATATATCTATATTTCCGACAGATATGTCGTAATTATATATATATATATCTATATTTCCGACAGATTTCCTACAGGTTTGGGGATTTCATGTCAAACTCTTGAATTTCGAGAAGACAAAGTCTCGGCATACAATTCTGACAACTAAAGTGAAAGATAATTGAGTAAATAACCTTCTCGATGTTATACAGAACATGTTTTGCGATTTTGTCATGTTTCAACCAAAAGCGTTTCATACAGTTACATATACAAAACAATAGATGTTTACGGAAAATACTAAATGTTTAGAATTTGAAAGTAACAATGACCATTACAAGTATTTTATCTTCCAAATATTGCTCCAACCATGCTATTAACTTGTAACTACGAATACGGATCATAAACAAGCTTAAAACCCCAATTCTGTCGGAATTCTGTCGGAAAAATATACATTTTTCCGACAGATTTCCGACGGAATTGGAGATTTCAGGTAAAAATATGTACAAAATGCTAACAATTTTTCCAAACCCTAAAACAACAAAAAAACATTTTTTAAATTTCCCATACCCTAAAACAACAAAAAAACATTTTTTAAATTTCCCAAACCCTAAAACAACAAAAAACATTTTTTAAATTTCCCATACCCTAAAACAACAAAAAAACATTTTTTAAATTTCCCAAATCCTAAAACAACAAAAAAACATTTTTAAAATTTCCCATACCCTAAAACAACAAAAAAACATTTTTTAAATTTCCCATACCCTAAAACAACAAAAAAACATTTTTTAAATTTCCCAAACCCTAAAACAACAAAAAAACATTTTTTAAATTTCCCATACCCTAAAACAACAAAAAAACATTTTTTAAATTTCCCATACCCTAAAACAACAAAAAACATTTTTTATATTTCCCATACTTTATAACAACAAAAAAACATTTTTTAAATTTCCCATACCCTAAAACCACAAATCTGTCGGAAATCTGTCGGAAAAATATACATTTTTCCGACAGATTTCCGACGGATTTGCCAATTTTTACCCGCGAAATGAAAAATAAATACCGCGAAATCATTTACATGCGGTCATTTAATTTATTTCGATTCCGACGGATTTCCGACAGATTTTAAAATCTGTCGGAAAGCTGTCGGAATTTCTGGGTTATTAACAGCCGCTTCTTCTCCCCCGAAGAACACAATTCACAGTTACAAAAATCTCTAAAATCACCTCCTCCGCCTCCGCTGCTCGCCAATCGACGATTTGGCCGTTGTCTTCGCCGGATTTCGCGATTCTCCGCCTCCGATCCTCTCCCCCACCGAGCCTCGCCTCCTCCGCCTCCGTTTCTTCATCTTCTCCGCCGGTCGCCGGAATTCGTCGCCGGAAACCAACCGTTCCTTCTTCTCTACGGTGCTTCAATGGCTGATTTGCCATCACATTTGTAAGATTCCAATTCCTAATTCCTTTTGGTTAGTGAATTAGGAATTGATTTAGTGAATTAGGAATTGATTTTGTGAATTAGGGTTAGATTTTGTGAATTGATTTTGTGAATTAGGGTTAGATTTGGGATTATGAAATTTTGTGAAATTAGGGTTATAATTTAATTTTAATTTGGGTTAATTATTGAATTTTGTGAATTAGGGTTAGATTTAGGATTTGGGAAAAATAAATTTTGAAATTTTATATATTTAAAAATAGGAATAATATAATGAATTTATATATAAATTTAGAAATTTTAAGATAATAAATTAATTTTTGAATGTATATATGAATTTAGAAATTTTTTAGATTTAGGAAAAATATATAAAGAAATTTTAATATAATGAATTTATATATAAATTTAGAAATTTTAAGATAATGAATTAATTTTTGAATTTATATATAAATTTAGAAATTTTATATATTTAGATTTAGGAAAACTATATAACATTATTTAAAAACCTTATAAAACTTTACAAAAACCTTATAACATTATTTAAAAACCTTATAACATTTTACAAAAACCTTATAACATTATTTAAAAACCTAATAACACTATTTAAAAACCTTATAACACTATTTAAAACCTTATAACACTATTTAAAAACCTTATAACACTATTTAAAAACTTTATAAAACTTTAAATTTTAAATTTTAGAATTTTTGAAATTTAAACCAATGTTTTTTTAAACCATTATATTTTTATAATTATAGATTTTTCATATATTTAAAATATAATATCATATAAATCTAGGGATTACGGTGGTTTCGCCACTGCATCTGGCAGCGGCCAACCACGTCGTCGTCCGAGTAGATCTCGTTCGACTTCGACGTCTGCGCCTACACCGTCGTCTACATCTCTAGAGACGCCGGTGACACCAGCAGCCACCACAGCACCGACGCAGATTAGCGTCGAGGACTTCATGGGTCTTCCTGGACGAGAGAGGTTGACTAGACTCCATCCAGACCAGCTCGGTAGAGACAGATGGTAAGTTTTTTGTTCCATTTATGTTTTTTTTTTAACAAATTTAATTTAATTGCGACTAATGTTACATTTTTTCCCGTAGGTTTGGTGATTCTCGCAGCGGGATTTCGAAGTCCCTCAACAAGATGGAAAACTCTTTGCTCAGCCGTCCTTATGCGACGTACACCGCCATGCCACTGGAGGATCAAGATATGTGGTTTCGCCAATTTGCGGTAAGTCATCTGTTTTCACAATTTTTACTTTCATTTAAATTATTATTATTTATATTTAATTAATTTTTCTTTTTGCAGGAAGAATTTAGGTGGGACCCACACATGACCGCTCTGGTCAGGCGGGAATTCGATTCTTATGCAACACTGCACTACTCGAAGAAGGTGTTCGAGTGGAAGGATAAGTGGCTACTCGGTGAGGTGCCAAAGGAGATGGTTGAGAAGCCGGAGTTGTGGAACGGGTTCATCGCCTATTGGCAACTACAGGCTACCAAGGAGAGCTCTACATATCACTCTAGCAACCGGAACAGCCAGCGCAACGGCAAGGGACTTTCCACCCACAACCTTGGAGCTACCAGCAAGAAGACAAAGGCTAGGGATATGGTAAGTTTTTTATGTACGTCTTGGTTTTTAATTTTTTTTTTGTTTTATACATTTATATTATCAAATAAATATCTATCAACTGCAGGCTAAGAAGTTGGGTCGGGATCCCAACAACTTGGAACTTCTGCTAGCAACACACACCGACAAGAATGGTGTCGTCCAAGATCCGGTAGCTCAGGAGATTCAGGAGAGCGTCCAAAGAATGGAAGAGGAGTACATTCTGTCTCAGCCATCCGTGGAAGGAATCCCTCCCCTCACCCAAGCCCCGGACGACATCATCAACGAATTCGTCTTAAAGGTATGTAAAATTTAAAATAGTTTTTAAGTCTTTTTCATTTACAATTTAATTTGTTCCGCAGGTTGCTACGCAGAGCAAATGGCGGCTTTATGGTCTTCCCGACGATGCAATATCATCGGGGTCATCTTCTTACTACAGCGAGACATCCGACCTGAGAGCCCAGATGAAGGAAAAGGACGTCGAAATTGAAGGTTTGAAGACGACGGTCCAAGAGATACGAGATGCACAAGCCGCTCTAGATACCGAGCGGGAGAAGGAGAGAGCCGAGCGGGACAAGGACAGGGAGATGATGCAACGGATGATGGCGTACTTGGGCCGCAACCCGGATTTTCCGCCGGGGCCCACTACTTAGATTTTTATTTTCAATCTTTTATAAAACAATATTACTTTTTATTTCTACTTTTAATTTTATTTTAATTTCTACTTTTAATTTTATTTTAATTTAAATAATTCAAATTTAAAATTTAAAATTTATATTAAATTAATAATTATTTAATTTATTATATTTTTTAATAATTTCTACGAATACGTCGGAAATCCGTCGGAAATCTGTCGGAAATAAAACCGTCGGAAGTCTGTCGGAAAGTCGTCGGTTTACATGTTATCGGAACTCGTCGGAAATCAGTCGGAAACAAAACCGACGTATTTCCGACAGTAGTATTTCCGACGGAATTCCGACGTCTCGCCGGACTCCGGCAGGCTGTCGGAATTCCGTCGGAAATATAGCCGTCGGAAATCTGTCGGAAATTTGTGACAGATTTCCGACAGAATTACCATTTCCGACAAGATAGATACGACAGACAAATCCGTCGGAAATCTGTCAGAATATGCGTTTTCCGACAGACTTCCGACGGATATTTCCGTAGGAATCTCGCTGTTTTCTTGTAGTGACCGGATGCAATGTATATGGTTTTATACTGTGCTATTACCCTTGGGATTTCAATTGTTACATTTAATCTAGCTAATGATAACATGTACAACACTATATCGTCGACTCTAAGTTTAAGTTTTAAGCTTCAGATCAGATTTGAAATGAGTTGCATTTGAAATTTCTAGTAGTGGAATTCAACCTCATCTTTGTTTAGATAAGCTTTCCTCTTCGACTCCTCTTTTATTCTCAATACTAATGAAAATCTTTTTGAAAACATCTTTCACCTTTGTCTGTGATCATTTGATGAATTTAGCTATAAACTTATTATTGTGACTTATTTACTTATGATTTTGTTTTGTTACGTTTTTTATTTTGACAAAATAACACATGCAATGTAGAGAGAAAAATGAGAACGTTTCCCTTATACTTGCGAGTTCATGTGGAAATGGCTTACCCCATGGAATCGATAGGAAACATAGTGACCCATCTATTGTAACCACATTGGGTTATCATGTTCAGATTCGTCCATGTGTCTTCTTCAACCGTGTGTGTCCCTTCTAGCTGCTCTCAGTTATAAGCTGCAAAATAATTTTGATACGACATATTTTTGATGTTTAGGTTCAACTTTCAAGTCTGTCTATGGGATTTATCATTTATCAATGGCTTTAACTAGTGATTTGTTAAATTTATGTTCTTCCTCGAACCCATACACAAATTATAGAATACTTTTACGTGATGTTGTAATGCCTAAGGTGAAAAAGGCTGCTTGACAAATTCATGATCAACATGGTCTGGTGTTAACCATTAAAGGTAATATAACGACTTTAGAATCTGAATCAATGAGTCGGTCAAAGTAAAAAAAATCTTTATACGATTTTCTCATTTTTCTGCAGATCATTGCTAAAAAAATTACCTTTCTTCTCTTTCTCTTCCTCTTCAGTTCATGGGATTTTTTTCTTCTCCTTCTCTTTTGAATTTCTGGTCAATCCTTCAAAAAATGCCGACTCTCACCTCGTTCTCCTTTACTGGACACCTGCATCTAACCCATGTATTAAGTTCATGGTTTCCTCATGCATCCAATTTGAGAAGCATCACATGTTGATAAACAAGGCTTTGACACTGACCAAATCAGAAGCAAAGAAGTAAGCATCAAAACATCTAGTAAATTAAATTAACTTTAGTTTAAAAATGCAGACATTAGAAAGAGTTTATAGCGATAATGCGACATTGACAAATTTCTATTGAGTTTTTTTTTTTTTCACTCAAGATTTGTTTGATTTGTGACTTGTTTTGAGGTTGATTAGCATGGTTTGTTTATATATGAGGAAAAATTAAACTTATATTAAGGTATATTTAAATTAATGAAAAGAAATAGCACATTGTATTCTCCAATTTGGCTTCGATCAAAAAGGTTTTTTTACACTAACGAGAACATAAACCCTAGCCACCGTCGTCACCGCTGCCGCCGGAGTAAAACATGGGGAAAGAGAAGAAAGCGAAGAAGAAGCCTAGGGGACCAGATGCAGTCGCCATGAAAGCCAATGCTCAGAAAGCCGATAATCCATTTGAGTCAATCTGGTCTCGCCAGAAGTTCGATGTCCTCGGTAAGAAGCGTAAAGGTGAAGAACGCCGTATCGGTCAATCACGATCTCGTGCTGTTGATAAGAGGAACAAGACGCTTCTCAAGGAGTATGAAGAGAGTTTGAAATCTTCGATTTTCGGGGATAATCGTACTGGAGAAGAGAACGATGAGATTGGGGAGTTCGACAAGGGTGTAATCCGATCTCAGAGAGAGCGTCAGTTCAGTTATTGAACATTAAGAAGAAAAACTTGATCAATGCTTTTTTGTTTCTTGAAACTGAATATGGTAATGCAGTTGGAACTGGCAAAGAAGAATATGTATAATTTGTCTGATAGGGAGGAAGATACCTATGAAGATGGTGCTCTTGGTGAAAAGGATGATTTTGATAATGGATTATTGTCGGATGAAGATCTTCAAGATGATGATGATCTTGAAGCTTCTGGATCAAAGAGTATGTATTCTTTGTTACAAGTCTGCTAATTTTGGGCAACTCTTATTGTGTGTGTTACTCTTTACAAAGCTAATGTTGTCTACTCATATAGGACTGAATCATCTAAACAGAAACAGAGGATCTGGAGAGGAAGAGGTAAGAATTTATCTCCCTGGGTTTTAATTACTTTGATGGTTATTATTGACACATTGAATATTGGTCAATTCTTATAGATACCACTTTTAAAGTTTTTTTTCTTTAGATACTATTAATTTTTAAAAATTCCATAGATACCACTTTTTCCAAAAATACCACAAAATGAAAATTAGTTTTAAATGATCAAAACTAAACCCTAAACCTACACCATACTCCCTAAAACTATACTTCTAATTGTACAATAGTTAACCCAAATCCAAAAATTTATATTCTCACCCTTTAAAAATCAATTTCCGTACCCCTAAAACTATACCCTAATTGTACAATAATTAACCCAAACCAAAAAATTTATATTCTACAACCTTTAAAAATCAATTTTTGTGTTTGTGGTTTTTTTGGAAATTTTGATAAAAGTAGTATTTAAGGACTTTTAAAAATTAATGGTATCTAAAGAACAAAAACTTTGTTGGTGGCATCCTAGAGAATTTCTCTTGAATATTCTGGGACTCTCTCTGCAGAGGCATAAGAGCAAGAAGGAAGTCATCGAAGAGATCATCATGAAGAGCAAACTTGGCAGGGTGACTGTTTTCCTTGTATCTTCGTTCAATTTACAGTTGGTAATTTGGTTTTATTTTGTGCTTCTCTAGATGGAGAAAGCTAAGCATAAGGAGGAAAAGGAGAAACTGCTGGATGAGGTGGATAAAGAGTTCATGTCCTTAGATTCTCAAGTGCTTGGGACTTTATATCGTCCTTCGGATACCCCAGAGGTGAACAATGATCACATTTTGCTCTGAGCATCTGTATCTATGCTTCTCAATTCGTGAGTTTTCTTTTGTTTGACGTGATCCCTTTAACTGCAGGATAAAGACGAGAATTATGAAATGCTTATGTATGATATGTCAAGGGAACGTCGTGGTCGTCCTACTGAGAGGACAAAGACACCTGAAGAAATTGCCCAGGAAGAGCGACAAAAATTGGAGGAGCTTGAGGTATGTTTCTCTCGAAAGCCGTTGCACTTGTATGATTGTTCTGTCAAGGTCGGATGGTTGACATTATTTAATCTTGATTTAAATTTTTTAAAACTCTTAGGCAAACCGTAAGAAGAGGATGCAAGAAACTGAGGATTTGAGTGACGGGGACGATGGTGATGAATCAACAAAGAGGCAAAGAGCCTTTTTCAGTTCATGAAGAGCAGCCGAAAAAGGGTTGGATTAATGAAGTTCTTGAAAGAAAGGATGATAGTGATATTTCAGAAAGTGATGAGGATGATGGTTCGTCTGAGGATTCAGAAAGTGAAGAAGGAGAGGAGGACGATGATGAGGAGTCAGATGAGAGTGATTCGAAGCATAGAAAAGGTCATCATTTAAAGGACTGGGAACTAAGTGATAATGAGCTAGAGGCAGAGCTGGAAGATGATGATGATGATGATGATGATGGAGAAGAAGTGGAGCCAAGAGTACATAAAAAGTCGAAAATAGACAATGCTGCCCAGCATCAAAGAGAAGGGTTTTCTGGAATAGTGAAACTAAAAAATGATATGAAGAAGTTGAGTTCAACGCAGCGTGATATTCCTTTCGTGATTGATGCTCCAGAGAATTTTGAGGAATTGATTGCTCTCGTAGAAGATTGTTCCAATGCAGATGTTATTGTAATTGTCAGTCGAATCCGTACAAGTAATTCAATTAAGCTCGCAGCTGGAAACCGGAAAAAAATGCAGGTAATCGTTTTTTTGCTCTCAAAAGTAACATTATCCATTTACCTGTTTGCATTTTTTTCTGGTTAAGTTTACAGAACTTTGAACTGGTTCATGCATCACTTTCTTTCTGAATGTTTCTTCTTGTTGCCACCCAGGTATTCTATGGTATTCTCCTGCAGTATTTTGCCGTTCTTACAAACGGTAAGCCCTTGAACTTTGAGCTACTAAATATGCTTGTGAAACCTTTGATTGAGATGAGCATGGAAATTCCTTACTTTGCTGCAATATGTGCTCGCCGCGGCTTTTGAAGACCCGTGCCCAATTCTGCGAGGCCATCAATAATCCAGGTTTGTGGTGCTTCAATAGCATTGAGTATTAGTGCCCTTAAACATGCACGCCTTTTCCTTCTTTTAGCCCTAACCAGTTCAGAAACATTATTCCAGATGATGGATGCTGGCCTTCCTTGAAAACATTGTATCTCTTTGTTACGATTTATTTTTGTGTACTCTCAGATTATGTTAAAGGAACCGACTTTCACTAACTTTCCGATACCGATTACAAGAACAGAGATAAGAAATGCAAATAAAAGATAAAACACACTCTAGAGAATCAAAGAGACTCAGCTCCCTTCTCACAAACATACAAGTTTGATGCTTTCCTTCTCGCCGACTTCAATCCTATATAGACCAATCTCTCGTGATGTATCAACAAGTGGGCGATTACTCTTATTGGGCCAACTCAGTTGGGCTTCGATGATATCCATACGTAACACTCTTGCGACTTTGGTCCATGATATTTCCGTGCTCTGACTTTCGCCATGTTGTGATGACCCCGTCGATATTGTTGAGGTGTGAATATCTCATGCGCTGTCCCATTTTCTCTGGTCGTGATATTGCCATTGATTCTTTCTTATGCTCCATTGTTCTCTTGGTAAGGAGAAGTCGATCCCTACCCTTTTCCTTTGGCTGTTACTGTTTTTCGATGTACTCACGCAAACAATAATCTACTGTACGTTGCTAAGCAATCTAAAAAGTTGTGTCCTGAAGCCATATTATTTATCAGGACTCTTCTGATGGCTGCTTCAGACAAAAATTCTCAGGAATCTGAGGTACATTCGTATTTCATCTTATATTGACCTGCATGTAAGAACTCAATGTGGACATAAGCAACTGATGAGCTGTTGTTTCTCGTGCTACAGTTTTATCATTTTATGGAATTGAAATCGTTGACTCCATTGCTGTGCATACAAGACCACGTAGAGGAGGTCCTGCCTTTAAACTTCCTAAAGATAATGGATCAGCCAGCAGACTCTCCGTATTTCAGCTCTGTTCTCTCTTCTGAATTTAATTTTCGGGTTGAGACATGAAGAAATGAGTGTGTGGTTTTGGTAAAACAGAGCAAGCATCATCTCAAGTGTAGTCGAGACTCTCAGAGGGTTTGTGGAGATAAACGGAGGATTGAGTTCCTTTCCAGAGATGTTCATACCCGTTTCAACTTTACTCAACCAAGTCGGGAATCAAGAAAAGATCCCTCAAACTCTCAAAAGAGAAATTAGAAGATGTTGCCCATCTTATTGAAAAAAAGACCGATGAGCATCAGAAGCAACGCAAACCACTCGCTATGCGTAAGCATAAGCCAGTAGGCATCAGAATGGTTAATCCCAAATTTGAAAACGAGTAAGAATCTCTCTCTCTCCCTTAAATCCACACGCTGAGGGATGATTTCTAAAACGGTGTATATATGTTTGTTCTGCAGGTTTGCCATAATATCCCTTGATATATCTTGTACTTATGCGGTTTAGCTCCAGGAGCGTTTCTTTGGTTGATCCATCCGTAATGAGGATGGATTAGGAGTACAAATCCAAGAAGAAAACCGGTACCAAACCCTCCTATATGAGCAAAGTTATCGACTCCCGGGAGCACACCGAGTCCCAAGTTTACCGCTACAATTAATAGAAGAGACATAATCGTCACAACCTAGACAAAGCATTCGCAAATAACATAAATACTAAAGCTCCAATCTTTAGATTATATGAAAGTAGGATATCAGAAGGTATTATTACCTTGTTAGAATAAATAGTTCAATTGATAAAGATCTCAGAAAGCATTCCTCCGCGCAAACCAAACACGGCACCCGATGCTCCAACCGATATGTTATGTTAGAGCGGAGGAAAAGAGCTGACAATATACTTCCTCCATATCCCTATATCAAATCAAGCAATGCAGTCCGTGCTGATAATAGAAACAAAGGTTAGAGCTACATTTGATTATAACAAATCGATGTAGAGAGGCAGAGAGTACTTAAAACCGAATTCACGTTCCATATGTATACCGATGAATAGAAGAGTCAACATGTTCACCAATAAATGAACAACTCCTCCATGTAACCACTTTTTTTTACATCTAATCCACCCATTTTTTGTAACCTGTTTCCAAGTAAAACTAATCAAAATCAATCTCAATTTTTCGACAAATAAACAATTCAATGAAATGGAGAAAAAACTCACTTGTGACTTGTCTCTATACTCTACTCCTATTATACTTCAAACTAATCTACAATTCAAACATAAGTAGATGACTTTCACTTAAAGCAAATCAGCTACTTCTTCCAAGCTAAAGTATCATAATTTCCTGCCAAAATACTTTAAGAAATCTCTCATCACACGGTTCCTAACCTAGTAATTCATTTTTCAATGAATTTTTTTATCGATTTAATTGACTATAAAGTATTTAAAGAAAGAAAAATTAGCTAATATAACCAAGAAAACAAATTATCACTTAATAACTAACAAATTTTCCTATGTGGAAAAATCATATCCATTAGATTTAGAGGTTTGGTTAGTTATTAGGTTTTAGTTTTCTTGGTTAGTAAGAAAATTAACTTTAAAAAATTCTTTTTATAATTTGTTGAAGTGTTTAAATTGTAACTAGGTGGATATGATTTAAATAATTTTCTTGGTTAGTAAGAAAATTAACTTTAAAAACTCTGATTTAAAAAACAAAGCTAGTATATGATTAAATGGTGATATCATTTAACGTTTGTTAATCGCTTGAATCTGATTCATGACAAACGTTTGTTAATGTTTTTATGTAATCTGATTCATGACAATTCAGTTTATAAATTATTCCTTCTTTGGTGTCTTCTTTCATTTGCAACGAATCAGAATGAATGCAAGTTCAATTTCCCTTGGTTGCTTTGTTTTTTAAATCAGAATGCAAGTTCTTGCTGTGCTATATATGTATGCTTTGAGTTTTGTTATTTAACCTACAAGTTCAATTCAGTTTTTAATTTTTTAATTTTTTAATTTTGTTAAGAACACATAACATGGTTCCACCATTGAAGGTGAAAAACATAAAAAAGTTGTTAACCAATCATAATCATAAATTATTAATAAAAAAATGTCTTAAGAACCAAAAACATGTTTCTCCCATTGCACTTGCTCTAATTACATCCCTCTAAAAATTACGAGTCTGATCATTATTCAAATTATCTTTTTTATGATCTCTAATTCAACACGTTCGTCTATCTGATTGTCAGTTTCATCTTTTTTTTTTCTTTTTTGGATAAATACCAGTTTCATCTAAACATGTTGAATCAAACAACACTTCAATATGAGTTTATCCAAAACCTGAAAAGAAACGAGATAGTTTTTTTGTTCACAAGAAGAAAATTTATATCAGTGAATGTGATGAGATTTATCCAAAAATAATGGAGAAACGTCCACCTGTCAAAATCATGATCGGTATTACAGAAGTAGTGGATCACCTAACCCGAAACGGAAGAACTGGTCCAAAGTGTTCGGAGGAGGGTTTTAGGGCTAATGCTAAAAAAAACCGTTGGTTAGTTTTTAGCCCCACAAAAATAAAAAATCAAAAATCAAAAAACGTTTTTAATTTACTGATAATTTCAGACTAATTACATGTTGACAAGTGTTGTAAAAATTGACTTTCAGTTTTTGTGAAATTTTTGTTGTAAAGAATTTTTGTGGTTTCATGGGGTTTTTGTTCAGACACAAACCCAACTTTAAAGGCGGATGTTTTACGGCTCATATCTTGCTATATATTTTTTTATTTCCCACAAACGAGTTCTAACATAAATCTCACTTTTGTTTTCTAGCACAAAACCAATCATAAGCGATTCAGAGAAACGAAAGAGACACATAAGGTTGTGTAATTGTATGTGATCATATACAAGTTTGTTTTTCCGGGGTTTGATTTGCAACACGTTGATCTGATTTTTGTGTGCATTTGATGAAAAAATGCGCAGTTCTCAGGCTTAACGTAAGCAATTTGTAGTCGCGTGTGTTGCAAGAAACATGGTGGACTATGGTTTCGATGTTTACCAACTTCCTGTGGTTCCTAGGGCTTGTAGATCACCCAGAGTGCGTGTATATTATACATTCCAACAAGATTTATCTGTCCACAAGTTACATACAGTTGGCTCACTCCATATATCGTTTTTATTTTTCAGGGACGCAGGCAAAAATGGATGAAAAAACATAGGTCTGAGTACGAGGTTTTAGCCCAAGGGGCCGGAAAATTGTCAGGCGATTGCAATAACCGAGTTGCTATAGACTCATTGGCCCATGAAATAAAGAAGACAATGGAAGATTTCGTCGCCAATAACTTCTTGAAGACAATGGAAGTTGAAATTAAGCCTCATCAACCTAGTCGGAAAAAATCTTCTCAGGTGTTATTGTCACAGGACTAATTAGCTCTTGGTCCTTCCATGTCTATCTCTCCAATCACACAAGAAGAAAACTCCGAGATCGGTAAGATCAAGTTACTCGCTAGCTTTATTTGTACCGCAAGCTTTTTAATTTTCAAAAATTGTTTTTTCAAGCGTTTAGTTTGGTTTATGTAGACGGGAAAAGAAAGATATGTTACACGAAAGAGCGAGGCTCGAGTAGTAGCCAAGAATCACAGAATATGTATCCATTAAAGAAAAGAAAGTTGTTTTACCAAAATCATCGATCAGAATCACGAGCTGCTCCTTGTACCGCTATGGATATCTATTTGTGATCAAATCTATATGAACAATTAATGTTATTTATATAACATTTCATTGTCGTATTTTCAGTTAAATTTGGTATCAAATCGTTAAAAATCTCCGAGCTATTGGTGGACATTTCCGAATCAGCCACGATTGGTTCACTCAAAGCAGCGGTACTCGAGGCAGTAACACGGATTTTTGAGGATGGATTAAACATTGGAGTGCTTCTTCGAGGTAAAACTATAGCTGATGATTCCAAAACGCTTCTTCAGATTGGGATTCCAAAACGAGCTCGTGAAAATGAAGATTACGATGACAAAAACCTCAGCTCCTTGGGATTCATGCTAGAACCGCGAAAATCAGAAACATCAACAACAACAACGTTAACCGTTGTTTCCCCAAAAATGCGAATTAGGTATACTGATCAAAACCATAAATTAGTTATTTTCTTGTATAACTATCTAACCAACATTCTTATATAAAGATTTGTATATTTTGTGTAAAACGTTATAATAACATAGCTTTATATTTTTTAAAAAATAGGGCTCCGGGGTCCATGAAGAGCATTGAAACCGTGGCAGCTAGATCAGTGGTTCCGGTACGCATGAAACCGGCCTCGCGGTCAGAGATGGTTCAGAGGAGAATCAGACGGCCAGCCTCAGAAGTAGAAGCTTTGGTTCAAGCCGTGGAGAGGATCGGCACTGGAAGGTAATCTTATCAAGGGCAAGGCTCTAAATTTCGAGCCTTGAAAGTTTTGCTTAGTTGCAAATAATTTGGTTTTTTTGTATATATTACTGAATAGTCATTGATTAATATGTATTGATTCTTTTCAGGTGGCGCGACGTTAAGTCTCATGCATTTGACCATGCAAATCATCGAACTTACGTTGACCTCAAGGTACCTTTTAGAAATAACAAGGCCTTACATAAAATCTGCAGATATTAAGAGAATGAAATAATTAATCATCATTAATTATTTATTATATGTGTAACCTAAAACAGGATAAGTGGAAAACGTTGGTTCACACGGCAAAGATATCAGCAAGGCAAAGGAGAGGTGAACCAGTGCCTCAAGAGCTTCTTGATAGAGTTTTAGCCGCTCACGCTTTCTGGTCCGACCGGCCTTGATGAATAGAAAACTCAATTAATAAACGTTTTTTGTAGGACATCTAATCTTAATATACAATCCGATTTTAGATTTTATTTAGGATGATTTTTAAGTTAGGATTTTGATTTTTTTTTTTTTTGACATCTAAAGTTATATAGATAATACGAGTCCAAGTCGATTACAAAGCCGGTGTTTAACCGGACACAAAGCCGATGCTAAACCGGACACACAAGCCGGAGCCAAAAAGGCCTCCGGAGAAAACTGAAGAACATAAACTACAAATACAAGGGCTAGAATTCATAGCTTAGACGTCACAATACAGAAAGCACATAAGCTCAACCACAAGCAATACCAAAAGATAAGGAGGTGGAGGTTAGACGAAGACCAAATCGGACTATAAGAAGATACTAGCCAACAGGCAGGGCCGGCCCTGAGTTCTTATGGACCACAAGCAAAAATACGAAAAAGGCCGATTTTACCACTAAACTAAAGAAATTTTTAGGATTTTAGGGCCGATTTGTTATAATAAATTTGAGGATCGATATGAGGGCCACAAGCATGAGCTTTGCCCGCTTGCCCTCAGGGCCGGCCCTGCCAACAGGCTCAAACCCGATACATCATCAACCCAAACGAGAAACCACCGAAGCTGAGCAAGCATTAACCACCTCAAATGACCGAGCAAGAGAATGCTAAGAAGGACCAAAACATAGGGATACAACAAGAAGAAACACCACTCCAAAGAGAATTGCAGCAGAAATTGAAGGCGCAAAATCAACCCAAAGATTCGAAACTGAGCCTAGAAATCGCTCCCATCTTCAAAGACCACGAACAAAACCTAGCAATGAAGAAACTTCAACAGTGAAAGAAATCAAAGATAACGGATCCAGTAGAAGCCCATAAAGATCAAAAGCTGTAGAAAGCCTATGCGGAAGCACGCTCAATAAGCAGAGAAGCCGCATCGACCCGCGCCTACACCATCTATTAGGATATATAATTTCCTCCCCCAAAAGTTACTATTTAGGAACATTTTGACCCTGAAATATGTGGTTGCTATTGATTATTAAGATGGTGTAGGCTCTAAGTTACTGTAGATGATTAAACGCATGTAAGTTTGTGATTCAACCACCCGTATACATATATAATATAATATATTGAATATTTGAGTTTTCGGTCAACTGAGTTATTTCATATTCTGTAGGCCTGGGCGCGGATCGGATATCCGGAAAAATTATAGTATTTGTGATTCGATTTGTTATTCACGGATATTAAATTTTCCGATTTGCTTTGCTTTGAAAATTTTAGATATTTAGAGTTACGGATATCCGGATTTTTTTCCGGATATTTGCGGATATTCGGATATTTGCGGATATTTGTTTTAACTGAAAAAAACGAAAGAAAAATATTTTATTTTTTCAAAAAGTTATTTTTTCAGTATAAATTTTAAACTAATTAGTGAAAAAATAATATAAGTTAGATAATTTTATTTGATATAACTAAAAATAAAATGAAAAGTGAAAGAAAAAATGGTGGACTACGAAACATTTATTATTATTTTTAGATAAAAATGTGAGACAACTGATTTACAAAATTAGTAACTACGTAAATTTACTATAACTATATCCGTTCAATGTATTGAAAAGGTTAAAAAATGCAAATATATGTTGTAGGTATATCATATTATATGTACATATATGTAATTTACGGATCGGATCGGATATTCGGATTTTTAAAATTAGTATTTATGATTTGCTTTGCTTTAGACGGATCGTAGATTTTACTATTTGCTTTGCTTTGATTTATAACGGATATTCGAATTTTTCGGATCGGATCAAAACGGATCACGGATCGGAGCAAATCTAACGGATAATTTGCCCAGCCCTAATATTCGGAACATAATTGTTGATAGTAATAAAAATAGATGACTTTACAGATTAACATAGTTAAATATGTAATAGTTTATAACTTTATTAAGTATTTATTATTATAAAAATTAGAGTTATAGTAAATAATTATCTATATTAGAAAAATAACCATTTGTAGCAAAGTTTTGACAGAAAGAGTGTGAGAAGAAATATAATGTTTATCAATATTCACTATGATTCTCTAAAATAATGATTATTTGTTAAAAAATTTCTTTTGTATCAAACACATTTTAACACATTTTAAAAAAAATATATGTTGATCAGAAAAGTTGTAGTATGCTTTAATTGTACTAAGGCTCATAATCATCTTAATTCAAATTTTTGAATGCATCTGATTTTAAAGAAAGAATAAATTATATGTTGATCAGAAAAGTTGTAGTATGCTTTAATTGTACTGAGGCTCATGATTCATCTTAATTCAAATTTTGGAATGCATCTGATTTTAAAGAAAGAATAAATCATCAAATTGTTTTTCTTTTATATCAATTCATTGGTTAATTGTTATATTATTTTTGATTATCTTGGTTAAGAGTGCTATTTTATCCAAGACAAACCGTTTTAATTTCATTACGAAACGATTGATAATTTTAGCATTCTAACTGACTTAAAATTTCGTACATCATTCTTGGGTTTAAAACATTTTCTTTTGTATAGTATAATAATGAGTTTAATAAATAAAATATCTAATTTTCAACCATTAAAAATTTATAACAACACATTTAATTTGGAATCATATTTTTTTTGAATATCAAAAAAAATAAAAATGATAACTTATTGGAATTATAATTTAATGATTTGAAAAAAATTATTATAATTCATTGGAATTAACTCACATTAATCTTACCTATTAAATTCTCATAATTAGTTATTAAAGTCATTTTTAATACATTTTCTTTTTCAATTAAAATAAATTATAAGAATAAATGTTACAAAAAATAATGACACATGTCATCTCCTCATGGCTTGTTGGCTTTTGTAAATCTTAAAATATTATAAATATATTTGTGTTTTCGGTCAACTGAGTTATTTCATATTCGGAACATAATTGTTGATAGTAATAAAAATAGATGACTGAACAGATTAAAAGAGAAAATATATATATGGATGATCTTAAAGTTATCACTCTTTAAAATAATGCTACATATTAATTTGCAACACTGCGTTAGCATTTAGCGATATTCAAATGGTTTTTTAAGCATTCCGCTTAGTCTCTTCAAATTTGAGAAAAGTATAAAGATTGATTGTACATATTGAAGTTGATTGTAGTAAAGCATCCAAGATTCGAACTATGTTGTTCCAACAAATAATGAAATGTCAAAATAAAAGATCCATGTGTTTACGGTTTCATTGCAAGTAAATGAAATGTTATGAGAATTTATATGTCAGGGCAACTCTCCTCCCAAATAAATCAAAACCTTCTTAAGCTTAGAGTTTCTAATTTAAGTTTTTCCTTCTTTTAATTTCTTGCACAATTTAGCTCTTTAATGAGCTACTTGAAATTTTCTAACTTAAACTTCTATTTCAATAAAGCTCATTTGAGCTTGAATCTACTTGCTTTGAAGTTTCTTTCATATTGGTTGTGATTATGATATTGATTACTAAAAAAAAAATTGTTTTAAAATAGTAGTTGTACTTTGTGACTTTAAAAGACATCAAAGCTACAGATTATTATTTGCTTTTAAAAATATATACTCCTATATTCTTAAAAATCTTGCATCCGGTCACTTCCATTTTGGGCTATGCCTTTTGTTTGGGCCGGCCATACCATAGTAGATGTTCGATTCCTACATGGTCCCTCCTCACACTCATACTCCTTAACCGATAATATGTATCTCTGCAACTTGGCCACGTGTTTTTACGGACACACAAAATATCTCCTCTGTTCTTGTAATAAAAACTAACGATCTTCCAATAGTTTTACATTTCTTTTGGATTTTTTTCTTCTTCTAAGAGCGTAAATGGCGAACAATGGCCCCAATTGGGACGGATTGCTCCAATGGAGTCTCTCCCATTCCGATGTAGCTTCCTCTTCTCGCCGTTTGAGGTTTCCTTAACTTCTCTTACTCAAAATCTCTTTGCTTTTTTTTCTTTCTTTCTTGATTTTCTTGATCCGATCTTACATTATTACCCTAGTATTTTTTAAAGCTTGTTATTTTTGATCAATCATTTGAATGGTTTTCATTTTTATTTTGAAAAAAAAAATGCTCTGTAAAGCATTTGGATGATAGATCTTGAAGTGATAATTGTTCTTTAAATTTTCGATTTTTGATTTGGAAAATTATCTTCTTTTGTTAGTGAGGAAGATCGACAATGGTTTATGGAAGCTATGCAAGCACATACAATCGATTCAGTTACGCGTATGAAACAGATTTCTCAAATCATGAAAATGCCTGAACAAGTCTTGGAAGCTCAAGGGGTGACATCTGATGACCTTGAAGGTTCCTTATAACTCTTTGTTCCAATGGCGATTATTCGGTTATGCTTAATAACCATTTTGATCGATTTCAAAATTCTTTTATTTGGACAGGAATGTTGGATGAGTTGCAAGAACACGTGGAGTCCATCGATTTAGCCAATGGTTTGATCTTTACATAACTAATTATTGATTTTTGTTATATTTTGAGAAGTGTTTTTTGTTTTAACATATTTGAATCATTAATGTTTAGATCTTCATTCCATTGGTGGTTTGATCCCTCTCCTTAGCTACCTTAAGAACTCCAATGCGAAGATTCGAGCAAAATCAGCCGATGTTTTGACCACGGTCGTCCAAAACAATCCAAGAAGCCAACAACTTGTTATGGAAGCAAATGCCTTCGAGCCATTACTAACCAACTTTATTTCAGATCCTGACATTAGAGTCCGAACCAAGGCGCTCGGTGCTATATCATGTAAGAGTTACTATTTATAGCAAAAAAATTGCTTTGAGGACCCCAGAGTTTTGACAGTATTGTTGCTTTCGGCATTTCAGCGCTTATCCGTCACAACCAGCCCGGGATTACAGCTTTCCGTCTAGCAAATGGTTACGCTGGCTTGCGAGACGCTTTGGTCTCTGGTACCGTTAGATTCCAAAGGTAAATAAATGGCTCAAGCATTTGCATTAGAGAGGAGGAGTGTTGAACTAGAGTCCTTGATATAAACTCTTTCCGTTTCAGAAAAGCGTTGAACTTGATTCACTATCTTCTCCGAGAAAGCAACTCAGACTGCAAAATCTTTAGAGATCTTGGATTCCCTCGCATAATGATCCACTTAGCATCCAACCAAGACCTTGAAGTCCGGGAATTCGCCCTACGTGGTCTCTTAGAACTCGCCCGTGAAGAATCTGAGAGAAATCTTGACAGAGCGGATGTGAATCTAAGACAGCTTCTTGAAGAGAGAACAAGAAGAATCATTGCGATGTCGGATGAAGATCTAAGTGCAGCTAGAGAAGAAAGGGAGCTAGTGGATAGCCTTTGGACTATGTGTTATGATGAATCGTCCCAACTAAGACAGAGAGGGCTGGTTTACCTCCCGTGTGACGACGAGCTGGCTCCTGATGTGGTTAGAGACCGCTTTGAACCTCCTTTAAGAGCTTGGGCTGCAAGACGACATGATGAAACAAACGAACCACCGGCTCCACTTCTTCTTGGTCCTGCAAGGTGAACTCATTGCTATGGCGTTTGATCCGATCGTACACAGAATTGTGTTTCGACTAGAAACTTCTATATAGAAAACTTGTGGAACACATATTTCTACTGTTCAACCATTTCTCCACTCAGTTCTGCTAACACTAGAGCCAATACCACTTCTAAGGACTGTTCTTGGTATATTTGATAAGTTAACTTTTATTATAACAAAATCTCAACTATTTCTCCATACAAAGGCAAAAATGTATGTACATGATCCGCATTCATAAACTTTCCATTTAAAAGTAGTAGCATAAAGACTTGCTATAGTTGAACACTTATCACCTTCCACCAGAAAGTTGAGAATCCGCGATAGAAGATCCGCCGGTAAACCCTTTAAACACGGAGGAAGAATATGACATTGCAATACCGCTAAAACCGTCCCGGCCTCCCAAATTCATCACGCTCCCTGCCGACAAATCTAACGGTGCTAACTCCGGCAATGTCATGTCTCCTCTTAGATATTGTAACACCTGCCTCATACTCGGTCTAGACCGAGGGTCAGAATGCGAACACAACAAACCGAGTTTCAAAACCATTTCAACCTCTTCAAGATCGTAACCATCACACCTGAGATTCGGATCTCTCGCTTCCATTATACTTCCTCTGAGCCACAAACTGAAAACCCATTCCACAAGCAAGAACGTGTCATCGCTTTCGCTATGGATCTCAATGGGTCGTCTACCGGAAACAACTTCAAGAAGAAACGCACCAAACGCATAGACATCAGTCGCCGTCGTGGCCCTTCCAGTCCGGGAATGTTCAGGTGCTAAGTAACCCAATGTTCCAACAACGTGAGTAGTCTGAGGATCCGACCCGTGATCATACAACCGAGCCAAACCGAAATCCCCGAGCCTCCCATTAAAATCAGCGTCTAAAAGAACATTACTCGCTTTCACATCACGATGAATCACAACTTGTTCCCATTCCTCATGAAGGTAGAACAATCCTGAAGCAACTCCTTTGATAATGTTAGATCTCTGTTTCCAATCTAAAGTCACCTCTGGATTGTTGTATAGATACTTATCTAAGCTTCCATTAGGCATGTAATCGTATACCAGAAGTAACTCACCTCTCCGGCGACAATAACCCAATAACGGAACTAAATTCCGGTGACTCATACGGCCAATACTCACAATCTCCGCCACAAATTCTTTCATACCTTGTTTGGAATCGTGAGAGACTCTCTTCACGGCGACTTCGAGCTTCGTCGTCGGAAGAATCCCTCTATAAACCCTACCGAATCCGCCGGACCCGAGAAGATCCTTCTCCTTAAACCCTTTAGTCGCATGATACAGCTCCTTGAATCTGAATCGGTTCTTCCCAAACTCAATTTCCCAATCCTCGAGCTCTTCCTCAAACTTCTTCTTCCTCCTCACGATATAGAAAGCAAGCAAGATCAATGCGAAGATCAGAAACAGAGAAATCAAAGGCATACCGATTTTGTAGAAATCAGGGACTTTCTTAGGCTCGAATCGAGGAAGCTTCGGGAGTTTCGATAATGAAAGCATCGGAGCTTCTCCGTTTAACCGGAAACTCCATCCGACGACGAAATGCTCGGAGATAACTGAACCAGTCGCTGACGAAAAACCTACATACATATCTTGTAGAAGAATCGAAGAGAGATCTGTCACATACGAAACTAGCGGTTTTCTAGATTTATCGGAATCAAACGGAGCCATTGTTACATCGATTTGATGACTACGATTATCGTAATCGACCCAAACTTGGATCCGTTTCCGACTAATCAAGCTCAGATTCCGAAACTCGTCTTTCTCATCCCAATATCCAGCCGTCGAGTAATTCGCCGATCGTAAACCATTGATGTCGATTCCGACGTGATTATCGTTTGGATCTCCGAACTCGCTGCTCTGGATTGTATCGAATTCGACGGCGAAGACGTGATTCGTGTCGTTTCCGTTGTTGGTGATGTTGAATAGTCCGATGTATTGGCTTGGAAGAGCGAAAGGAAGACCTAGAGTTGGAGCTACGACGAAGGCGATTCCATGGCCGCTTAGTGTTGGGATCTGAGATTGAATCGCGAAGACGAAGGTGGTGGAGAAGGACGAAACGGTGCCGTTTGGTAAATCTTTGAACCGGATTCGTTCGGTGTAGAAAGCGTGACCGGTTTTCTGTACCGATGTGTTGGTTAGCTTCAATAGACCGTTGGGTGTGACTGTGGCGATTCCTTGGAGTGAGATATCTGTTGGAGGGTGGAAGCCATTGTAGGTGAAATTGAGAATTTGAGAAGAAGATTTCGGAATTTGACAGAGGAAGAAGAAGAAGATAAGCTTGATGATGATGAACATGGCTGATTCCGGTTTAATCCGGTTGAGTTTTGGTCGATTATGGAAAGATAATGAAGAGATATCGAAGTTATATAAAATGTGAGGAAATTTGGAAAAGTCTTGGTTTCTTTGAGCGCAAGATCGTTAATGAATAAAAATGTCAGAGGTTGGTGAGGTGTGATAAAGATAATAGCTTCAATAAATAGATATTTAATTTCATTCTTATGATTATGTATTTGTTATATTCGTTTTCGTGAGGAGTAGTATCTAAAACTATCACTTTGATTTTGACTATTACACAAAAATATAAAATCCAGTTTGTCTGCATGTGTGGCTGCAATTATTTTGTAGGGTTTTTCTAGTAGTCAAATGGTCAATGAGATGTTGATAACTTTTGTTAGTTTGGTTTTTTTTAATTGCGATCAAATTAAGTTAGTCAATGGAATCTTTGGGTCGTAATCTTTTTAGGCATAAGAGCACTAAATCGAATCTTTGATTTTGAATTTTTGTTTGCTTGTTGAGACAGTCTAACTGTTTATAATAGAGTTTAAGAAAGCACTTTGATCACACAAAAAAAAAAAAAAAAAAAGCACATGCAATCTAAAAAGATCGATGAGGAAGTGTACAAATGTAACATAAATTCCCGGAAATAGGGTTCTTTCAGTTTTATTTGGTTTTGGTTTCCAGGATTTGGAAACCATTGACCAAAAATACAAATAATACTACTATATCTACATTCAACTTGTAGTAAAAGTGTCATTTCTCTGAGAACTAAAGCTTTTTGGATGTAGATAGAAGAAGTATTATTCTTTCAACATGTCCAAAACTTACTTAATATAAAGTAGACACTGAAAAGTTGTCAGAATATAAATTACTATCCAATGTTTCAAAGGAATTATAATATATATTTATTTACAAGCAAAGTGTAACTTGAAAGGCAGAGAGATTGACCCAAAGGCTGAGATTTAATTTGTGGTTACATCTTATTAATGGTTATGTAACATCTGTTCGTTTACGAGGAGAAAGTGATTGACATGTAATATTCCCATGTATTCATTCTAGAATATTAACACACAAAAAAAATCATAGAATATTTTGAAATGATACATGGGTTTGTTGTCAGCTTATTTATTTTCCTGATGCAATAAAAAAATACAAAAATATATATATATTTGACATTTCTCCTTGGTCATGTTTGGAGAAACAGAATCAGACTGAGTAATTTGGTTTCATATGACATTTATGGAAAAATGTGGACTTATCCAAGAAAAATTGTTGATTGTTTTGGCCAACATCATTTTTGTTTAACATTCTTTTATATAAAAATAAAATTTTGACATTTTTGATATATAAAGACCAAAATATTATTTTTAGAAAAATGAAATTATCCATAACTACTCTAGTGACGTAAAAACTAGTTGAGTAAAGGAAAATTGTGAATGAATGTATCCTGGATTTGTTAGGAAAATGAAGAGATGGAGGGAGAAAGCAACCAACGACTTTAAGGAGTGATGATATTTGATGGGTCAAATGGACAAAATGGTCAAAACTTGTCCCCTCTATTTCTTGGAAGCTTCTTCGATTCTTGACCATTGATTATTTTTTAATGTCAGTCACCTACATAAGATGATGGGTCTATGATATCTTCATGATCTTGTTGAATATTCTTGGATAACAAATTATTCCATCCCTACTTAAACAGAGGGCTTGGGAGTATAAAACTACGAACATATAAAAAGAGCAAGGTAATTAAGTGGTCTAAAAGAAAAATCATATCGTGTTGATTCAAATGTTTTATAGTTTAGTCGGACCAATCAAGTAGTAGTGGATTAAACTTTGAAGTATAAAACTATGAATACAAGAAGAGTGTGGCAATAAGTGGTCAAAAACAAAAATCAAATACTGATGATTCAAATGTTTTTAGTTTATAGTCGGATCAACCAAGTAGTGTTGGATAAAATTAACTTTGGAGTATAGAACAACAATCACATAAAAAGAGTATGACACTAAGGCCATGTTTAATGGTAACACCATGGTGTCTTATGAGGTGTTTTTATAATATAAAATTATTAAAACACACACTTTTTCTTTTTTTTACTCAATTTTATACCTTTTCTTTCATCATTTTACTCAATTTTTATTAATTTTATATTTAAACACTCTCTCTTCCTTTTAAGAACACTCTCCAAAATATCTAATTTTAGACACTCTCTCTTTCTTTTACTCAACTTTTATTAATTTTATATTTAAATAGACTCATTATCTACTCTCTTTACTCAAATTTTATTAATTTTATATTTCAATATACCCCACAAAAACATTCTCTTTTTTCTTTTTATAACCATTTTAATAATTTTATATTATAAGAATACCACATAAGACACTAAGAAGTTACCATTAAACATGCCCGAAGTAGTCAAAACTAAATGGTCGCGGGGTAATGATTTTGTTTTGTTAAAAAATTAGTCTATAATGTACTATTACCGTATTTTCACTTGATCAGCCGTAGAAGATTTTATTTTTCTTTATTGAAATTGATTGATTTCAATTAACGGGGAAAAAAGCTAAACAGAGGTTAATCGGAGCCGAATAACAAAAATAATTTGACGATCTTACCGACCTTAGTGTTTTGATCTCTAGGAGTAAAATTGAAAAAAAATATTTTTCAATCTACGATGAGATTGAAGATATCTTGTAAGATATCGTAAATTTCCACCTGAGATCTTCTCGAATTGATTATGTTGATCTGTTGTTATGAGTCTGAGACGAAGGAGATACTCTGCAATCTACGGATCTTCAGTTGGATCAATGTTTCTCTTATTGCAATAGCTTCAGCCATCAGAGATCAAATTTTTATAGATTTAAATAGCTAAAAGCTTCTAAATTTCTGTGGATTTTTCATTTTTGATCTAAAATGATCTTAGCTATCAAAAAAAAAACGAAAAAATGTTTAGTTAAGTTTAGCTTATAAAACCCTAATGTTTCTAGACCACAAGAAAACCAGCTTTGACACATATTTTTTTTACACGCAAGATTAGGCCTCCAATTTTTGGGTATCTCACGGTCATGTAGCGGTTGATATGAGTTTGTTTGTTGTTCTGTCCACTAATCAAGTGGTTCTTGAGACCAAATTTGACCTAGCACATTGACATTCAAAACCAGGAGACACATACAAGATAACTGGCCAAATAAGGCCTTAAAAGAGAGCATGTAAAATATTAGGAAAAATGTCAACTTGTAAGAGAATTTCTGAATGTTTTTTTTTCTTTTCATTAATCAACTGATTTTCTATTATTACAACAGAAAATATACTTAAAGCCCAGTCCAGGCTAAGAGTATTTTTTTGTTTGTTAAACCCCCACATATTAGGGGTGGGATGGATCTAGATATCTAAACAACTTTAGGATATCCGGATCCGTAAAACTATTAAATATTTTTCTTAAAGTATTAAAATAATTAAAAATTGATTTTTTTGGTAAATCCGAATTTTCGGAGTGGATCCCGGATAATAATCTCATCCCTACCACATATGTTGAGGAATCCAAATGAACGAGTAATTATAAGCAACACACTCAAAATCAAATCATTAAACTAACGAAGTAACGAACACACTCTTATGTCTTTCTCAATATTGTACATGATTTCCTAATCCCTTAAACTATCTTGTGTTATTTATTTTCCGTAGGTAACGAGTATCTAGTATCGGTGAAAAACTCATGATTAACGTTAATATCTCAAGTTCAAGTTATATTCTGAAAAAAATATATATATCGTATGATAGTATTAATATGTTCCATAAACAAGTATATATATAGTTTAAAGGATCGATGAGAAACACATATTGAACTTCTTTAGGTCTCAAAATGATAATCCAAAAAACTTCTAGCTAGGATGCGTATTGTGTAGGAGAATGCTCTTAATTCATTACTAAGCAAAAATTACAATATATATACACCTGTAGTTTAGGGCTTAAGACTCTAGTAATTACATTTAGGCCCATGAGATAAACATATCTTCTATATACCCTTTCAAGATAAACGGACTTTGGTCACGCCAATCTTGCTCGTAATCTCATGAAAACGTGTGCGTGGAAGCGATTTTGTGAGTGTGTCAGCGAGCTGGTCCTCTATAGAGACATGAGAAACGCGAAGAGCACCAGACTGAATATTATCGCAAACAAAGTGGTAGTCTAAGGCAATGTGTTTCATACGGGAATGGAAAACGGGATTAGCGCAGAGATACGTGGCACCAATGTTGTCACAATAGAGCACTAGTTGTGTGGGTAGAGAGAGTCCAAGCTTAGTCAATAAAGAACAAATCCACCAAATTTCTGAGTCTGCATTTGCGACTGAGCGATATTCTGCTTTGGTAGACGAATGAGCAACACCTTTTTGGTTTTTAGAGGACCAAGAGATAGGATGACTACCAAGGTACATCACATACGCAATGGTGGAAACGAAGTCATCAATGTCGCCAGTCCAATCTGCGTCCGTAAAGCCATGTAAGAAGATAATGTTCTTTGAAGAGAGAAGAATACCGTGTTTTAGTGTACCCGCTAAATAGCGAAGGACCCGTTTAGCAGCCTGTAAGTGTCATCCATCAGTTGATGCATAAGTTGGCATAAGCGATTGACGGCATCTGCAATGTCCGGACGTGTAAATTCAAGATATTGCAAAGATCCAACAATGGTACGATAATGAGAAGCATCAGTCTCGTGGAGTTTGTTACCAGATCTGATAGATAACTTCGGAGAGGAGGCCATTGGTGTTGAGATCGGTTTGCTTGTGATCATATTTTGTTTGACGAGAAGATCATGAATATACTTGTTTTACATAAGATGTATGCCTCTGAATGTAACGCCCCAGATCATGATCTAAACGGAGATGCCACTGAGGAACGCCTAAGCGCCCGATCAGAGGTTCTCAGAACACATCCAAGTTCCTTAGACTAGACACTTCAGCATCCGTCCCTATCGAATATAACCCAAGGCTTGCCAACCCGAGCTATATACGATAGTTGGATCGTCCGGACATGACTAAATATCATTTGAAACCCGAGTTATTTAAAACCGATCATTTACTTATTTATACTTAGATTTTTAAACTGTTACAAAAATATATTTGCTTGCAAGTCTGATACTCCAAAACGTTTACATACATAATAAACATTAATGATTTACAAAAGCAAGGAAATCTACCACTGATTTTCTTAATGTTCCGTTCCGTGCTTCCAGTGATCTAAGGGCTACCTGAAAAACAAGTTGAATCGTGAGCACTACTTGCCCAGTGAGTTTAGGTTCTCCTAACAGTCATTAATATATATATCATCCCATCCCGAAACCCAAAATAATAATCAATACTCAACACACAAATGCAATGCATAATTAAACGTGAACAATTTATATTATGCATTAACATTTTCAATTCCATTAAGGCCTTACGCGTTGTCTATTCCCATCACGTGTATCCAAGGCATCTTTCGGTCCATAGCCACAAAGGCTATGACTTAGGATCCTTAAACAATTCTTGTGATCATACCTTGCCGGTACGCAACCACATCGGGAATTCTGCATCGTCATGCAGTACACCGCCCTAGGCTGCAATCCCGTCTCTCCGTGTCTTCGTGCACTTAAACTAATACTCCATAAGTAATTAGCCAAGCCAAAGATCAAGGGAATAACATACCGCACACATAACAAGTTATAAGAATTAACCAATTATCATATATGCATGTAAACTTGTAAACAAATTCGTTTAGGTTCATTCTCATCACTTAGCAATTTTACGAATGAATTACATAAACCTCAATTCAGAATAAATAACCAAGCAACACTTATTACCAATCAAACACTTAGTTCATTCTTTACCCTTTTCACTAGTTAAAACCCTTAGCAATTCTAGTGAATTCTTTGACACGAACCTCTACGGCTATAGGCATAACAATAAACAAACACGTGTGTTCTACTCATCTAATACACGAACACGCATAACTTAGACTCACCTTTAACTTAGGTAAAGTATGCGATCTATTTAAGGCTTTCTACACTCGGATTCTTGCCTTGAACTCAAGCTTGTTTCCTGAACAAACAAATCACAAGGTTTCCTAAGGCAACACTTAGAGTTTTCAAGGAAAACTTACGAAAATTCACTCACTCATCTTACCTAAATCGGATCGAGACTTAGAAGGGACAGCTTCAGATCTCTGGAAATCTGCTCGGGATTGATCCAACGTTTCCGTGTTAGATCCGAACATAAGATCATGAAGCTTAGGTTAGATTCATGATCAGTATAAGAATCTAAGATGGAATTTAAAAAGGATCTGATCATAGGAACTTACCCTAAGATTTCTCGATAACACTCTAGGATTCTCTAGCTGGCTAACTGGCTCTGGCGCTGGCACTGAGTTCTGATGATCGGGATAGAGCTTTGCTTAAGTCAGCTCGATGTCGGATCAAGGATCTATTGTGGGCTTGCTCGTTGGAACTGATAATATCTTAGGAACTTTCAGACAGAGTAAGGGCTCTTTAGAAATATTTGAGCGTTTAGTTCTGATCCTAGGACTAGGTCTAGGACCTTGCTTATATAGACAAAATTAAGCAGGTGATGCAGGTGAGCATCAGGCGCCACCGAGCTCAGTTCCAATTCCGACACGTGGTGCTAGAGATGAGTTCATCCGAAACTGGGGCACCTCCAACTCTTGGTGGCAGATGAGTCCTAAGCTTACTTTGGCCTTAGGTTATGACTCATAACCAGTTAAAAGCTTACTTCGGCCAAGGGTTTCCAAGCTGGTGAAGCAGGCAGGCAGTCGGACATGCAGGCAGGCAGCACTGTCATCGGACAGACATGCAGGCAGGCAGGCCTGCAGCACTTTTATTGGACATGCAGGCAACACTGTTATCGGACATGCAGGCAGGCAACTAGCTTAGTCACGGGCTAGCCAACCAAGCAGGCAAGCAACTAGCTTAGTCACCGAGGTACTTAAACTAGCCTAAGGCTAAACGGTCCTGGTTTGGTCCGGCCTTCCTGCGGGACTGGGACTGGCATCGGCCTAGGCCGCATACGGGTCATTACACCGGAAGTGCGTGTAACTTCAATCCCAATAAAGTAGCTTAGTTCACCAAGAACTTTGAGAGAAAATCGATCAGCCAATACGAGAAGAAACTTATCAATGAGTGAGGTGTTACTGCACATAACAAGAATATCATCTACGTAGACAAGCACATACACACAGTCACGTACATCGTTGTAGATAAACAAGGAAGCATCAGCGTGAGAGTTGACAAAACCAGCGAAGACTATGAAGGTTTTAAGTTCTTGATACCATGCACGCGGAGCTCGTTTAAGACCGTATAACGCCTTCTTTAAATGACACACATAATCTGGCCCGTCAGGATTAACAAACCCCGGCGGTTGAGCAACATAGACTTCCTCATCAAGCGTGCCTTGGAGGAATGCATTGTTGATATCCAATTGTCGGATAGGCCAAGCTTTAGTCACTGTAATACCAAGAGCAATACGAATAGTAGTTGATTTAATAACATGACTAAAATTTTTAGAATAATCCAAGTCATGTTGTTGGTGAAACCCCTTTGCAACAAGGCGTGCTTTATACTTATCGAGCGAGTCATCCGAGAGCTCCTTGATTATGAAACCCCATCGAACACCAACAAGATTTTGAGATGGATGTGGTGGCACCAAATCCCAAGTTTCATTGCGAATTTAAGCATCAAACTCCTCGGACATCGGAGGCGCCAGTTCGGGTCTTGCAGAGCTTGGTTCACGGTAGTGGGAATGCCAGTTGTTGGTGGGTGTTTGATGGTGAGAAGGGAGACTTTAGTTTTGGGTTTTCGGATATGGTTCTTTGATCTAGTGGTCATGAAATGTGTGTTATTGATTGGGATTGGTGGAGCATCTAGAGGTATCGGTGATGGAGGATGATTAATGGTGGGTGAAGGTAACAGAGGAGGCGGTGAATCATAGGAAGGAGGAGACAATGATGTTTGTGGACTTGGCATAGGTGTTGGACTTGAATTTGGTAATGGGCTTGGACTTTAATTTGGTATTGGGCTTGTAATATGATTGGTCTTGAAACAATAAAAATAATGGATTTACACAGAGGAGGATGGAGATACTTGTTGTGTAGCAAAAACAGAGTGTCGTCGAATTATTTATCACCGTTGTGATTGGTGGCACGTGAAGGACAGAGCTGGAACCATATTCTCTGGCGTAGAGACGAGCCGCACAGCGGTAACGGTTTGGGAAAGAGGAATGGATTGAGTTTCGGGAATGGTCGATTTGTTTTGTTGGATTAACTGCTAAAATGGGAAGCTTGTTTCTTCAAATTGGACGTGACGAGAAGTGTAGATGCGACCAGCCACATGCTCAAGACATAGATATGCGCTCTGGGTGAGTGAGTAGCCAAAAATACGCGTGTAAAAGAACGATGTTCAAGCTTATGACTCGTGTATGGCCCTAACCAAAGAAAGCAGAAAAATCCAAAAACTCGTAGCTTCATATAATTCGGGTCACTTCCAAACAACTTTTGAAATGGTGAGACATTAGAGAATGCTTTGATACCATGTAGGAGAATGCTTTTAATTCATTACTAAGCAAAGATTACAATATATATACTCCAATATTTTAGGATTTAAGACTAATAATTATATTTAGGCCCATGAGATAAACATATCCTCTATATATTGATCATAATTATATTTTGGAAAGTATGATCAAAACCAGGCCCGGTTTTGACCATGTGCCACCTGTGTAAGTTCACAGAGCCCCACCGTGAGCCCAGATTTTCAGCTGATTTTTATTGTAAAAAGAGTCCTAATTTTTTAATTTTTTTTTGTAAAAAAAGCCTTAAATTTTATTAAATTAGCAGAAAAGACTCACAATTTTTGCAAAAGTTTTTTTTTGCACAAGGTCCACCGGACCGTTGAGCTGGCTGATCAAAACGTGTAACAAATCATATTGACAGTTTTTCTTCGCGTAGTAGATAATGACACATATGTGAAACTCCAACATTAATTGAAAAGTCGGTGAAAGAAATGTTCAAATTAGAATTGTTCGTATACGTAGCAATAACTCTTGACACATTCTAACCGTAGGGTTGAAATAAGCTTTATGGAGATTATAATATTTGTATATCGATTAATTGTTGGACAAGTCGAAGGTAATAATGCAGAATTGTTCTATTTTATTTTGTTTAAGGAAACTATACAATTACGATTATAATACTTCTTCTTTAACCACTTAGAAAGTTGGAAATTGATGTTTAAGTGAACAAGTTAACTAAGTAAGTGTCGTCATCATTTCACGTATACGAGATCATCGATGCCGGCTTAGTCTTACTCTTATCTCTAACCCGACAAATTAAAATCTAATGAGGAACTCATTAAACATATAGTTTTTTTTTTTTTGCTAAACACATTAAGCATATAGTTGTGGAATGACTTTCCTAAATATCGCTAATGACACTTATTAAAGAAAATTATATAAAACGTATATGTCGTCGACTGTTCGCTCTTACGTGTGTGTATATATATATTTGTAAGTTGTACTGTTTGGCAACATTCATATTGTTTATTTAGACATTGCTCATTCGTTTACTTTTGAATTTTTCATTTATTCTAACATTTAGACAATGTCATTGTGATAATTTCACTAAAAAAACATGGCCGGATGTAAACCTAGATTATGATACATCGATTACATTAACACGGATCATGAGATACAAACTAAACCGAATTAGAAAAAAATAACTTTTTTCTTATATATTTATAATTATAAGTAATATGGGATTATTGTCGGCTAGATATGTTAGTATTTTATACAAAGTTAAAAAATGCAAACGTAAAACCAACAAAATAACCAATCATCGCGAGCAAATAATCACAATAAGTTATCTCTATTTTTGTCGGCTGTAGCCTAAGAAAAAGTCTGCATCTTTGACTTTTAACTTAGTTAATTAACAATTATCGAAGTCACATGTTTTTAGTATAAACAAATCTCTTAGTGTCATTGACATTTATATAAATGTTCTCATGATCTTAAGTCTTAACCACCACCTTGAAATCTATAAATTGTACATCTCTTCACAAATTTAAACATTTCATTTTAAATTTCGATTTATTTATATATATATTCTCTCGAGCATATACAAATGAATAGAAGATACTTGGATCGTCGATCATATTCATGGTCCGGACAAGCAAGACCATACATATGCGATTTTTGTGAGAGAGGTTTCTCAAACGCACAAGCTTTAGGAGGGCACATGAACATACACAGGAAAGACAGAGCAAAACTTCGACAAGCGAACATAAAAGAAGAAGAAGACGCCATTTGCACCACTTCGAGAAATCAGTTTGAGCAAGATCTTATTGAATTTCCTTTCTTTGTTGATAGGGTCAGTTCGAAAACAAAAAAAGAAGATAGTAAAAGTGGAAACTATTTGGAAGATGAAGAAAAGAAGAAAATGAGGATGCTTCAAAGGTCTTTATCTCAAAGTGCAGAAGTATTAGATCTTGAGCTTCGTCTAGGTTTAGATCCTTACAAGAAATCACCAAGTACGTAATTATGTTAATAGTTAATCACCAAGTATATATGCCATGATGTGAATACTTTCATTTAATTTGTTTTGTTCGTTTGATTAGTTATTGGTTTGTTAATATTACACTAAACATTTATGTACATAATGGTATCTGACTGTGATGATTTTTAGTCATTAATTATTTATTTGCCAAGGATGCATTATTAATTTTTTACATTTTATTTTAAACATTACAAAATACTCCATCCGTTTCACAAAGATTAATTTTTTGAGTTTTCACACATATTAAAAAATAATAATAATCTTGTATTGGTTTCTACGATAAACAGTTTTCAAAAAAGTTCAACCAATAGTTTTTGAATCTTTTTTTGGAAACTACGTTCTTTTAACAATAAATGATAAAAATCTATCTTCATGAAACAAATTTAAAAACCCAAAAAATTTATCTCAGTAAAACGGAGGGAGTATGAAATACTAATATCTCCGTTAATAATATAAAATGTTTTAACTGAATTAATTTGAAGGCAAAGTACTTACTATTTTAGATGTATTTGTTACTCGGTTTGACTTGTACAAATAATACAAATTTCATATTTATACTTGATTTGTTGAAAAATAGTACCTCAAATTTTAAATACTTGCTAAAAAATAGTTTACTCTCGAGTTATTTGTCCATTTAAATTAGTTGTTACTTGCGAGTTACTCGCACACTATTTACATGTAACTTGTTTATCTTTTGTGTCATTTTATAATCAGTTAAAAATTTAACTTATCGTAAGTTATCTAAAACATTAACGTAGTAATAAAAATATGTATATAAAATATTAACTATATAACGAGTAACGAGTAAATCAAGTCGAATATTGATTTTTGTTTCTTCCAATACTTGTTACTTGACCCATATTTGCAAGTGTCTAAACCATACTCCCTCTGTTTCAAATTCTTGTCGTTTAAGGTACTTTCACACAAATTAAGAAAATAATTAAATTTATTGTTTTACTCCTAATTAATACAATCTTTTGTTTGAAATGAAAAGTTAATAAGCTAAAATAGTAGAGATATAAATGGAAAAAAATGAGTAATAAATATGCATTGAAAATACAAAACGATAACTAATATGAAACAAAAATTTAATTCTTAAACGACAACTAATATGAAACAGAGAGTACTACTTATGGCTTGTTTTGGGTTGATTAATTGATTTGCTCACCATTGTTTTCATGTTTCATGTTTCGGATATTAATTTGCTTAATAATAAATTTTCAGACGTTTAAAAGAAAAAAACATACTACTTATTAATTGCTTTGATAATCACGAGTACTTGCTTTTTCAAGCCGAGTAAAGTAATGCATAGGAGACTAGTAACGAATATTTATGTCCAATGATTTAATGTTTTGGCTATCTCAGAGGATCATTTTGTGAATTTTCTCGTCTTATTGAATGTTGCAAAGTACAAAAAATTATCAATATATATAGAGATAACAAATTATTAACTATAGGTAGACAATCATTCGTACATCGTATTAAATCTCTTGTTCTTCTTGCTTTCGGTAATTCTTCCCCGTTAACCACCAAGGCTGTTAAAACAATAGTTAGAGAAAGTGGTTTAGAAACAAAAGGTGCTTAAAACATAAGTTTAATTAGCTCCGATTGGTTACGATGCTTGAATGAAGCGATTAAATAGTAAATGGTTTTTAATAAAAATATATCAACTATTCTTTAAATAAAAAATAATAATTTTAAAATTTTATTCTGATTTTTATATATTTTATATTATATTAATATATATATACCTATATTTTTATAAATGATAAACATAGAAAAAATTCAAACGCCTGTTTGATAAACGAGGCGGTTTCAAACTCATATTTTTGAGCGGCTCACAAACGTCTGGAACATAAAAATCTTATTTCCAATCATCTATTTCAACCGCTCGTTTCAAACGTCCGCTTTATTGGTAGACTTGAGCGGTTGAACCACACCTCTCTTCCAAACGAAGTTATCAATTAAAGTCGCACATAATTATCAGACTATTGGGAGTTACTCTCCTCGACTTCCCCAACAAAGCTTAACCCCGTAATCGTGATTGATTTAGTTGTCTGTCGTTACTAAATCAATTTTTTCTAACTACTGTTTTTAACCGCTTTGTTTCAAACGAATTTTGGTATAACCGTTCAAATAATTTTAACTGCTCTACTCAAACGCGGTCACCAATCTAACCATATATAAAGATAGTTCGAATGTTATTGGAATTTTATAAGAGAAAATGAGAATCTTATATGATAATCCTAGTCAGTCAAAATTATATTGGTGCTAGCATAGATAATAATCCTTGTCAAATAAATTTATATATATATATATATTGAGGCAAAAAATTAAAATAATTCCCTATGGATTTCTCGTTAATATCACCGACCCTAAAGCTCGCAATTCAGTTTTCATCTCTGTGAGCATTTGTAACAAGGCAGCTTGCGGGTCGACAGTATTTTCATTATTGTGTGTCTCTCCAGCCATGATGAGTGTCCTTGGAAACTCAACAAAAACAATAATTGGTTAAAAGCACCGAGAGTAATGCAATTGTAACTCAAAGAGGAATCAAACAGTTCTCACAATCAAGAATCAATGATGATAAAACTTTAACCAATATGAAACTCAAACAAACTGAAACACAATTCAATAGGCTAACTTTCTATGGTAATTGGATTCTTAAACAAGCTGGAAACAGAGACTAAAACAAAATATGAAGCAAAAACGTTTTTCTAAGGGTTATAGAGGTTTTAAGAAATCTGAAACAGATATTGAAACAAACTATGAAACAAAAACTATTTTTGTGAGTTTTTATGGGTTTAAAGCAATTTGAAACAGAAATAAAAATAACTAAGAAGCAAAGACTATTTTTATGGGTTTTTCTGGGTTTAAAGCAATCTGAAACAGAATTCAAAACAACTATGAAGCAAACAAAACAGAAACAAATTCAAATCAGAATTCAAGCAAATAAGAAAGGGATAGAGAAACCAAAGGTTGGGACCTTTGGCTCTGATACCAGATGATTTACGACTCGGTGGTGAGCCTTAGAACCTGACACGATGGAAAGAACCACAAGATGGCGTTCGCTCTTTCTGGTGGTCAAGTGTGGTTGAAGATGGAGATCATACACGATGGTGTTCACTCTTTTGTGTGAGATCAGATTGATGGGATGATGATGGATTGATAGCACGACACAGAGGGGTGATGATTATCTGATACGGTACTGATGTTCTCTCTTATGTGAATCACACACAAGCTTAAACAAGGCTGAGAATTCTGCTCAAGAATGCTCAAAGAAAATTCAGTTCTTTATTGATAGGTAAAAAGTTATGGTGGCTACCAGGGGCGGATCTAGAACAATTTTTTTGTGGGTGCACAATGTTAATTAATTTACTAAAAATAAAAATTAATTATATATATAAAAACAAAATGAAATTTGAAAATATATTAAAATTTTATATCGGTTTAACTTACAAATTTCTTAGTTAAATAAACAAGAAAAAAATGAAAATCCAAAACTGTGAATAAAAATTGAGATATTTGACTAAACATTAAAAAGGAAACTATCTATTATTAATGAAAACAATAAAAGAAAATAACATAGTAGTAAATGCTTAAGATATGAAAGAATAAAAAATGGTTAGAAGGTTCAATAATAAAAATCTGAAATAGAAAGTGGGTCATCGAACTCCTCATATTCAAATTCTATGGGTGCACCTTTAACTAAATACACTATTTACCTCCAATGTTTAAGCAAAATACAAAATTTAAAAATTGACTGGGTGCACGTGCACCCCCTACTCTTCAAGTAGATCCGCCCGTGGTGGCTACAATGCTGCAATGGGACTTTATAAACAGTCCTTCAGCTTGAACCTTTTAGGGTTCTGACTAAAAACAACAAGAAAAGACTCAAAACAACATGACTTTTAAAAGAAAACAGCAAGAAGTTCAAAAACTAATCTAAACAAAGTGCAGAGTTTCATTAAAGCCAGAAAAGGAAACTATGACCAGAACTTAAGAATAAAAGAGATCATTTCGTTTTTCTTGGTTCTTAGTGTTGTGGAAGGCTGGAATCACCTGCAAACACAGTACATAAATTGAACAACTCACCTTGATGTGTTTCTTGGTCAGATGTGCTAAGAGCTTGAAAATTGGAGTAGAAGTCTCCATATAGTTCTTCAAGTTATTCCTCTTCTTCTGATGATGTTTCTTGATCAGTATTGAAGATGTCTTCTTCTTTCCCATTTGGTGCAGAGATGGCGAGCTCTAATGTCCCTTGGTGTGTTCTTGTGGGATCGAGGCTGACATGAAGTAGTTTTGGAGCTAAAGATGCAACGAAGACTTGCACAACAAGGTTGATCCTCCTAGTTAGTTGCTTGGACTTTGATCTTGTCATTGGACCGGGTCGAACTATTGGCATTGGTATTGGAGTTGGTTTGTGGTCTGAACCGATTTCCTCATCATAGCATCGTTTTAACATTAAGAGAAAGGTACCACAAAGGCATACCGAGATTTTATGTTCAAACAAGGCGTTTGTGAACCGCTCAAAAATATGTTTAGAGCTTCATCTAGCTTCCCTTTAGAGCACAAACTATCAATCGGCATATTATTTAAACATAGGTAAATATCTTACTGTAGTATAAAATACATAAAAATGAAACTAAAAATTTTAAGATAATTATTTCTATTTAAATGAAATTTGATAATTTTTTTTACTACTTAACCATTTCATTCAAATGTCATAATCAATCGGAACCAATCAAAATTACAATTTTTTTTGTAATTTGTAACCTTCTTTTTTACGAAACCGTTTTCTCTAACTATAATTTTAAACCGCTTTATTGCAAACGAATTTACGTACAACCTTTCAAATAATTTTAACCATTATATTCAAACGGGATCACCAATATGACCTATATATAGAAATAGTTTGAATGTTATATAGGAACTTTGTAAAAGAAAATGAGAGAATCTTACATAATAATCCTAGTCAAATTAGTGCTAAGTATCTGAGATTAATAATCCTAGTCAGATAAATTTATATTGAGGCATAAAATTAAAAATAATTCCCTATGGATTTCTCGTTAATATCAGACACTGACCCTAAAAGCCCAATGGACTTTGGAAAGTTTCCCTATATAATAAATAAAGGGAATAACCATTCCCATAACAATCGACTCAGGGAACATAATCAGTCTTTCGCGCGCGGCTCTCGAATTCACTGACAATCCTCTCTGCTCGTCTTTGTTAGTTTCTTCAAAATTTTCATAATAATTTTAGGTTTTCGTATAGATCTATTTTCTTTGTTTGTTTTGTATCCTCTTTGGTGTTTGCAGGAACTATGTCTATGGATGCAGGTACTATGAGCACTTCGTCCTCCTTGAAAGCCCATGCTCGATGCTTTCTTCAACAAAACTTTATCCCCAGGAAAATCTCCAAAGAAAACGTAAGTTTCCTTTTCTCACTTTAAATTCCTCTTAGGGTTTCGATTTGCGGTGTGATCTTAGTTTAGCGTTTGGATTTCGTTAGATTTTAGATTTGTTTCTTACAAAATTCAGTTTCGTTTTGATTCTGAATTTCAATTTTCTTACCAGTTTGATAGATTCATACCGAATCGATCAGCGATGGATTTCGACTATGCGTATCACGCTCTTACGGAAAACGGAAGAAAAGGGAAAGCAGAGGAGGTCAGTTCATCACCGTCCAGAGAAGGCTACAAAAAACAATTAGCTAAAGTTATGAATCAGGACCGAACACGAATCCTCGCATTCAGAAACAAACCTCCTCCTCCTCCCAGGGATCATTACTCTGCTTATCTTCACCAACAACGTAAACCCGTAAAGCCTCGTAGACGCCTTCCTCTAAAGCCGGAGCTTACTCTTGATGTGCAAGAGATTGTGGATGACTTCTACCTCAACTTACTCGACTGGAGCAGTGCGAATGTTTTAGCCGTAGCCGTGAATCACACTGTTTGGCTCTGGGATGCTTCTGATGGCTCTGTATCTGAGTTTGTGACAGTTGGCGTAGAGGAAGGACCTGTTACGAGTATCCAGTGGGCACCTGATGGTCATCGTCTTGCGGTTGGGCTCAACAATTCCCAAGTGCTGCTATTGGATCTCACAACAAACCGTTTACTGAGAACATTAAGCAACTGTCACCGCTCCAGAGTAGGATCGTTGGCCTGGAACAATGACGACATTTTGTCAACGGGAGGAATGGACGGACAGGTTATAAACCACGATATGCGGATCAGGTCACACGTCGTGGAAACGTACAGAGGTCACACTCAAGAGGTTTGCGGGCTCAAGTGGTCGGATTCAGGACGGCAACTAGCTAGTGGCGGGAATGATAATCTAGCACACATATGGGATCGTTCTCAGGGTACGCAATGGCTACATAGGCTCAGGGAACATACGTCTGCGGTTACAGCTCTCGCTTGGTGCCCTTTCCAGTGTAATTTGCTTGCAACAGGTGGTGGCGAGCAAGATGGGACGATAAAGTTCTGGAATACGCATACAGGGGCATGCTTGAATTCAGTAGACACTGGTTCACAAGTTTCTTCCTTGTTATGGAGCAACAAGGAAAAAGAGTTGCTTAGCTCACATGGGTTTGCGCAGAATCAGCTTACTCTTTGGAAGTACCCATCCATGGTGAAAATGGCTGAGCTCACTGATGAGAGATCAAGCGTTTTATGTACGGCACAGAGTCCGGATGGTTGTACCGTAGCTGCAGCAGCAGGAGACGAGAGACTGTGCTTCTGGAATGTTTTTGGAGTACCCGAGACTGCCAAAAAACCTGCTCCAAAAGCACCTCATGAGCCATTTACCAATGTGGCTCGTATTCGTTGAAACCGTGCTTGTATACATTGCATAGAAAGATTTTGATTTTACATTTTAGTCTATACTATAGAGTATGCATCTTGTAACAATCATAACTATTAAATTGTAAAATAAACTAACATCCAGTAGTGAAATCATAAGTACAGTATAGAGTATGCTTACTCCAAAATTTTACAAATAATCATATTCATAACATCGTTTACAAACTTGAAAGTAAGAATTTGTTTCAAGGGATCATCTTGACCGGTAAGTTCTCTTCGGTTGGCGACTGTCCAAGACACCGCCAAAAGTGGCCAAAGCATCCTGAAATTTCCTGATCTTAAGCAAACCTTTCACCATTGAAACTTCTTCCTCCGAGAATTTTGCTTTCTGCATAACCATGTTCACTAACTTGACCAGTGTCTCCTCCATTGACAAAGAGAGAAGACCTTCAGCCAACATGTACAACGAAGAAAACTCAGGCACAAAGCCTTTCTCCAACAGCTCAACAAGAAAGTCCACTGCTTCACGGATTGGTCCGCCTCCATTACACAGACCACGGAAAACAATTCGGTAAGAAATTGCATCTGGTCCTGATTCACTCTTTTCAAGCATTTCCCTAAACAAGTTTATCGCTTCTGTTGTTTTCCTCTTTCTAAACAACCCTTGAATCACCGGGTTATATGCATGCGGTGTCAAAACAATCCCTTTCATCTGAATAGACCTCAAAAGCTTACTTGCAATTTCAACTCTACCAGCTTTACACAAACCACTTATCAAAGTTCCATAGGTCACAATATCTGGTTCGCACCCGTTTGAAGTCATAGCTTGCACGATATCCGCTGCTTTCTTTATGTCACCTCCTCTGCAGAAATGTGTTAGAAGTGAATTGTACGTAAACTTGTCCGGTTTCTGTCCTTCCATTATCATTTGATCCATTAGCTGAGCCGCATCTTCTACTCGCCTGCTTTTACAAAGCCCATCGATGAGCGTGTTGTATGTCACGGAGTTTCTTGAAACCCCATGTACTTCCATCTCATCGAATATCTCCTCGGCTTCTCTAATCTTGTTGGCTTTGCAAAACCCGTCAATCAAAGTGTTGTAAGTTACCACGCTCCGTGCACAACCACTCGATTCCATCTGTTTAAGCATGTTTAGCGCATCATCTAGCTTCCCTTTGGAGCACAAGCTATCGATCAGCATATTGTACGTGAACTCATCGGGCTCACATCCTTTGATCCTCATCTCTTCGAACAACTCCATCGCGACCCGATGATTCCTAGTCAAACACAACCCTTGGATTAGAGAGTTAAACGTACAAACATCAGGAAGAATCCCTTTGCTAGTGAGAACACGAGCAAGCTCCGTAGCTTCCTCGATCTGATTCTCCTTAGATAATGTACTGATCAAAGTGTTGTAAGTTACAGTATTCGGAGAACAATCTCTAGTAATCATCTGATCAAGAACCTCCACTGCTTCTTTCACTTCTCCGAGTTTACACAAACCCGAGATCACCGAATTGTAAGTATACACATCAGGATCATACCCTTCTTGAAGCATCACATCCATAATCTCAATAGCATGCTTCACATGCCGTGCTTTACACAAACCGTTAACTAACGTGTTAAACGTATACTGATCAGGGAAAAACCCGCCTTGATTCGACATCTCTTGAATAAAATTAAGCGCGTCTTCGACTCTCCCTTCTTTACAGAAACCATGAACAATCACATTAACACTCACATTAGACCAAGAACACCCAAATTCAACCATTTGTTCCCTAATTCTCAAAGCACCATCTAAATCGCCTTCTTCGATATAACCTTGCATAATCGTAGTAAACGTTTTCTCATCGGGAACTAAACCGTAACTCGGCATATCTTCCATCATCAAAATCGCAGGTCTAAGCTGATGAGCTCTACACAAAGCTTTAATCAAAACATTAAAAGTCGAAACATCTGGATTAATCCCCCAAACACTCATCTCCATGTGAGCAATCTCCACCAATTTCAGATTATTCCCAGCAACGAGAAGATTCAACATCCGGTTATAGAAATGTGTATCCGGTTTTAACCGGAATTCGTCAATCATCCAATGAACAGTACCGATAATCTCATCGTGCGAGCCGAATCGAGCATAACTCTCAATTAATATTAAGAAAGGTGAAGTACCCATTTCGCAGCCTGAGTTCTTCATGTCTTCTAGAATCTTCCTCATGTCATCGAACGAACCGGATCGTCCTAGACGGAGGAGGATCTCCTCGTAGAGAGCGGGATCAGGGGAGAAATTGGGTTGCTTGGAGGCTAAATCGAAGAGTCGTAGGGCGGCGGAATCGTCGGGCTGGCTACGGAGGGATTCGAGAAGCTTGACTTCGGAGGAGGAGGAGATTGCGGCGGAGTTAGGTGAAGCGAAGGTGATAGAGGAAGAAGGAGGAGTTAGCTTGAGAGAGAAGGATTGGTGTGTTAGGGTTACGGCTTGGGATATGGAAAATGGATAGAATTTGAGACAAGAGGAGAACGCCATGGTTTTTTTTCCAGTAGATGATGATGAAGTGAAGGAAGAAGAAGAAGAGGTTTAAGGATTTGGCTAACCGGGTCAAACCGGGTCTGAACGTAAACCGGATAGTCCCGACAAAATTCATAAAAAATATATGTAATCTGCGAACCAGATAAGCTATGTGACCGTGATGGGCATTTGAAATTTGTCCTTAATTAAGAAGAAAAATAAAGTTTTGTCCTTGATTTTGAAGGAAAAATTAGTTTTGTCCTTGATTAGAAAAAAAATAGTTTTGTCTAGCGTCATCGTCATCGTCATCGTCATCGTCATCTCTCTCTTTTAAAAGTTAAATATGGACCTCTAGAAAACATTTCCTTCTGGTTCGTTGCCGCGTTGCACGTTCTCCTTTTCCCTCTTCTATCTCTTCCCTCCAATCTCACTTCCGAAACCCTAACCCTAATTCGTCTCCCTTGTTTCGTTCCTATCTCACTTCCGGATTTGTTCCGAAATCGATTCTTCTATCCTTCTCTGCAGATCTTAGATTTTTCTATCGTTTCCCTTTCTAATTTCTTCCGAACTGTCGATTCTGGTCGAGCTTATTAGGGTTTCCACGCCGCTTTCTTCTTACTGCGATTGTGAATATTTTGATTTTCGCATAAACAGATATGAATTAGGGTTTACTAAATCCATACGTTTAAGCTTGTTTTGTTTTCCCCTTTCGATTTCTGGGTTTCACAAGAAAAGCAAATCCTAAAATCACCAGACTCTGATTTGGACTGGAACCAGAACAAGTGTACCCCAGAATTGTTTCAAGCCTTTATCAGTCTCTCAGTCACAGTATAAAAAGGACTATTTTCTTGAAATTGAGAATTTTTTACAATGGGAGAAGAAGCATTTTGTTTGGAGATGCCAATGGAAGAATCCATGGCTGGAGAGAATCCATCAACGAAAAACGAATTGAAGAGAGACCGTCGTTGTATTGAAGAAGAAGAGCTTTACTCAAACAAGAGACAAGCGAACGAACCTTCAAACGATGATATTAGATCGGAAATACTAAACCCAGTCGTATCTCCGGTGGATAATACTTCTAGTTTCCGAGATATCACTAGCCATCCGGCTAAATCAAGCTCTGATGATCACATTGGGTCTTGTTCTGCCAGTGATTCTGGTTCTGGCGACACTATAAGTGATGCATCCGTATCAGATAGTTCTCCGGCGAAGCAATCCAGTGATTGTTTCGTATTGGAGATTCCTAAGCATCTTAGCTCAACCGGGATAACGAAAATCACGTTTAAGCTGCGTAAACCAAAGGAAGAGGATTTATGTGATTTGTCTATGGTCAAGGAAGAGGATACATGGGAGGAGGATGCTCCTTTGAATGTAGCTTCTTCGACGTTAGATGTGAAATTGTCGAAGAATGTTGTCTCTTGCAACTTCCCATCTAATGTGAAGAAGCTATTGTTGACGGGTATTCTCGATGGTGCTCGGGTTAAGTATATCACTACCTCACCTATGGTAAGTTTGTACCTTTGTGGTTGCTCTTGATATGGTTTTGGATATTTGTTCTTATGTTGATTTTAATGGTCATTAGAGAGAGCTTCAGGGGATAATCCACTCGGGTGGGTATTTGTGTGGCTGTACTGCGTGCGATTTCACGAAAGTAAGTCTGCTCGTCGCGATTCTCTATAGGTTTTTTGTGTGGCTGTACTGCGTGCAAAGCCTCGGTTTTTTAACTATGTCATACTTTGTTATGTGGGAAGATTCTAGGTGCCTATGAGTTTGAGAAGCATGCTGGTGGGAAAACGAAACACCCTAATAAGCACATATTATTGGAGAATGGAAGGCCGATTTATAACATGATTCAAGAGCTAAAGAATGTTCCCCCAGATGTTCTTGAGGAGGAGATAAGAAAAGTGGCTGGCGCTTCTCTGAGCGAAGAGGGATTTCAGGCTTGGATAGGTATCTAACTTGTTTGGTGGATTTACTCTGCATTTTAGAAGTGCTTTCCATGGATCACCCTGTGTTTAATATTGCTCTCTGAAGAGTTGTGTTGTACCTGACTTGCTATTCTATTTTTCAGAAAATTCCCAGCAGGATAATAACATGGCTGAAGATGATTGGAACCATACCATGGATCATTCATATCAATCCCCTGTCAGGTATTTTGACCTCCTACTTGTGTTAGTACTTGATCCGAATTTTTCACAGATTTGTATTTGGTGATAACATTTGGTGATTTGGATCCTTTTACCTAGCTCTTCATTTTTATAAGAAGGTTAACATGGTTTAAGTTATTGTTATGAAAATTGCAGTTATCCTGGTTCTGGTCGATCTTTTGGTCAGAGTCAGTTCTCTACTCCGTGTTTTCTGGAAAACAATTATTATAGAGAGAAAAAATGTACAAAGGGCACACGAGACCGACAGAAGTCAATAGCAAAGAAGTAAGTTCCTCGAATTTTCTTGCTTAGATATTTTGATTGCTCCAGTATTGGCTATGGACAATTTTTTTGTGGAACATAGGAAATTTACTTGGTCGTTAATACTGTAGGCCTACCTCTCATATATTTGGTACGGGTTGCCATAAGAAAGTTTCTGAAGGTGGCACTAGGAAGAGGTTTGTATTGCTTTTCTGAGGCTCATTATTTGGGTGTCCCTGTTCACATTCATTTTTTAAATGCAACCCCATGTTGACGACGACATATTGCAATCATTTGTGTATAGGGACAATGATTTACACCGGTTGCTGTTTTTGCCAAATGGTCTACCGGATGGGACTGAATTGGCTTACTATGTAAAAGCACAGGTATGTTATCACAGGCTTAATTAAATTACTCTTTATCCTTAGTGTAAATTTAAGTTTGTTTGGTTTTGCGGACACTTGTTTTTCGAGCAGAAACTACTGCAGGGTTACAAGCAAGGAAATGGTATTGTATGTAGCTGCTGTGACCAAGAGGTAAAATGTTTGATGCAGTGACTATGTATATTGGCCCTTAAGACTCATTTTCTTTTCCAATTATAATGATACATATTTATTGGGTTTCTTATCAACAGATAAGTCCTTCACAATTCGAAGCTCATGCTGGAATGGCTATAAGGCGACAACCGTGAGTTATTATCTAGTAACAATGTGTTTTTTGCACTAATGTTGTAAGATCATATCTGAAGTTACTGATTCTTTTGTAGTTATCGGCATATCTTCATATCTTCTGGATTGTCATTGCATGATATAGCTATGTCATTAGCGGATGGCCATGTCATTACAAGTGGTGACAGCGATGACATGTGTACTATTTGTGGAAATGGTGATGATTTGCTACTCTGTGCTGGATGTCCTCAAGCATTTCATACAGGTGGGTTTTGTGTTAATGGTCGAAGATAGTAGGTCTGCTCGTTCATTCTACTAGAGCAAATCTACCACTTATATGTTTCAATTTGAAAAAATTTGAATTTGATCTACGCCTATTTCCCTTTCCATTATGCTCTAAATTAAGTTCTTAAGAGATGATTTTCAACATCAGCATTACTTTGATATCAGCTCTAGGTTTGTTTCCAGTTCTAACTTCATGACCTTTTTCATATGCAGCATGCTTGAAATTTCAATCTATGCCTGAAGGTACATGGTACTGTTCAAGCTGCAATGAAGGACCTCTCTGTAGTAAAATGGCCACTGCTACTGATCCTAACTTGAAACCCATAGTTATAAGACGGACAAGAGTTGTTAAAGCACCAGAAAACGAAATTGGTGGTTGTGTATTCTGCAGGTTGTTAATATACCTACATCTAGTTTGGATTTCTCATATATTTGTTCTCCATTCTGCTAACTATGTTTTGTTTTCCTGTCTAATAGGTCCCATGATTTTAGTGTTGGGAAATTTGATGATCGGACAGTTATTCTCTGTGACCAGGTACGTTTTTTTTGTTTCTGGTCTCCTTTAATCCAAGATTACGCTGAATTACTTCTATCTTGTCTAATGGTCATTTTCCTTTTTTCTCTTGAAGTGTGAGAAAGAGTACCACGTCGGTTGTCTGAGGGAGAATGAGCTTTGCGATTTGAAAGTAAGTTTGGTAAGGTTAGCTCCGTGTTGATAAGGTCATTGAACCTGTCTCAACATCTTTCCTTAATACTGTAGGGAATCCCCCAAGATAAATGGTTTTGCTGTAGCGACTGCAGCAGGATTTACACGGCTCTTCAAAGTTCTGTTTCCTCTGGGCCACAAACTATTGCCACGCCTTTGTTAGACACCATAAGCAGAAAGTACAGAGAAAAAGGAATATATACTGACAATGGAGATACTGTGCAATGGAGGATGCTTAGTGGCAAAAACCGATGCCCAGAGAATCAACCCTTGCTTTCACGGGCTGCTACTATATTCAGGGTATGCCTCGACTTATAAATGTGCTCCAATCATACTTTTAGTTCGGTGACATGCTTTCTGGCTACATGTCGAATTACTAGTTGGCTTGTTAGTTTTACTTTATGATATAATACATGTTTGTGTTTATACTTCTTAGGAATGTTTTGATCCCATTGTGGCAAAGTCTGGTCGTGATCTCATTCCTGTCATGGTCTATGGGTAAGCCGTAGTTTGGTATACTCATATTCAATATCCCTGTTCATTCATATTTTGATAGTAATTGATCATCCTGGTAAGTTATCAACATATTTTACAGGAGAAATATATCCGGCCAGGAGTTCGGTGGCATGTACTGCTTGGTCCTGATGGTGAAGTATGTTTAGTGTTTTTGATCCTTGGCTTTTACCACTTCTGAATTCTCTCTGTTGGGATTCTAATTCTATCTTTTAATTTATGATGCATGTTTAGTTCCCTTGTTGTTTCCGCTGCGCTGCTTAGGATATTTGGTCAGAAAGTTGCTGAACTTCCTATCGTAGCTACATGCCGAGAGTATCAGGGAAGGGTAAGCTTTTATACATCCCAAGTTATTTAACTGCCTTGGATTTCGTTTTGTTAAATCGCTTTCTTTTAACTTATAACAAAACCCAATTTTGGCTATGGTTTCTATAGGGCTATTTTCAAGGATTGTTTGCTTGCGTTGAGCATCTTCTTTCTTCTCTGAAAGTTGAGAACTTGCTTCTCCCAGCAGCTGAAGAAGCTGAGTCTATCTGGACAAAGAAATTTGGCTTTACAAAGATGAGTGAAGAGCAAGTACGTAAAAGTTTAGTCTCGAATAATTTCGATAGTTACCAATACTTGTTTCCTGGCACAGACTTTAATATGGGTTAAGCAATTTGGTTACAAAGATGGTAAAAGGGGATTAACAATGGTGTTAATGTTTGCAGTTACAGAAGTACCAGAGAGAAGTGCAACTTACAATCTTCAAGGGAACATCGATGCTGGAGAAGAAAGTGCCGAGTTTTTCGGAATCAGCTTCACTTATCTGATATCATCGTTCTTTCAAGATTTTGTTTTTAAAAGCTTCACCTCCTGATTTTTGGTATTTTGGATCTTTTTTCTTTCCCACTCTCATTTAGAAGCTACTCTTGTTTTCTTTTTGCAGAAGGGTCATTTCTTGTGTACCTCTGTTATTTTTTGTACAAGCTTTTAACATAGAACGTTAGAATTTAGGGTTGACATAGGAGGAGGTTTCAGACCTAGTGAGAGGTTTTTTTTGTAAAGGAAAGAAACTAAACAAGAGGCAAATATAACAAAAAAAGAAAGAAGCATTTTATACTTATCGTTCGTTCTTATTGCTGTGCTTTTGTTGAAAGCCTGAAACTGAAACCTTATTTCTGTGCCTAAATTGGAAACAATAACTAAAATTTAAGACAGACATAAAAATCTTGTGCACACTTTAGTTATTGTTTCCAATTTATACGGCAATTACAAGTTCGGTAAGATTGTAAGCTAACGGACAAGATGGAATTGTAAAATACTCCCTCCGTTTCATAATATAAGATGTTTTGAAGGTTTTTATTTGTTTCAAAATATAAGTTGTTTTGACAATACTAGGTACTTTTAACTTTATTAAAAGTAGTTTCTTAATATTCGCGATTTGTGCTAAAACATCTTACATTATGAAACGAAAGGGAGGGAGTAAAAGATACGAAAAGAAAACTGATAAATAAGACAGCTAAACCGATCGTTCGTTTGTGTTAGTTAGATAAATCTAAAATACGTTTTGGACAAAGATGTCTAAAGATAGTATTTAATCGTTATATCAAATAAACAAAGCGTCCTTATATCACACACAAACAAAACAAGTGTTTCCTTGCGGAAGAAGAGCTTCACAAAACTAGTGATAATTCGTGTGAAATCAAAATCAATTCCGTACGAATAACCAAAAGCTAGCTCTGAAACTCGAGAAAAGTTTTCACACCAAATCTTTTATTTATAAACAAGAGAGAGGGAGACGCAAGTGCCTTGGTCATGTCAAACAGATTTCATTCAAGAAGACGCGGCTACAATCGGCATTTGTGTTGCCCAGCCAAACTTATCACGACTGTTTTTGCTGCGAGACGACTGCTTCTTGTCTTTACTGCCACGGGATGATGACGACGAATTACTGCTTCCCTTCTGTCCTTTCTTTCCATTCTTCTTCACATTGTCTTTGCTCTTTGGTTTCTGCGGTTGCTGTTTCTTGCTCCTTGTGTGAGAGACAATGGAAGGCGGTGGATCGTAAACATCTTCAGCCCATGACACGCTTAACTTCCCGAGAGACTTGCCATGCTTCTCCCGGCTGCCTTTAATGGCTGGGATGATCGTAACCACACTCATCTGTTGTTGGTTTACAAGAAACACAAGTCAGAAGCAGCCAAACATAAACAGGGAACCCCAAGATACAGCATTTCAGTAATGTTGACTTCAGAGAATGTATATCGATAAGCTCCTACTATTGACAGATAAACCGATTTGAACTCTTTCAATCATTACATCGATTTTAGCGTATTCTCCCATCCTATGTTTATGTTCTTTCGCTAGGGGTGCTTTGTAGTCAACCTTTGCATATAATGCATCTACCACTAAAAGACTAAGGCTTGTTCTAAATGTTGCCAGTAACTAACTAATGATCACAAGCTTAGAGCTGTGAGGGCTTTTGGTTCAAGGATATGATGAGACACATAAACTTATTAGTCAGCAGTAGGACTCGAAAATAGCGAATTTAACAGCCATGGGTCACTTACATTCTCAGAGAACATGTCCTGCAATGCGGTTGCAAGGTTCTTGTCTTCTCCTTCATCATCCAAAGACTTGGGAGGTAAAGACTCAAGGATGGGTTCATTGATCAGCTTATCTTTAGATTCTTCATTCACACTTTGGGGTATATAACCACTATCATCTCCATCAGACTCTTGACCATCTTCAGATCCAACACAAGAAATCTGCTTTGACCCATTAGAACATTTATTGGAACTTGAAGCAGAGTTGCTCTCAAGGTGAGACTCTGCATCTTTGAAATCCAACCCACCACAGACTGAGCTCATATCCAAACTAAACTGCTACCAACAAAATTTTTCATACTAACATCAGTAAAATGATTCTTGATTCTTAACAACACTCAAAGACAATACTTTCATATACATAAATAAATACCTCGTGCGTCGCGAAAGATCGATTACTGACTAAAAGAGAGATGACAAACTTCTTCTTCTTCGATTAGCTAGGGGAAAGCGTGAAAAACTTAAACTAAGAGATCGAAAAGAAGGGAAATTTCAACTAAGATTACCACGCCAATCACTCTTTTGAAGAGGTTTCAAACGATTGGAACAAAACCCAGAATGATAAAAAGTCAACGAAGGAACCAAAGAGAGGAGTAGCTCTGAGGTCACCCGCATTATATCTTATGCTCTTCGAAACCCAGAAACCGAAGAGCTACGACCAAAACCTAATAACCCTAATCCAATCCGACGAAAATTGCAGAGAGATCTAAGTAGAACGATGATGCTTAGGAGAATCAAAAAAGACACTAAGATCGGATCATGGAAATCCGAATCAGAGAGAACATTATCCAAAACCAGATTATACGCACCCAGGAAGAGAAGAAAAAAAAAAGCTAATCTGAGAAGAAAATGGAGGATCGAAGATATTTTTATATTAAGATGGAAGAAGAAAGAAAGGTCAACAATATCAAAGGCGAAAGACGTGGCTGCCTTCTTCATTACGAATCATAAGTCTACACGTGTAAATTATTTATTCATTGGGCCATACTAATTTTAACATGTTGGTCATTATGAACCTTAAAGGCCCACTATTTGTTTCTTTACCAATATTTTGTTTTATAAATGTATACTTCAGAAAAACATTTATTAAAATTTCATTAAGTTAAAAAATATAAAACTAATCTACAAAAATACATTTTTTTTTTAAATGTATCTTTATGCTAATATAAACTCAATAAATAAATAAATTTATACACAAAAACGAATAATATGTGGATGTTGTATGTATGCAGACGCTATATTAGGTGCATCATCTAGATACGCTTCGTGTATAATTTAGTTTCAAAATAAAACAAATCCTAATCTATAATTGAATCTGTGATTTTTCAAAAAAGTTATAAAACCACTTACTAGATGCATTAAGTTTCTTGTGATTTTCTAAACATTAATAATAAATTGAATTCTAAAAACTCCAACAATTTTAGTTGTTGCTTGTCGGCTTCTGCGCGAAATAAACAAATAGGGGAAAAAAAAAAAGTTAGGCAACAACAAGCGTCTCTCTTCTCGTTGAGAAATTTCAGGCAGATCTTTGCGATTCCATGTCGTAATAATCTCGACCCAACCATGGAAATTGAGTTATCTCATGATAATCGCGTCGATATGGATAGTATTCGTGTCAAGCGAAAAACTTTACAGAATTTGCTCGAAGATTGCCAAAGAGCTCTTGAGCTTCTCGGCGATGGTAACGGCGACCGTGTTGGAGAAGACAGCGACGGATCCGACAGGGAAGATTTGTCTTCTTACGATCCACCAGATCCTGAAGCCGATCAAGTATGCTTCTTTCTCACTCTCCCTCTACCTTAATTTTGTATCTGAGGAGAATCTAGAATCTTTGTCTTGGTGAATTATACTTAGATTAAAAATCTTGGCTTTGTGCTTGCTTTATGTTGAAACCTGAGGCATAAAATTAGTAAAATTGGTGATATTGATTGGTATATAAGTTGTTGGAACATTCTAATTGTAGAGTTTGATTGGATAATCTGTAGATTATGATATCTTCTGGTGTGCAGTTATATGAGGTCATCAAATCTAGAGTTGAATGTCATGAATTTCGCGAAAAGATAGAGTTAGCTCAAGTTTCAGTTCTCCAAGATCTTGCTGGTAAGAAGTTAATTACCCTATAAGATTGTCGGTGTTGTGTTTTCGCTTAAAAGTTAACTTATACGTCCTTCAGAAGATAGTAGCTCTTGGGATGTAATTGATGAAGATGATATATGGGGTGAGGAAAGTTTGGGTCAAACAGAAGATGATTATGTGGTTGTTAGGGAAGAAGATATAGCAGACGGTATTGCTTGTTTCATGGCTACTTATTTATCATCCCTTAAGCAGACTAAGGTACGTAACTCGTCCTTGCTCGCTTTGTATCTCATCGTCTTTTCATGTGAACTTATTCTGAGTGCTTTCTTTGTGTATAGGATATATCACCTGATCAGCTTCAGAAAGGTGAATATCTTCAACTCTGTATGTGACACAACTAGAAACAATCTTCAACTTTTAGATACTAAGAGTTTGCGTATGAATTGTGATGTAGCACTTAGCACGATGTTTTCGGTAAAGAAGAGAAAAGGGAAGCTTCGTAAAGCATGGGAAGGAAGTAAGGTCATTTACAACGTAGCATCATGGAGCGCAACTGCAATGGGGTACATAGAGCAAAAACACTCACCTTAATACATTCCCAATCAGTAGCTTGTATTGTCACCAATCTAATAACTTTTTGTTGGCAACAGGATATATCAAAACCCGGTAATATTGAGTATCGCATCGAAAGCATTCTGGGCATCGTGCCAGGTCATATCAAAACTTGTCTGATTTGAAGAAGACTAATATCAGATGGTGTTCACAAGTTACAACAAAGCCTCGACTGGACAATGTTTTATATCGTTTAATCTTTGTACAAATGCCATTTGTTGTTAATTTCATATGCATATGTCTGTCGCATTCATTCAAATTTAATAAAGATAGTTTCGTGTTTTACTTAATCGCAACAACTCGTATTGGATGTAATGACATTTAGTAGTGTACTAAAGCAAAATGTGGTAACTATTGTACCTTTATTATACACCTAAAGCTAGGCTATCTTAAGGTTTACTCAATTTGCTCCGAGCAGATTGACTAAATCTAGTTTGCTCCTAGTTTTTGTATCAATTAAATGCAGTTTGATGGTTCTTTCTTTATATTATACAGTTGTTTTGCTGTTTGACATCATTTGGAAGCTGCTTATGGGATCTCTTTTGTGTCTGTATATTTGATTGTGTTTTGGTGTTATGAAGAAGTTGGCATTGATGTGACTTTTAAACGGTTTATGAGATGAAATAAGAAGGTTGCACAACAGTGTGATTTTGGCATAGAAATTAACATACATAATGTTACTTACCAACTACTTTAGTGACAATGTACTCAAAGAGGATTATTAAATAGAAGTAGATCATTAGGCTAATCAACAAGAAGAATAAAAAGCCTATTCGGTTTCCAATTTGTTACCAAGCTATAATGCTCTCTTGCTTTTGGGTATTGGTGATAGGGTCTCCTCCGATTGCAAGGCTTGTCCAAACCCATTCTTCACTTCCGACAAGATCATGAGGCTTGTCCAAAGCAAGTCCACACTTGCAACATTTCTCCGGTGGGTTTGCAGGCTCTGCAAAGAGAAACTTGTAACCTAGATCTTGCCATTCTTGAGGAAAAGAGGTGTAATCAGTCTTGTCCCGTGAGATTATCAACACATTTGATTCACGATTTGTCATCATCCAGGAAAGTATCTCATCAAACATCCTTTTAAATCTACCGTTTTTATCTCCTGGGTAAAGAAAAACATCATCATCTTTTTTAAGTAAAATATCAAAGAGTGAGTGTTGAAGAAGAGGGTTTTCTCACCTGCGATCCTCAAGTCGATTCCGGCGAGTTCAAAGTCATTTCGGATCGCCTCTTTCTCTCTGTAAGCTTTGATTGAAACTTCACCACGATAACCCTGTTTCGCGAGAGCTGTTTTGATCTTCTCATAGGTCGAAGCAGGATTCAGACCATTCAGGATTGGACAATCCTCTACGTCCCAGAACACGCCTGTCTTAGCCTCTGCGAGGTTTTTAGACAAACAATCAGATCAAGATTTAGACAAACAATTACAGCTAGAGAGAGAGAGAGAGAGAGCTTACCGGAGTAATTTATGCTGGTCATGGTTTCGCTGGCGATGGAGAAAATTAGAGAGTGACTTGTCTGTTTGAATGTAAATTATAGATGTGTTGAAAAGGGTAGTTTTGTAATAAGTTTGGCCTAGTAAAGTGATGGGCTTTGAATCGAAACCATAGCATTGTAATTTGTAAATGTTGGCTTCAAAACATTTGCTTTGAAGAGATATGTAAACACTAATAAACAAAAGAAAGGATGGATTGTAGAATTGGAAACCAAGCGATGATGTTACGAAATTCGCCCAAAACATTTTGGTATATAAAATCTTATCTCATCTTATAAAGTCTCACCTTTTGGTTATACATACAAAGAGAAATCTTGATAAGCTTGAGAAACCAAGTGATGATCTTCCCATTCATCTCTATACGTCTCCGAATGCTCCATATTCCTCCTGATAGTCGTCAAAAACATCTCTAACCTCCATTCCTCTGTTCCCAAGCACCCGCATTGTGAAGCCAACCAATTCTTGTACTCAAACTGTGAAAAAAGCACACACCCACAAAAACGAGCAAGAAACAACAAAACAAAACAAATCAAAGGTGTCTCTGTTCGGATTCGGTTTATCTTTGGTCTCCCAGCAGAATCATAAAGTTAGAGATTATTGTACCTGGGTAATGATATCCAAACAGTGAGTATATCGCTTAGGAATCCCTTGGGCTTCAAGTGTGGCGTATAACGTTTCGATTTCCACCGTCATATCTTCTTTTGAAGGAAGTGTGATTCGACCCGACAAAACACCTGCAATCCACTTGCTTTGCAGCTCAAACATAGGGAACGGCAAAACCTGAAAAAAAAACATAGGGAACGGCTAAACCTGCAATTAGATTTGTAAAAAGGATTACTGAAATGTAACAATGAATTACACGTTCAGGGAAAATGTGACCTTCCATGGTATCCCGACGAAGGAGAGACATGGTGCTAATGTTGGAGGGAAGATGTGTTTGTACAATGGTCCAATACGTTTATCATCTACGGTAACTATTCCATTGGTATCAAGAAACGGAAAGTGATACTTATACCTATGAACAGGAAGGAAAAGAGTTATTTTATGCTTACAAACTCTTGAAAAGAAAAACCGTAAAACTCAAAGAACAATACCCAGTGCAATGCATAATAACATCAGCAAAAACCGTTTTCCTGTTCTGAAAAACCACTGAACCATCCTCATGGACACGCTCTATCTGCTTGGTGCGTTCAAGGAAAAATTAACCGTTATTTCTCTCATGATCAAAGGTAAGTACAGATTAAGAGCTTAAAACTCACCATGGAATGCATCCACATGTTAGTGTGACCAGTCTGCTTGAAATATGTATCAGCTGCATTAGACCTAGAAGCTACATGAACCTCTTTGGAAACTCTAGCAATGTCCCTACTTATATCATTACCACTTGGAGCGTTTCCAATAAGCACAACAACCTAATCAAATATAACACAATGAAACTTAGCATTACATAAGAATCTACCATTATCATCTACGAATTGAGTACCTGATCTTTGAATGATTCCGGAATTCGATAATTATGGCTATGCATCTCTTTCCCTGGCCAAGAACTAATCCCTGAAAAATGATCCACAGTTTAATTTCACAGCTCCTATGGAATTCTCTATTCAAATTCGAGTTTAACACACGAATATCTAGAAGAAGATCAGGATGTTGAAATTACCAGGAATTTTAGCGAGATTAGGTTCAGTGTAATGTCCATTACAAACAACAACAGCATCGTAAATTTCATCACGACGAACATTCTTCTCTTTCTCTGTTGATTCAATCCTCCATTTCTCGATTCTTCCTCCACCGGTGATTTTCTCCGCCGGAGAAACACGCAGAACCGCCGTCTCGAACCGTATCAACTCCTCGATTTCAAACTCTTTAGCGAAATCTTGCAAGTACGCCAAAACTTCACCGTGACTCGGAAACCTCCTCGGATCTCTGGACTCGGAGACGCCGGATCGGACCACGAACGGGAAGTCTCTGAATCCCATAGACTCTCGAGGAAGGTTGGTTCGAAGAGAGCCATAGACGCTTGAGTGAACAATGGGTCGGGTCGGGTCAACGCTTAACGGATCTGGTTCAACATGATCGGAGTAGATCCAAGTTCCTCCGACTTGATTCTGCCTCTCGAAGACGACCACAAAGTGACCTTCCCGTCGAAGCTCTCTCGCCGCCACTAGTCCAGCGGCTCCAGCGCCGATAACTGCCACGTGGCGTGATTTGATTGGTGATAAGGACTGTTGTGTCATTCTTAGGGTTTTTACGAGAGACCATTGAGATTCTGTTATTAGTGTTTATTATGGCCCACCAAATTTAACAGCCACACAATTTTCTAAGCAATTTTTTTCTTTAACCCAAAATGGTCGTTTTTAACCCAAAATGGTCGTTGACCAGAACTAGACCGGGTTTTCGAAACCGAAACTAAACCAGGTTCAACGGCTCTTTGGAATCAATTACTGGTTTACCCTTGTAGGTTGAACCGAATGCAGAGATATCCTTTATTAAAAAAATGATTTAGTTTAAATTTTCTTTTTAAAACAGAAGATGGTAAATGACGAAAAAGACCAGGATCCAAGCAGGTTTGAGTCGGGTCAAACCGTTCGACCCGAAAACCCATCCGAAAATCAGATCTAAACTGTAAACACTTAGGTCTTTTACGATCTATCTCTTCCCTCTTCTTCTTCCCTAAGCTCTAACTGAAAACACTTAGGCTCTAATCAGTTTATTTTTGATTCTAAAAGAAATATGGGTTTCAGGTTTAATCTTTATCGAATCGAAAGAAAATCTGGGTTTGGGGTCCAAACTTTATCAAATCGAAAAAAAATCTGGGTTTGGGGTCGAATTTAGGTTTAGAGTTGAGGAAATCGATTGAGAGGAAATGCGCACAAAAGTTGAAGCTAAGCGAATTGGGCCAGTTTATGGCAACCTCAAGTCAAACTTTTTCGGCTCAAACGCAGAGAGAAGCCGAGAAGAAGAGAGAATTCAAGGAGAAGAAAGGAATCGAGACGAATCGAGGAACCAGAATAAAGAGAGTGATGCGGATGCACATAAGGATTCACAGCTAAAGGTATGTTGATATGAGCTACGAGCAAAAATCTGGAAGTTATGATGTTTATGTTCTCATACGTGTTATGAACAATCATTTTTAATTTGATTCTTTTGTAATGTGGATGTAGGAATTAGATGAGGAATCAGATGACCCTTCGTATGAGGAATCAGATGAGGAAACATATGAGGAATTAGATGAGGAATTGGTGGATAAATTAGAGGATCCTGAATTAGACGATCATGGATTAGAGAATCCTGAATTAGAGGAAATACAAGAAGAAGTAATAGAGGAAGAAGAAGAGGCTGCAGAACCAATGCATCCTTTGAGGATGTTCTTTAACTCTACTGAGTATACTAAGCTATGCAAGATTTCAACTAGGTGTTACATAAAGAAGGCGGTTGATACAATCGACAATGTACTATCTACAGAGAAGAAGAGATGGTTTCATGATCACCCCCAATTTAAGCAGTTCTTCCATATGTATAAGGATGACAACCATAAGGTGAAAGGTATGTGGTTGTTAATTCTTCGGATGGCTTGTACTGATAAAAAAAGAGAGTGTTGGTTTGTTGTCAATTGAGTTCCCATCCGGTATTTCTTAAGAGAACATGCACTCATCTCTGGATTAGACTGCCATCATTATCCTAATGATTACCAGGAAAAGGGGAGTTTGAGGTTTGTGAACAAGTATTTCAAGGAAACAAAAGTAACACTTAAACGTGTTGAACAAAAACTGCTGGAAATGGGGGCTTGTAGAGATAGAATCAAGATGGCAATACTTTTCTTCTTAAGTAGTGTTTTGGTTGGGAAGAAAAAGACCCGAAAGTAAGCACCTGAGGTAGAGCCGTTCTTTCAAAGAGTTGTAGATGATGTGAAGTTGTGTGAGACGTTTCCATGGGGACGATATACATCTGAAGACAACATAAAATCGATATTTCATATGGTGGAATATTTTGAAGGGGTTGCTAAACCAACATGGAGCTTTCCTAGCTTATGTATTCCTATGGAGGTAAGCTTCATTTCTTAAGTTGTTACTAGTCTTTGTAACGATGGATTAATTAGTAACTGATGGGTTAAATTTGTAGGTTTTAGCTTTTGAAGCAATTTCAGATGTGAAGAGAAGATTTAGAAATGATTGTATAGCTAGTCCAAGCTGTCCAAGAATGTGTAAGATGAAGTTCAAACAGATTTCTATGAAAGGTTTTTCTTTCTAAGAACTTAATGATTCGTTAGGATCGACAAAGGTATCTTCTCTTTACCATCTTCAACATTAACTCTTATTCATATAACTGTTATTGATTTGTATTTTTTTTATATTGGATAGAACATTGAAAGTATCTTGCAAACCAGTGAGGCTGAAGAAGATATGTTAGGAGAATTGATGGATGGATCAGATGACGAGATAGACGCTTTTGATCCAATTATTGATGGCTGGAAGAAGTGCATAGTTAAAAAACGGCCAGTATGGTGGGAAGATATGTTCAATGCTGATATCGATGGTCGGAAAGAAGAAGAAATGGCTGAAGAAATGGTTGAGGAAAATGGAGATCCTTCACCATCCTATAATCTTCCATCTTTGCCTGGACTAGCAGAGGTTGTACAGACTGTGGAGCTGCTAAGAAAAGAAATGAAAGATGGATTGAAGGGTATACAAGATAAGCTTGATGCACAAGATGCAAGAATCAATGTTGTTGAAGACTTTGTGAAGAATGCAGAGAAGAGTGTACCTGTAAGGGATGATGAATGGGATAATGATATGGCTTACGATTTTAGTTTTCCTAGTCCAAGAGGAAACCAAGCAGCAAATGCAGGGGTTGTTGCTGAAGAAGCACAACTAACATTGGAGGAAGAGGTTATTAATAAAGAACATCCAAGGAAAGTAGAAGTGGAAGCAAATGATGTGGGTAAAGAAGCAGAAGTAACTGGTGCTGTTACTGAAGATGTTGTTATGGAAGATAACCTGAAAGAACCAACTACCAAGGCTATTGAAAAAGAAGTAGAATCAAGTAACAAAGATGTTGTGATCGAGGAGGAAGAAGGTCAGGATGAAAGTGATAAAGGAGGTGAATCAGAGGCTGAAGGTGAAGAAGAAAGTGAGGGTGATGATGGAACTGAGAGTGATGATGGAGCTGAGGATGATGATGGAACTGATGGTGACGGAACTGATGGTGACAATGTGCGCGTACTCCAAGTGTTGTGGTAAGAGTAGATGATGTGCGAATGAAGGTGTTATCTAGCAAGAAGAAAAGGATTAAAAAGCCTTCCCGTTTCAAGTTGTCTCCTTACGAGACAAAATAGGCAGCATGTTAACACCTTGGTGATTTGGCATTGATGATGTATTTTGTAGTTCTTTTTTTTTTTGGATTAGCACTGGTTGTGTAAGAATTGTTTTGTTGGTGGTTTGTGTTTGTATTTTAATTGGCAAAAACTGAAATAGGTAGTTACGGTACAACTAAGAGAAATCGGTACAACTAAGAGAAATCGGTACAACTAGGACAAATGGTACAATAAAAACAAATGGTACAACTGGAACAAATAGTGAATATTGAATATAAACATTGAAATATCAAAGTAATGACGAGATTAGACTAATCCAAATATCAAGTCATTAGGAAATTAAACTAAAATATCAAGTCATTACAAAGTTGTTAAAGTATTTTCGAAAATATTACATAACCAGAGTAGGATAGAATATTACAAATCCCTTAAGCATTGCTAAATTACTTGTAGAAACAGAAGATTGCAGTGGATACAGCAAAGATTCCCGCACCAAGAAGACACTTGAGCACCCAATCTTTCACACCTCCCTTTGTTAGCAGCAACTCTATTTCTTGCAGCTTTGACTCGTACTCCATTAAGCATTTCTGCATCGCAGATGCTTTAGCCCCAAACACTCGAATGTTGCGAATCTTATCATTCGCCTCATGAACTGCGCTTTTGAGGATGGTGAATTCCTCCATGACTGCATCATCCCACCACTTCCAAATGTGAGCACCTCCATCCTAGATAGAAAAAATAATGTTAGAAGATTACAAAGACACAAAGATAAAACATAAGATACAAAATACACTTACATCATTGTTCTTACAAACGAAGAACTTTCTTCCGAGGTTGTACTCAGTGCGGGAAGTCTGCATAGTCATTAATCCACCACAACAACACCGACTTGGCGGGAAGCCATATTCTGAAATAGCTTCTCGACACTTGCTAGGGACGCTAGCTGCGGCCCCAGATGAAGAACCGCTCCAACTATAACTGAATGTCCTCCCCATTTCCTACACAAAATGGAAAACCCCTAAATTAATCTGAACCCAAGACCAAGTGAAAATCCCCAAATCGTAACCCTAGATCTACAAGTAAATCCCCAAATCAGAACCCAAGACCAAGTGAAGATCCCCAAATCGAAACCCTAGATCTAGAAGTGGAGATTCTAAATCGGAACCCAAAATCCAAGATCCAAAATCCAAAATCGACAAGTGTTTAAATCGAAATCTCAAGTGGAAAACCCAAAATCGAACCCCAAAATTCAAAATCCAGAATAGAATGAGAAGAAATGAAAATCACTTGAAAATCGCCTCAAAGACTGTAAACCCTAGTTTCGGAGATGAAAATAAGTTGTGTAATCCTCAAGAACACAAACAGAGGAATAAAGAAACATTTTTTTTGTTTTCTTTCATTTTTAAAATTTTAAAAGTTTTCAATTTTAAAAAAGTTTTCGCCAAAACCATTGTATAAGTTATTATACACGTTTTTTTATTGTTTTTCTTGGAACCTAGTGATGTAGCGCCGCCAAATGAGACACATGTGTTAGTTATATTAGTATTTTATTATAATATATGTACTATAGTTGTACCAAGATTTTAGTTGTACAAGATATGCCGTAGTTGTACTTTCACGGTTCTTTTTGTTTAAACAGTTGTACAACATTATTAATTGAATTATCATAGTTGGACATACCATTATTCTATATATTTTAAGATTCTCAATAGTTTCATATGAAAATATTAGCCTTATCACACATTTTCCTCTAAAAACAACTAAATGTCAATCCCACTACAAAATCATCCTTATAAGTCTATACCTTTTCTCATAACTTACCATTTGTTAACTTAACATTTTTTTTTAATTTTTTAAAAATTTCTATTTAACAATTGACAACTAAATTTCCATTAATAAGTAATACATATTACACATTCTTACATATTACACAAAACATAAGTACTAAATTTCGAGAAATATAAACAAGGAAAAAATTTAAGAGATTAAGGTAAGGTTTAAGTAAGAAGGGATAAATTTTAGAGATTACTCAATGATTTCATGCTTTGAAGGAATATTAAAAACAACAGTGTACTTGTCATAACACAAAGTACATAAAACAGAACGGAGATTGTCATGAAATCCAAAAGAAAAACACAAAATCCAAAACATATTAAATTCTTCTCCTGATCAGATTGTACGATTATCATTAGTACAGAGATAATCAAACAAAGAACTCGTCTTCTGCTTCTTCTTCTTGTTACAACCATGTTCTCCCGTAGACGTGTACATTTTCTCTTTCCGTCTTCCTGATTTTGGTGTATATGGTGGAGGTAGCAAAGACTTTGCTTCTATATCGCCTGGAATCTTCCACTGAGATTGATGTGGCACTAAGTAGATAGTCCTTTTGCATGCTAATGACCATTCTCGCACCAGAAAATATTTGGCGCACAACTCATATAATTTGAAGGTCCTCTTCTGGTCATTCACAGCTGCCGCAATACCATGGTCACAAGGATACCTATCAATGTCAAATCGCTTGCAGCTACAACTTCTCTTTTCCAAGTTTACCAAATACTTCTTACCATCTTTACCTGTGACACTAAACTCAAGATCAAGCTGTTTAGCTCCGTCACAGGAAGCTTTCTCGCATTCTCAATGCGTTCATCGATTATGTCGTCCACTACAGGAACCAACATCTGACCATCCAGAATTGCATCAGCCTCTTGTCTATGTTTGTTAAACCACTCTGATACTTTCTCAACAATCGCGTCAATCAATGGTAGCAAGGCGTACTTCCTTGCATCTCTAAACACAACATTAATAGATTCAGCTGAGTTAGTGGTGTCTATATTGTACTTCCCACAAGGAAAACAACACCTTGCCCACTTGTGCACAACTACATTATCATCTAGATATTGTCGTGCAGTTGGGTATCGTGACGAGAAAGCGTCATACATTTTCTCAAACTCAGCAATTGTATACGCATGGGCGCACTCCCTAAATGTATTTGCAACTACATCTTTCTTCATATAAGACACTTTATTTCTCACATTTTGCGACAAATGAAAGATACAATACCCATGATGACCCTTCAGGTATAGTACTTTCACTGACTGGATGAGGCTCTGATTTCTATCCGACATAAACACCAATTCATCATCATCAGGTACTATGGTTTTCAAGGTTCTGAAAAACCACATCCAACTCTCATCTTTCTCACCATCAACCACATCAAAGGCAATGGGATAGTGATGGCGGACTGGATCCTGAGCTGTTGCAACAAGAAGAGTTCCACCGTACTTAGACTTTAGAAAAGTTGCATCAACCATCAACACTTTCCTCATCGCCTTAAACCCTTCTAGCAAGCACCCAAAGCAAAGAAAATATACTTAAAGGAGTTGGTTTTCTTGTCTAATTTCACCTTTGTAACTTTGCCAAGATTAACTTGCTCTAGCATGTACAAATAGGAATACAACAAACTGAAACTCCTCTCCGGACTTCCCCTAACATCATAAACCGCTTGTCTTTTCCCTCTCCATGCTGTACTGTATGAAGGTCTTATCCCAAGTCTTCCTTGAACCAAATCCATGAGAATTTTTGGTTTATGTGTCTTAAATTTCCCTAGATAATCTTCATGCACAATACTAGCAACTAAACGTCTTGAGGCCTTTTTTTTGTTTTTGCTTGTAATTGTATCAGACCGAGAACACGTATGTATCTTTCGGTAAGTTCTAACTGAAAAACGATTTGATTCCCCATCCCTTGCAACTCTTAGATGCCCCTTACAACCATTCTTCACTTCACTACATTTTGCCACAAACAACACTGTATCCGACTTCTTCGTAACATACCCAAAACAATTCATATGTGCAGCCCTTTCAAGCATATCCTGAAGTGCTCTCTTACTTTCAAATTCATCTCCTACCTTTACACTAATACCATCATCCCATTCCTTACCTCCTTGACTTCCTCCTTCACCACCTGATTTCTCCATAATCACCTGAGTTTCTCCTTCTAAACCACTTAAATCCTCCACAACCACCTGATTTCCACCATTGGCTACATCACCATCATCATTAAGCAATGGTTCAACGTATATAGTCATAATGCCTTCATTAACCTTATCTCTCCCATTAGAAACCATCTCATCATCACCAATCTCATCATCATTAGAAACGATCTCATCATTGGAAAGCATCACATCATTATTTTCACCAAATTCACTTTCCTTTTGTCGCTCTACCCTTGAAAATTCTTCTCCCCACTGATTTCCTCTATCATCTCTATTAACCTCCACATACAAAACATTCCTACATAGCTCTTTACTCATTTACATCAAATAACCATAAACACCATCATCATCATAAAAAATGATGGTTTTTTCCTCAAGACCATTGGAAAGTAACTCAATTTAACTGTCTCATCTTTATCTAAATGAATCTTCTTCCTTATACTCTCCACTAACAAAGAATAAGTTACCTCTTCCACATGTGTTCTAAAGACTAAAGTCTGATATTCATCCTCTCTTGAAATCCATTCTACGTGACCTTCTCTCTTGTCATAATGTCCACCATACTGAAATGTATTATTGTGCAATGGCTACTACTCATTGTACCCTACAAAAGAATGAAAACCAATTACAATCAATATTAACTTTCCCATTTACACTTACACACAACAAGAAGCAATATCAAAATCAACTTGCCTCAAATCGTCTACTGAGCAAATCGTTTACTAATAACAAATCGTCTACTCAAATATTAACTAATCTATTGAGTTCAAATTAACTCAAATCCGAAACAATTATCAATGCTTACTCCATCATTCACAAATTTACAACATTATAATAATTCAAACAAATCGGAGCAAACATTATAATGATTTAGCTTTAAACAAAGACAAACACAAGAAATCTCCAAATCCGAAACAATTATCAATGATTATTCTATCATTCACAAAATTACAACACAACACAAATTCACACACAAATTCAAACAAATCGGAGCAAACCCAAGACTAGCGATTACAACATTATGACGATTTCAGCATAAAACAAAGACAAAGACAAGAAATCTCCAAAATAGTCACCTGAGATGAACGCATAGACGAGTTGAGCTCCAACGGATGGATTTTCGATCTCCGACGACGACCTTAATGGTGAAGATCGGGTGCGTCAACGGATTCCGAAGACAATAGAGCTCCAACGGATTGATTTTGGATCTGTCCCGATTTTGATTTTTACCAAATATGAAATCCCGATTGGTTGTTCTAACGGGTTGATTTCCTTTTTTTAGATATAAAAGAGAAAGTGATTTACTCAATTCTCATTGGTTCACAAACTGAAAAATAAATTTCTGTTGGCTAACAAATAAACATTTCTGATTGGTTGCTGAGTTTTATTTTATTATTTAAAAAACTGCAACTTAACCAGGAGCAAAATCGTCATCACAACAACTTATCCATTAAAGAAGGGTATAGAGAATAGAGGAGGGTAGAGTTGAATCGGTTTCAACCCAGAAGGACAAACCAACATTTGATCCGGCTGTTTGTCAACGATATATACATGCAATATAAGGGAAAATTGATGGTTTGTCCTTCTGGGTTGAACCGGATTCAACATTACCCTCATCTATTCTCTCTACCCTTTTTTAGTAAACAACTTGCTGTGATAACGATTTTACCCCTCTTTATGTTGCAGTATTTTAAATAATAAAATAAAAAGAAGCAACCAATCATAATTTTGTATTTGCTAGCCAATAGAAATTCTTGTTTACAGATTATCAACCAATGAGAAACAAGTCACTTTCCCTTTTGTATCAATCGTTACGATCGGGATTTCATATAGATAAAAATCAAAATTGGGACCGAGGCAAAATCAATCCGTTGGAGCTCACTTGTCTTCGATCTTCACATATCACAATCATTAACGTCGTCATCGGAGATCAAAAATCCATCCGTTGGAGCTCAGCTAGTACGATATCTTTCCCTTCATCTGAGGTGAATATTTTGGAGATTTCTTGTCTCTGTCTTTGTTTTAAGCTGAAATCGTTATCATGTTCTAATCGGTAGTCTTGGGTTTGCTCCGATGTGTTTGAATTAGTGTTGTGTTATAATTTTGTGAATGATGGAGTAAGCATTGACAATTGTTTCGGATTTGAGTTAATTTGAACTCACTGGATTAGTTAAATACTTGAGTAGACGATTTGTTATTGGACGATTTGTTATTAGTAAACGATTTATGGCTAGTTAATTTTGATATTGCTTATTGTTGTGTGTAAATGAGAAAGTTAATATTGATTGAAATTGGTTTTCATTCTTTTGTAGGGTACAATGAGTAGTAGCCATTGCACTATAATACATTTTGAGTATGGTGGACATTATGACAGGAGAGAAGGTCACGTAGAATGGATTTCAAGAGAGGATGAATATCAGACTTTAGTCTTTAGAACACATGTGGAGGAGGTGGCTTATTCTTTGTTAGTGGAGAGTATAAGGAAGAAGATTCATTTAGATAAAGATGAAACGGTTAAATTGAGTTATTTTCCAATGGTCTTAAGGAAGAAACCATCATATATTTATGATGATGATGGTGTTTACAATTATTTGATGGAAATGAGTAAAGAGCAATGTAGGAATGTTTTGTATGTGGAGGTTATTAGAGATGATAGAGGAAATCAGTTTGGAGAAGAATTTTCAAGAGTAGAGCGACAAAGGGAAAGTGAATTTGGTGGAAATAATGATACGATGCTTTCCAATGATGAGATGGTTTCTAATGATGATGGGAATGGTGATGATGAGACGCTTTCTAATGGGAGGGATAAGGTTAATGAAGGTATTATGACTGTATACGTTGAGCCATTAGTTAATGATGATGGTGATTTAGCCAATGGTGGAAATCAGGTGGTTGTAGAGGGAGTAAGTTGTTTAGGTGAAGGAGAAACTAAGGTGATTGTGGAGAAATCTGGTGGTGAAGGAGGAAGTCAAGGAGGAATTCAAGGAACTAAGGAATAGGATGATGGTATTAGTATGAAGATAGGAGATGAATTTGAAAGTAAAAGAGCACTTCAGTATATGCTTGAAAGGGCTGCACATACAAACTGTTTTGGGTATGTTACGAAGAAGTCAGATACAGTGTTGTTTGTGGCAAAATGTTGTGAAGTGAAAAATGGTTGTAAGTGGCATCTAAGAGTTGCAAGGGATGGGGAATCAGATCGTTTTTTAGTTAGAACTTCCCGAAAGATACATACGTGTTCTCGATCTGATATAAGTACAAGCAAAAACAAAAAAAGGCCTCAAGACGTTTAGTTGCTAGTATTGTGCATGAAGATTATCCAGGAAAATTTGAGACACTGAAACCAAAAATTTTCATGGATTTGGTTCAAGGAAGACTTGGGGCAAGATCTTCATACAGTACAACATGGAGAGGGAAAAGACAAGCGGTTTATGATGTTAGGGGAAGTCTGGAGAGCAGTTTCAGTTTGTTGTATTCCTATTTGTACATGTTAGAGCAAGTTAATCTTGGCAAAGTTACAAAGGTGAAAGTAGACAAGAAAACCAACTCCTTTAAGTATATTTTTTTTGCTTTAGGTGCTTGCATAGAAGGGTTTAAGGCGATGAGGAAAGTGTTGATGATTGATGCAACTTTTCTGAAGTCTAAGTACGGTGGAACCCTGCTTGTTGCAACAACGCAGGATCCAGACCGCCATCACTATCCCATTGTCTTTGCTGTGGTTGATGGTGAGAAAGATGAGAGTTGGATGTGGTTTTTCAAAACCTTGACAACCATAGTACCTAATGATGATGAATTGGTGTCTTTGTCAGATAGAAATCAGAGCCTCATCAAGTCAGTAAAAGTAATGTACCCGTCGGCTCATCATGGGTATTGTATCAACCATTTCTCGCAGAATGTAAGAAAGAAAGTGTCTTATATGAAGAAAGATGTAGTTGCAAGTACATTTAGGGAGTGCACGCATGTGTATACAGTTGTTTCGTTTGAGAAAAGGTATGACGCTTTCTCGTCGCGATATCCAGTTGCACGAAGTATCTAGATGATAGTGTAGATGTGGACAAGTGGGCAAGTGTTGTTTTCCTGGTGAGAAGTACAATATAGACACCACTAACTCAGCTGAGTCTATTAATGCTGTGTTTAGAGATGCAAGGAAGTACGCCTTAGTACCTTTGATTGATGCGATTGTTGAGAAAGTATCAGAATGGTTTAACAAACATAGAGAAGAGGCTATTCCAGCTGGTCAGGTGTTGCTTTTTGTACTGGAGGACATAATCCATGAACGCATTGAGAATGCAAGAATGCTTCCGGTGGCAGAGCTAAACAGTCTCGATCTTGAGTTTAGTGTCATCGGTAAAGATGGTAAGAAGTATTTGGTGAACTTGGATAAGAGAAGTTGTAGCTGCAAGCGATTTGACATTGATAGGTATCCTTGTGATCATGGTATTGCGGCAGCTGTGAATGTCAGGAAGAGGACCTCAAATTTTATGAGTTGTGCTCCAAATATTTTTTGGTGCAAGAATGGGCATTAGCATACAAAAAGACCATCTACTTAGTGCCAAATCAGTCTCAGTGGAATGTTCCAGATGGTATAAAAGCAAAGTCTTTGCTACCTCCACCATATACACCAAAATCAGGAAGACAGAAAGAGAAAAGGTACTCGTCAACGGGAGAAGATGGTTGTAACAAGAAGAAGAAGCAGAAGACGAGTTCTTTGTTTGATTATCTCCGTAGTGATGATAATCGTACAATCTGATCAGAAGGAGAATTTAATATGTTTTGGATTTTATGTTTTTCTTTTGGATTTCATGACAATCTGTTTTATGTACTTTGTGTTATGACAAGTAGACTGTTATTTTCTTTGTAATTACAATCGTTTATTATATCTACTTGTCTGTGTTGTGTATTAAGGTATTTCTGGAAATTTAGTACTTATGTTTTGTGTAATATGTAAGAATGTTTGTTTTGTGTGGTGTGTATTACTTATTAATGGAAATTTAGTTGTGAGTTGTTAAATAGATTTTTTTTTTTAATTAATAAAAATCTTAAGTTAACAAATGGTAAGTTATGAGAAAATATGAGAAAATGTATAGACTTATAAGGATGATTTTGTAGTGGGATTGACATTTAGTTGTTTTTTGAGGAAGATGTGTGATAAGGCTAATATTTTCATATGAAACTATTGAAAATCTTAAAATATGTAGAATAATGGTATGTCTAACTATGATAATTCAATTAATAAAGTTTTTTTTTTTGGTCGAAGGAGGGGAAGACAACAAGGTCTCCCCCAATTTATTAAATACTAAAAAATTACAACCGGACTTGTCGTGAAACCGTAGTCCCACTCAGATCCTCTAGTAACAACAAATTAACTGAATTAGGAACAAACTCCAATAAATGAAAATGATATATCATGGTTTTTACCCAGTTTAGACCATGATATAAGTCCAATATCTAGAGTCTTTGTTGTGTTTTGTGTTGGTTTTAGAGTCTTTAAAGGTACTAGAACGATTGGAGCTTAAAAGATGTTTACTGGGAGTTTTGGAGCATTGCGGAACGAAGTGGCGAAGATTGAAGTGAAGAGTCGAAATCTGAAGATGGTGTCGATCGACACCACCATGAGTGTCGATCGACCCAAAACTTAATCTGAAGAAGTCCGTTCGAAGCCCGAAAGTTCCAGATGTTTACTTTTAGGTTTCCACTCGATTTTGTACCTGTATATATACGTTTTCCAAGCCATTGTTTAGGCTTATGCTTTATTCTATTGATTTCTTACAGATATCTTTTAATAAAATCATGTTTTCTTCATTCGATATGTCTAAGTAAATCTCTTGTTAGGTTTAGGGATTTTCAAAGGTGTTTGATGAGTTGCTAGATCTGATTTAATTATTAGGATAATATCTTTAGAATGTTCTTCATCTTGACTTGTGATTAATGCTGATTTTAGATTCATGACTTGAAATCTGATATTAGGATAATTAATAGAAACGACAGTTTGATTGATTACCTGATCTAGTCTTTGATGAGCAAAATTCCTTTTCGCAAAGAAATTTGGTCTAGGATTTTGTGAACAATTGAACCTGAAATTAATGCTTGTTTAGATTCATAAGATTCGCAAAGGAATTTGGTTTTCTAGAATTTATTCATAGATAACTTCTGCAACGAAAGTTGATTGGTTTTATATTCGTGTTCATGTTCAGGAACTGTGCTTTAATATTCCTATCAATTGATTTATCTGCAATTCTGATTCACTTGAGATTTCCCTGTGCCTAACTATGTTTTAATTGATCTTTTCAACCGTTTAAATTGCTTTGTCTACTTGTTTTTGCATTCTTATTATCTTGCTTAGCTTAATCTGAATTTAATAATCTATTGAGTTTCTGATTCCCTGTGGATTCGATAACCTTAAGTGATACAGCTGATCTCTTAATTTGAGAGAGTAGGTCTAGGGTAAATTTGACCATATCAAATTTTGGCGCCGTTACCGGGGAATCTAGATCATTAGGTTTTTATTATTAGGATTTTGTCTAGGCTTTTATTTTTATTTTTGCTTTGCTAATTTCGTTTTCTTTTTGTTTTTTGTTTCAGGTACATGCCTGATACTAGAAGCAATCAAGAGAAGGAGCTAGTTAACTACAATCTCGAGAAGTTAGCACGTTTGGAACGTGAGAACAGGAGAGCAGTCCGAGAAGAAAGGATGGCTGCTATACCACCCATCAATTTGACTCTGGGAGATGATGGAATTCTGCGTGATCCGGTAGGATTGAAGAATTATGCGCAAGGACAGAGGATCAACGACGAGGAAAATTTGGAGATTCAGCTGCAGGGTGTCGCTCGACACCCACCGCCTGTCGAGCGACACGACGAGATACAAGGTGACGATCGACACCACCCCCTGGGTGTCGATCGACGCCTCATCCAGAATCATCAAAACGTCCAGAGGAATGAGGTGTACGCTCCGCAAGGAAGTACGCTAGTAGATTTTAACCGTCCAGAGCAATTCTATGCCAATAGATCTGCAATCCGTCCTCTAGCATTTTAGAGGAACGATTTCGAGCTGAAGCCATCATTCTTCTCCTTAGTTGCTCAGGAGCCTTTCTGTGGTTTTTCTCATGAAAACCCCATGGACCATATAGAGCGATTCGAGGATCTCGCATCTAGCATCAAGGCAAATGGAGTTTCTGAGGACTACCTGTTCTGCAAGCTTTTCCCATACTCTCTACATGGGGAAGCTAAGTATTGGCTAAAGACGCTTCCACCGGGCTCACTCACAAACTGGATGGACACAAAGAATGCTTTCTTAAGCAATTTCTTTGACGATGCAAAATCCGAGGATTTGAGAGCCAAGATTGCTACGTTCAAGCAGGGAGATTTCGAGGCATTCAAGGTTTCCTGGCACAGGTTCAAGGGCTATCAGAGAGACTGTCCTCATCACGGCTTCACAGATGTTCAGCTACTTAGCATCTTCTATAGAGGGATTACATTGAGATATGCAGTAACTTTGGATGCAGCGAGCAATGGGAACTTCATGACAAATTCGCCAGAGGCTACCTTGAGACTGATCGAGAATTTGGCCAACAACAACAGTGCCAAGAACTTGGACTACGAGAGGAGCCAGCAGAAGTAAGACATCAGTGGGAACCAGTTTGCAAAAGTCACCAGGAAACTCAACTCGATGCATAGTCTTCTAGCTGGGAAGAAGTCGGTTAGCTTTGCCCAAGAGGTTGAGACATTAGAGCCAGAGGATGTCAACTACATCAATGGGACTGGATTTCAGAAGCAAGTCTATGGCTCGTCCTATCAAAAGCCATATCAGAGCAACAACTATCAAAGGAATTACAGATCCTCTTCTTACCAGAAACCTCCTGAGCAGGACAACGAGATGAAGAATATGCTGGAGCAGATCCTAGAGGGCTAAGAAAAGATGACCGTGAGCTTCAATGGGAAGATGGATGCTATGTATCAGGACCTTGATGGAAAGATTTCAGCGCTAAGCACTCATGTCAAGAAGCTGGACGTTCAGGTGGCTCAAACTGCCAGTTCTATCAAGAGACAAGAGGGTTATCTTCCTGCGAAGACTGATGCTAACCTAAGGAGTGCTTGCAATGCTGTTCTGGCTACTCAGGAGGACTTTTTCGATGAGTTTGAGGCGATTTTTGGGTATGCAGAGCCAGTGTCGATCAAAACTACAGCTGAGCATCGATCGACACTTGATGAATTAGTCGATTCAGGTATCGAAGAGATGGTATCGATCGACACCACCTCTAGTGTCAATCGACACCCCGTCCTGACTTACGCAGAAATTGCGAAATCTTCAGTTCGAGCAGAGGAGAACGTCCATAAGGCCAAAGTCCCATTCCCCAGAGCTAGAAAGTCCAAACAGGAAGCTAAAGAGGCCATGTGCAAGAGAATGATTGAGAAGATCATTGTTGAGATGCCTCTAGTGGATGCAATTAAGCCTTCTCCTGCGATTCGAAGGTACGTCAAGCAAATGATTGCTAATAGAGTTAGTCCTGAAGAAGGAGCTTTGCTGACCAGAGATCTTCAAGCAATTCTGCTGAACGCTGCTCCAATCTCCAAGAAGAAGAGGAAAGAGGTAGTGGTTTCTCAAGAAGTAAGCGCGATGATTCAAAGCAGAATCCCAATCAAGCTACCAGATCCAGGAAACTTCGTGCTCGATTGTTCCATATCAACATGGCAGTTTCCTCATTCTCATTGTGATTTGGGGTCTGGTATTAATTTGATGCCACTTTCTGTTGCTTTTAAGCTTGGTATGACTGATTTCAGGTCCACTAGGATGTCTCTTCTCCTAGCTGATAGATCCAGGAGATTCCCAAAAGGGATTCATGAAGATATGCCTATCAAGATTCAGGATTGCATCATTCCTGCAGACTTTGTAGTCTTGGAGTATGATGATGAACCTGAAGATCCATTGATATTAGGAAGATCATTCTTGGCTACTGCTGGCGCTCAAATAGACGTGAGGAAGGGAAAGATAAAGCTTGACTTAGGTGATATTGTCATGGATTTTGACATGGAGAACACCAGGAGAAAATCCACCATCGATGGTCAAACTTTTTCAGTGGAAATTCTAGAAGATGAAGACTCAATCAAAGAGCTGGAGTCTAGTCCTTTATCTGTTGCTGAGAACGTCATTCCACTTATCCCATCCCACGATCCTCCCATTGAGCAAAGGTGTGAACCTCCTGTACTTAATTCTATCTCTTCCAATTTCATTAAAGTTGAAAAAGCGGTTACACGCTCATGCAAGCAACGAGTTCCTCGAAAGCTTGGTTTTTCTTTTGATGATTTTGCAGGAATTCCAAAGGAGCGTTCAAGGACTTCAAAACCGTTTGCAAAAATGCGAATTCTCATTTCTCCAGAGCTGAAAGATAAACGAGACGCAGTCGTTCAGACAATGGTGCAAAAGACGCAGAAACTCTTTCCTGGAATCATTCCATGGAAGAGTGCAGATCCTCCAGATATCTAGTTCCTCAACACAGTCATGCTAACAGACTAAAAACAAGCGCTTAATGGGAGGCAACCCATTTGTGAGTTTAATATTTATGTTTTCTTTTTATTTTCTTTTACAATTTTATGTTTGGTGTGTTTTTGGTTTTGATTTTTAGGAGATAAAAACGTGAGGATGAACTTCAGGAGCTTCTGTCGAGCGAAGCCATGATCAAATCACTCGACACTTGCGAAAATTCGTTGGTGTCGATCGACACCATAGACTGGGTCGATCGACACCCCCCTCCAAGTTAAGTTTTTCTTTTCAAAATTTTGATTCCTTCTGTTTTCTACCTATTTTATTCACCGATCTTAGACTTAATAACACTGGGGACAGTGTCGTTTAAGTCTGGGGGAGGTAGTTGCTAACTATTGTGTTTTCTTTTGAGTTTCTATGGTGTTTTTCAAATTTTTTTTGTTTTATTCGGGTCGAAACTCTCCTTTCCACTTGCTTTGAACAACACTCAAGGACCATTTCCAATGCAAGTTGATTGGTTTTACAAGATGGGTAACTGGAAGTGGATCGGTTTAACGGAGCGAGTTCAGATTTCTGGAGAACGCCAGAAAGACGTTGCAGACCCCGCCCTTAATCAACTTTAAAATTCTTGTCTTGGGCGTTGGAAATCGCAAGACTTGATCGAGGACGGACCGCTCTTGAAACTTCTTCCCGAATGACGAATACAACTGTCCTAGATCAAAAAGAAAAAGCCTCATGACCCTGTCTCCACAAGAACACTAGTAGTGAGCGCTTCTAGTGATCATAGAGATGCAAAGGATCGAATAAAAAAAATCTACAGAAAAGTGCAAGTCCAAAATCAGAAAAATCCTGAAGAAAAAGTTCAAAAATGGGCAGTGCATCTCTATGATATCCTTAATTGGATACAGTTTCAGAGGGAAGGGAGAGGGTGAAACGCAGGAAAATGTTAAAGGAAGCGAAAGAATCTAGAAGGTCCAACGATCGATATTCCCTCGATGAGACCGCACCTTAATAAATGAAAGGGGTTTGCGACTGAAAGTCTGAGTTTCTATAAGTAGTTTGGATTCAATCTGGAGGACTGCTAGACTTCTAGGGAAACATCGAAGTATCACCGGATTAGCTTTTCAAGGTATGTGGTTCCTAAAGGAGTGATAACACTGTTTTGCTTAGGGACAAGCAAAAAGCTAAGTCTGGGAGAGTTGATATATCATGGTTTTTACCCAGTTTAAGCCATGATATAAGTCCAATATCTAGAGTATTTTTTGTGTTTTGTGTTGGTTTTAGAGTCTTTAAAGGTACTAGGACGATTGGAGCTTAAAAGATGTTTAATGGAAGTTTTGGAGCATTGCGGAACGAAGTGGCGAAGATTAAAGTGAAGAGTCGAAATCTGAAGATGGTGTCGATCGACACCACCATGAGTGTCGATGGACACCCATGTCGACCAAGCCTAAAACTTAATCTGAAGAAGTCCGTTCGAAGCCCGAAAGTTCCAAATGTTTACTTTTAGGTTTCCACTCGATTTTGTACCTGTACGTTTTCCAAGCCATTGTTTAGGCTTATGTTTTATTCTATTGATTTCTTACATATATCTTTTAATAAAATCATGTTTTCTTCATTCGATATATGTCTAAGTAATTCTCTTGTTAGGTTTAAGGATTTTCAAAGGTGTTTGATGAGTTGCTAGATTTGATTTAATTATTAGGATAATATCTTTAGAATGTTCTTCATCTTGACTTGTGATTAATGCTGATTTTAGATTCATGACCTGAAATCTGATCTTAGGATAATTAATAGAAACGACAGTTTGATTGATTACCTGATCTACTCTTTGATGAGCAAAATTCCTTTTCGCAAAGAAATTTGGTCAAGGGTTTTGTGAACAATTGAACCTGAAATTAATTGTAACACCCGGTTTTTTTTTTAAAAGCGGAAATTCTCAATAATAAATTCATAAATATTAAACCAATAAACCAATAATTCAATTTCCAGAAAATAATAAATCTAGCAACCTAACCGGTTCACTAGAAATAAACATAAAACAGGAAACAATAGCAACCCTAATCATCCTCTCCCTAAAGCCGTGATTCCGCGGTCACAGTTTTCCTTTTCCTTTACCTGCAACACAATTGGGAAAACGAGTTGCGTAAGTATTTAACAAATACTTAGTGAGACAGTCGTCCCATCTACAGGCCATTTACTTGAATAAAGAAATACATGAAATACCAGGGTGATCAAACAATGCACGGAACAAGCAAACAACAAAAACAGGAACAGCAGGTCCCATGTCGATCGACAAGAAGCAATCATGTCGATCGACAGGCTTACACGACCCCGTGTCGATCGACAGAAAGCAATCCTGTCGATCGACAGGTACCTTTCTGTTCGATGGAGATTGGCCTATCCTCTCATGGCCAAATCTCTCCATCCCAATCGACCACCTGCGATTACCATTAACAAAAGCCACCAAAACACACAGCAAACAATCACATAACATCTATTCCTCAATCCAAGGACCTATGGTCGCGCACTCACCTTTGCCTAGAAACGGATGATTTTCGGATCGATCGGATAAAGGATCCGAAACACAGAGACACCCACGACCCTTAATGCTCTAACCCGATCAAAAACCACCAAGAACAACCGATTCATCAACAAGATTTTCCTTAAACTCGAAATACTTTTTCTATAAAAACAGAACCAACGCGATTTACTAAAATCGACGATGGGAACGGATTTTACCTCGGCCTTTTGATCTGAACCCAGATCCGAAAACTAGACGGAAAGATCTTTCCAACGACATATAAATCGTGGACTAACTCTCCCTGAATCTCCGTCAAAACTCCCTGCAATCTCACTGATCCTAAATCCGATTCTGCAGAAACCGCTTTCACGAAAACGGCGATATCTCTTAGCTCAGACATCCAAATAACAAACGAATTTGCCTCACGGCTAGCTAAGAGATAGGAGAACATACCTACAAAATTTCAGCTCAAACCGAAATGATCTTCCCATCCGATTGTTCGTTCCACCAAACGAAAACGGAACTTCCAAACCCAGAAAAAGGTTTCTTCTTCAACAAACACCAAAAACTATCAAGACTCACGAATTCTCCCACGAAACTCACGATTCTCTCTCTAATTTGCTCTGAAACAAGCTCAACAACCGCAGCTATTGATTTATAGAGAAATCCTTCACAACCCAAGCTAAACCGTTCGATATTTCTTTATAAAACCGAACCACCGACAGCTGTGTCGATCGACATACCTGTAGCGTCGATCGACAGGATTCCCAAAATTCAATCCCTTTGAAATTTTGATACGATTTAAGAAATTGTGTTAGCTTTCCAATGCAATTGGTTTTAGCTCATTCCGATAAGTATTGTGAGAGTTATCGACGATTTACTCAACATATATCGAAACTGTCGAAAATTTGGTTTGCGGATGTTACATTAATGCTTGTTTAGATTCATAAGATTCGCAAAGGAATTTGGTTTTCTAGGATTTATTCATAGATAACTTCTGCAACGAAAGTTGATTAGTTTTATATTCGTGTTCATGTTCAGGAACTGTGCTTTAATATTCCTATCAATTGATTTATCTACAATTCTGATTCACTGGAGATTTCCCTGTGCCTAGCTATGTTTTAATTGATCTTGTCAACCGTTTAAATTGCTTTGTCTACTTGTTTTTGCATTCTTATTATCTTGCTTAGCTTTATCTGAATTTAATAATCTATTGAGTTTCTGATTCCCTGTGGATTCGATAACCTTAAGTGCTACAACTGATCTCTTAATTTGAGAGAGTAGGTCTAGGGTAAATTTGACCATATCAGAAAACCCAACGGTAAACTAAACGCCTAGTTCGCTAACCCATCCGTAAGACGATTAGCCTCCCTATACACATGAGATATACGGACTATCCAGTCCCTTGATATGAAGCCATGACACAAACGCACCAGGAACGACAGCGGATGCGATGCACTAATCCCTGTCTTAGGAAAACCCACCACCATTTCTGAATCGACCTCCACCTCCACTCGTGTGACTCGCCTCTCCCAAGCAACAACCAAATAGCTAACGGTGCCGAGCATATCCCTATGTTTAGCGCAAACCCCACACACCAAGAACCTTCCCCATCCCGTAAAACTCCCCCGGCGGCAGCTAACCCAGGATTACCCCATGACGCCCCATCAGAGTTGAATTTCATCCATCCCTCACTTGGCCGTTCCCATGCTATCAACCTCTCTATTCGGGCCATTTGGGGCCGTGATTGAGTCCTCTCATTAAGTGAGCTAAAGAAACCCCTTGCGCCAAATCTTTCAAGAAGCGAACCCTTTCACGACATTTCGCATTAGTTCCAAAAACGTTTCCACAACGCCACTTCCATCCCCACCAAATACTCATCGCAAACAAAGTAGACCACGTACTCTCTCCCATACGTGTATTATCTCCCAAGTTCCCATATAACCATCCGATAAGATCCATGGTAAAGAACTCTCCTCTTGTCCTAGATGGTATCAAACGACGCCACACTCCTTCCATCGCCGGACAGTCACGTAAAATATGCATGATTGTCTCTTCTCCGCTCTTACAAACCTCGCACAAACCCGTATTGCTAATATGCCTCCTTTGCCTCTCAACATTAGTCATCAAAACTTGATGTACCCCCAACCAAGTAAATATCCGAACCCTTTCAGGTACTATCAATCTCCAAACCCGATGAAAGAGCAAGCTCATATTAACTCTAGGTATCTCATCTAAAGTTAACAAAGAATATGCCGATTTAACTAAAAATTGTCCATCCGGGTTTCCTCCCCAAGAGATCCTATCCACTGCCCCGGTAACATTGTCTAAGACCACCGAACGGAGACGTAAAATCACATCCTTAGAAACATATAATTCAATTTGCGGGAACAACCAGCCTATCCCATTGTGCCATAACTCACAGACTCGAACATTCAACATCTCAGTTGGTAACAGCACCATAACCACCTCCTTCAATGGCTTATCCAAAAGCTAGGCATCCTCCCAAAACCGAATCCTTTGCCCGTTACCAATTACCCAACTTATTCCCGCACTGATCACCTCTCTCAAGCCCACGCCCACACTCCTCAAGGTCGACGACCACGTGCTTTTTGGTATCAACCAAGACTCATCATGATTCTCTTTCATCTTATATTTGCATCTTAACTCTCTTGTCTAGAGACTTTGATGATCCTGTAGTAATCTCCATCCTAGCTTAGCAAGAAGAGCCTTATTCATATCCAAAGCCGCACGAATTCCTAACCCGCCTTCACATTTTGAGCGACACACTTTCTTCCAACTTACTAAATGTTGTCTTTGCATCCCATTCTCACCTCCCCGAAGGAACGACCTCATTACTTTTTCCAAACTATTAAGCGTTGACTTTGGTAATAAAATCGTACTCATAGTATGAATCGATATTGACAAAATAACTAATTTAGTAAGCGTCAATCTTCCTGCAAAACTCAGACATCTTCCTTTCCAACCAGCCAGCCGAGAAGAAACTCTCTCCAGAATATCCCCAAACGTTGTTTTATTAATCCTTTTTTGCAAAACCGGCATACCGAGATACTTTCCTAACTCCCGTGTCGATTTGATACCACTCTCATCACTAATCAACTTCCCTAATGATATATCATGGGTTTTACCCAGTTTAAGCCATGATATAAATCCAATATCTAGAGTCTTTGTTGTATGTTTGTGTTGAATTTAGAGTCTTTACAGGTACTAGGACGATTGGAGCTTAAAAGATGTTTACTGGAAGTTTTGGAGCATTGCGGAATGAAGTGGCGAAGATCGAAGTGAAGAGTCGAAATCTAAAGATGGTGTCGATCGACACCCATGTCGACCAAGCCCAAAACTTAATCTGAAGAAGGCCGTTCGAAGCCCAAAAATTCCAGATGTTTACTTTTAGGTTTCCAGTCGGTTTTGTACCTCTATATATACGTTTTTACAGCCATTGTTGAGGCTTATGCTTTATTCTATTGAATTCTTAGAGATATCTTTTAATAAAATCATGTTTTCTTCATTCGATATGTCTGAGTAATTCTCTTGTTAGGTTTAGGGATTTTCAAAGGCATTTGATGAGTTGCTAAATCTGATTTAATTATTAGGATAATATCATTAGAATGTTCTTCATCTTGGCTTGAGTTTATTTCTGATTTTAGATTCATGACCTGAAATATGATCTTAGGATATTTAATAGAAATGACAGGTTTATTGATTTACTGATCTAGTCTTTGATGAGCAAAATTTCTTTTCGCAAATAAATTTGGTTTAGGATTTTGTGAACAATTGAACCTGAAATTAATGCTTGTTTAAATTCATAGGATTCACAAAGAAATTTGGTTTTCTAGGATTTATTGATAGACAACTTCTACAACGAAAGTTGATTAGTTTTATATTCGTGTTCATGTTCAGGAATTGTGCTTTAATATTCCTATCAATTGATTTATCTGCAATTCTGATTCACTGGAGATTTCCCTGTGCCTAGTGCTTTTCCTTATTGAATTTACAACCGTTTTAATTGCTTGCTTTGATTTACATGCATTAATATCATCCTGCCTAGCTTAGTCTGAATTTATTAATGTATTGTGTTTATCTGATTCCCTGAGGATTCGATCTCTAAATACTGCATCTTATCTCTTAATTTGAGAGAGTAGGTCTTGGGTAAATTTGATTTTGGCGCCGTTGCCGGGGAGTCAATTACCATTAGATTACTATTATTAGGATTTTGATTAGAATTTTTTTATTTTATTTTTCTGCTAGTTTCGTCTTTGTCTTTTTATCATGATCAAATCGCTCGACACTTGCAAATATTTCATGGTGTCGATCGACACCATTGATAGTGTCGATCGACACCCCCTCCAATATACGTTTTTCTTTGCAAAATTTTGATTCCTTCTGTTTTCTACTTATTTTATTCACCGATCTTAGGCTTAATAACACTGGGGACAATGTCGATAACTTCTGCAACGAAAGTTGATTAGTTTTATATTCGTGTTCATGTTCAGGAACTGTGCTTTAATATTCCTATCAATTGATTTATCTGCAATTCTGATTCACTGGAGATTTCCCTGTGCCTAGCTATGTTTTAATTGATTTTATCAACCGTTTAAATTGCTTTGTCTACTTGTTTTTGGATTCTTATTATCTTGCTTAGCTTAATCTGAATTTAATAATCTATTGAGTTTCTGATTCCCTGTGGATTCGATAACCTTAAGTGCTACAACTGATCTCTTAATTTGAGAGAGTAGGTCTAGGGTAAATTTGACCATATCAGAAAACCCAACGGTAAACTAAACGCCTAGTTCGCTAACCCATCCGTAAGACGATTAGCCTCCCTATACACGTGAGATATACGGACTATCCAGTCCCTTGATATGAAGCCATGGCACAAACGCACCAGGAACGACAGCGGATGCGATGCACTAATCCCTGTCTTAGGAAAACCCACCACCATTTCTGAATCGACCTCCACCTCCACTCGTGTGACTCGCCTCTCCCAAGCAACAACCAAACAGCTAACGGTGCCGAGCATATCCCTATGTTTAGCGCAAACCCCACACACCAAGAACCTTCCCCATCAGAAGATCTGCCCAATGACCACCCCAATCCAGCACACACATCCTCAGCAAATCCTCCATAGTCTGAATAGTCCTCTCTGACTGCCCATCAGTCTGCGGATGATAAGCCGTACTCATATGCACCTTAGTGCCCATCTCTGCCTGGAACGCACCCCAGAACTCAGACGCAAACCGGGGATCTCGATCTGAAACAATACTGGCTGGCACCCCATGCAATCTCACAATCTGCTGCACAAACCTCTTAGCCAACTTAGCCGCTCCATCGGTCTTCTTAATAGCCAAGAAGTGTGAAGTCTTAGTCAACCTGTCTACGATAACCCAAATAGCATCATACGTCCGCGAGGTAGGCAATCCAACCACAAAATCCATCGTAATCATATCCCACTTCCACTCCGGAATGGGTAGACTCCGCAATAAACCGCTCGGAACCTTGTGCTCTGCTTTGACCAACGAACACGTGTTACACTTGGAAACAAAAGCAGCCACATCTCTCTTCATCCCGACCCAGTGATAATACCGTTTGAGATCCCGGTACATCTTGGTCGCACCCGGATGAATCGAGAACTTGTGCGCATGAGCCTCGCTCAGAATCTCGTGTCATAGTGCCTCATCTCGAGGAACAAATACTCGACCACAAATCAAAATCGTCCCATTCGAAGAGACCACAACTCAGAATCCACGGCTCGCGATAAGCCGATCAAACTCTGATCACTATGCTGAGCCACTCTGATCCTACTGAGAAGATCTGCCTGATCAACTGCCTCTAAGCCCAAAGGCTCCTCCAAAATCACACAGAGACGCAACGTGCTGATCTCGCCCACCAAAACCTCGATCTCCCGCTCACGGGCTGAATCGAACCTCCGCCGACTCAAGGCATCTGCTACCTGATTAGCCTTGCCCGAAAGATAAATGATCTCCAGATCGTAATCCGCCAACAACTCAACCCAGCGTCTCTGTCTCATATTCAGCAACGGCTGAGTGAAGATATGCTGCAGATTCTTGTGATCCGTAAAAATCTGCACTCTCCCTCCATAAAGGTATGACCTCCAAATCTTCAGAGCGAACACTATTGCTCCCAATTCTAGATCATGCGTAGGCCGATTATGCTCACTACCCTGCAACTGCCTCGAAGCAAAAGCGTTGACTCGACCTTCTTGCATCAAAACGCAACCCAGGCCAACTCCTGAAGCATCAGTATACACAGTGTATGGCTTCCCCGGGTCGGGTAATGCCAACACCGGCGTACTAGTCAACATCTCCTTGAGTCTCGCAGAACTCTCCTCGCCCTCCGGCGACTCGACAAACCGAACATCCTTACCAGACAACTTTGTCATCTGCTGCGCCATACACGCAAAGTCCTTGACGAATCTCCGATAATAACCTGCCAGACCTAAGAACTCCTGCCTCGGTCGCACCACTCGATTTAGGCCAATCTCGAATAGCCCCAATCCTAGCCGAATCCACAGGAACTCCTTCTGCAAAACAATGGCCCAGAAACCCATCTCTCGCTGCCACAACTGCACTTGCTTCACTTAACATACAACTTCTGATCCCAAAGCTTCTCAAGAACCAACCGCAAATGAGCCTCATGCTCCCCAGAATCCCTCAGATACCTCATGATACCCACTATGAACAAACGCGTTCAGGTAAACCTCGATCATGACGCAGCCTCTGGTGCTTACCACAAGCACATTAAACAAACAAAAAGCTTCGCCACGACACGAAATGCACAAAACCGACCTTGTTTCGCCCCGAACTTACGATGCCAGATTCTCAATCCACTAGGTTTGGCGGTCGTTTGTAAAACAATCAAACAAAAACATGTACAACCGCCCGTCAGCCCCGATTTGGGTTTTATATCGCTGCATCGGTTATCGAGACTCAACCAAGGCCAGCCTCATCAGCAATACCTCGACTCGCAACTTGAGCCTCCCGTACTGTCTATCACAGACCATAAACCTGACTGCTCCAGCCAACACTACACGAGATTCCCACTCGTTCCACAACAGTCCCACATGGACCAAAATCCCGGCCTGCCACAGCCGATACCACACGAGATCCTCCCCTGATCTCCGAGGCTCCCTCTAATCCACATACAAACACATACCACCCGCACTCTCGGGACACCTCCCTTGAGCCAATGGTTCTAGGGATCTCACATCCCCGCAAGAGATCTCACATCCCTTGCTACTTATTCCGGGAACACGCTTCCCAATAAGAACACATGAGAACACATATCTCCTCGGATTAGAGCCGCCTCACATGGTATAATCTCAATATTCCCAGCCCGGAATATCCTCGCAAAAACGACCAACCAAATACACAACACAAGAACCACACATCTCCAACCTAGATGAAAATAAATAAGGAACACCATCTTATAAATAACGAACTACAACAATCCAGCAACAAAAACACCAAAGCTCAAAATCTGAAACTGGAACAAACCAAAAGAACAACACCAGCTCAAACCTCGAACTGCTCATCTAGGTCCTCGGCTGCTACAAGAGCCTTCATCAGCTCTGCCCTCGAGGCATACCTAGAAACCATGCCCGGCTTCTTCAGCCCGATCCGAAGCCCCGCCATGAACTTGCCCATCTGGGCTCGCTCCTCATCCATGCCGCTACTCGCATAGACTACCAGCCTGCTGAACTCAGCATCATACTCACGCACTGATCGGTTGCCCTGAACCAGACTCTGGAACTGCAACTCTAACTGCACCACAGCTTCTTGAGGAAAATATCGGGCATTAAACTCGCCCAAGAATTCTCCCCAAGTCCACAATGTTCGCCTCCTCCTGGCTTGCACTCCTGACCACCAGAGACGAGTATCGTCCTCCAAGAACTCCACCGCTAGATCCACACAGAACTCATCAGGACATCTGAGGATACGAAGTCTTCGCTCAACCCTGAATCTCCACTGGCTTCCTCTGGCCTCCCACTACCCGAGAAAGACAAAGGCCCCATGAGCACCAACTCCTTAGACCATGCAAGATACTGCTCCCTCTGGGCCTCCACCAGAGTCAGCACTGGTACCGCACCCGGTAACCGCTCCAAAATAAAGGCTAGCATCTTAGACACCTGATCCTCTAGATCCTGAACTCCGCCTCAAGCATTACCCGCACCCGGGTCTCTCCCCGCACCCGCAGCTCTGGCACTAACTCCGGCTTCAGCTGAACCAACCGACAGCTGATAGAGCCCTCTGACAACTCCTGATACACTGGCAAGCCGACCACCTGATCCGATGATTCACTCTGAGTCTCCCACTCGAACGGCTTAACCACGCGGCCCCGACCACGACCACGACCACAACTCCGGCCTCCACGGCCACTAGCTCTGCCACCACGACCTCTCAGAACTCTAGCCATCACACATTGCACCTAACACAAGCGCACACTAAGACACAAGGTCTCACAAACCAAAAACACAAAACAAATACTTACCGCGGAATCTCTTTAAAGGCTTGAAGAGGATGATTCTAAGACTATAATTGACTAAGCACACATAACCAATTTAAACACATAGTCTCAGCTCCTCAAAATCACTACTAGCCCTAGAACCGTTAGGGCTCTGATACCAAAATGTAACACCCGGTTTGTTTTTTTTTTAAAGCGGAAATTCTCAATAATAAATTCATAAATATTAAACCAATAAACCAATAATTCAATTTCCAGAAAGATAATAAATCTAGCAACTTAACCGGTTCACTAGAAATAAACATAAAACAGGAAACAATAGCAACCTTAATCATCCTCTCCCTAAAGCCGTGATTCCGTGGTCACAGTTTTCCTTTTCCTTTACCTGCAACACAATTGGGAAAACGAGTTGCGTAAGTATTTAACAAATACTTAGTGAGACGGTCGTCCCATCTACAGGCCATTTACTTGAATAAAGAAATACATGAAATACCAGGGTTATCAAACAATGCACGGAACAAGCAAACAACAAAAACAGGTACAGCAGGTCCCATGTCGATCGACAGGCTTACACGACCCCGTGTCGATCGACATAAAGCAATCATGTCGATCGACAGGTACCTTGCTGTTCGATGGAGATTGGCCTATCCTCTCATGGCCAAATCTCTCCATCCCAATCGACCACCTGCGATTACCATTAACAAAAGCCACCAAAACACACAACAAACAATCGCATAACATCTATTCCTCAATCCAAGAACCTATGGTCGCGCACTCACCTTTGCCTAGAAACGGATGATTTTCGGATCGATCGGATGAAAAATCCGAAACACAGAGACACCCACGACCCTTACTGCTCTAACCCTATCAAAAACCACCAAGAACAACCGATTCATCAACAAGATTTTCCTTAAACTCGAAATACTTTTTCTATAAAAACAGAACCAACGCGATTTACTAAAATCGACGTTGGGAACGGAGTTTACCTCGGATATTTGAACTGAACCCAGATCCGAAAACTAGACGGAAAGATCTTTCCAACGACATATAAATCGTGGACTAACTCTCCCTGAATCTCCGTCAAAACTCCCCGCAATCTCACTGATCCTAAATCCGATTCTGCAGAAACCGCTTTCACGAAAACGGCGATATCTCTTAGCTCAGACATCCAAATAACAAACGGATTTGCCTCACGGCTAGATAAGAGATAGGAGAACATACCTACAAAATTTCGGCTCAAACCGAAATGATCTTCCCATCCGATTGTTCGTTCCACCAAAAGAAAACGGAACTTCCAAACCCAGAAAAAGGTTTCTTCTTCAACAAACACCAAAAACTCTCAAGACTCACGAATTCTCCCACGAAACTCACGATTCTCTCTCTAATTTGCTCTGAAACAAGCTCAACAACCGCAGCTATTGATTTATAGAGAAATCCTTCACAACCCAAGCTAAACCGTTCGATATTTCTTTATAAAACCGAACCACCGACAGCTGTGTCGATCGACATACCTGTAGCGTCGATCGACATGATTCCCAAAATTCAATCCCTTTGAAATTTTGATACAATTTAAGAAATTGTGTTAGCTTTCCAATGCAATTGGTTTTGGCTCATTCCGATAAGTATTGTGAGAGTTATCGACGATTTACTCAACATATATCGAAACTGTCGAAAATTTGGTTTGCGGATGTTACATTAATGCTTGTTTAGATTCATAAGATTCGCAAAGGAATTTGGTTTTCTAGGATTTATTCATAGATAACTTCTGCAACGAGAGTTGATTAGTTTTATATTCGTGTTCATGTTCAGGAACTGTGCTTTAATATTCCTATCAATTGATTTATCTACAATTCTGATTCACTGGAGATTTCCCTGTGCCTAGCTATGTTTTAATTGATCTTGTCAACCGTTTATATTGCTTTGTCTACTTGTTTTTGCATTCTTATTATCTTGCTTAGCTTTATCTGAATTTAATAATCTATTGAGTTTCTGATTCCCTGTGGATTCGATAACCTTAAGTGCTACAACTGATCTCTTAATTTGAGAGAGTAGGTCTAGGGTAAATTTGACCATATCAGAAAACCCAACGGTAAACTAAACGCCTAGTTCGCTAACCCATCCGTAAGACGATTAGCCTCCCTATACACGTGAGATATACGGACTATCCAGTCCCTTGATATGAAGCCATGACACAAACGCACCAGGAACGACAGCGGATGCGATGCACTAATCCCTGTCTTAGGAAAACCCACCACCATTTCTGAATCGACCTCCACCTCCACTCGTGTGACTCGCCTCTCCCAAGCAACAACCAAATAGCTAACGGTGCCGAGCATATCCCTATGTTTAGCGCAAACCCCACACACCAAGAACCTTCCCCATCCCGTAAAACTCCCCCGGCGGCAGCTAACCCAGGATTACCCCATGACGCCCCATCAGAGTTGAATTTCATCCATCCCTCACTTGGCCGTTCCCATGCTATCAACCTCTCTATTCGGGCCATTTGGGGCCGTGATTGAGTCCTCTCATTAAGTGAGCTAAAGAAACCCCTTGCGCCAAATCTTTCAAGAAGCGAACCCTTTCACGACATTTCGCATTAGTTCCAAAAACGTTTCCACAACGCCACTTCCATCCCCACCAAATACTCATCGCAAACAAAGTAGACCACGTACTCTCTCCCATACGTGTATTATCTCCCAAGTTCCCATATAACCATCCGATAAGATCCATGGTAAAGAACTCTCCTCTTGTCCTAGATGGTATCAAACGACGCCACACTCCTTCCATCGCCGGACAGTCACGTAAAATATGCATGATTGTCTCTTCTCCGCTCTTACAAACCTCGCACAAACCCGTATTGCTAATATGCCTCCTTTGCCTCTCAACATTAGTCATCAAAACTTGATGTACCCCCAACCAAGTAAATATCCGAACCCTTTCAGGTACTATCAATCTCCAAACCCGATGAAAGAGCAAGCTCATATTAACTCTAGGTATCTCATCTAAAGTTAACAAAGAATATGCCGATTTAACTGAAAATTATCCATCCGGGTTTCCTCCCCAAGAGATCCTATCCACTGCCCCGGTAACATTGTCTAAGACCACCGAACGGAGACGTAAAATCACATCCTTAGAAACATATAATTCAATTTGCGGGAACAACCAGCCTATCCCATTGTGCCATAACTCACAGACTCGAACATTCAACATCTCAGTTGGTAACAGCACCATAACCACCTCCTTCAATGGCTTATCCAAAAGCTAGGCATCCTCCCAAAACCGAATCCTTTGCCCGTTACCAATTACCCAACTTATTCCCGCACTGATCACCTCTTCAAGCCCACGCCCACACTCCTCAAGGTCGACGACCACGTGCTTTTTGGTATCAACCAAGACTCATCATGATTCTCTTTCATCTTATATTTGCATCTTAACTCTCTTGTCCAGAGACTTTGATGATCCAGTAGTAATCTCCATCCTAGCTTAGCAAAAAGAGCCTTATTCATATCCAAAGCCGCACGAATTCCTAAACCGCCTTCACATTTTGAGCGACACACTTTCTTCCAACTTACTAAATGTTGTCTTTGCATCCCATTCTCACCTCCCCGAAGGAACGACCTCATTACTTTTTCGAAACTATTAAGCGTTGACTTTGGTAATAAAATCGTACTCATAGTATGAATCGATATTGACAAAATAAGTGATTTAGTAAGCGTCAATCTTCCTGCAAAACTCAAACATCTTCCTTTCCAACCAGCCAGCCGAGAAGAAACTCTCTCCAGAATATCCCCAAACGTTGTTTTGTTAATCCTTTTTTGCAAAACCGGCATACCGAGATACTTTCCTAACTCCCGTGTCGATTTGATACCACTCTCATCACTAATCAACTTCCCTAATGATATATCATGGGTTTTACCCAGTTTAAGCCATGATATAAATCCAATATCTAGAGTCTTTGTTGTGTTTTGTGTTGAATTTAGAGTCTTTACAGGTACTAGGACGATTAGAGCTTAAAAGATGTTTACTGGAAGTTTTGGAGCATTGCGGAATGAAGTGGCGAAGATCGAAGTGAAGAGTCGAAATCTAAAGATGGTGTCGATCGACACCCATGTCGACCAAGCCCAAAACTTAATCTGAAGAAGGCCGTTCGAAGCCCAAAAATTCCAGATGTTTACTTTTAGGTTTCCAGTCGGTTTTGTACCTCTATATATACGTTTTTACAGCCATTGTTGAGGCTTATGCTTTATTCTATTGAATTCTTAGAGATATCTTTTAATAAAATCATGTTTTCTTCATTCGATATGTCTGAGTAATTCTCTTGTTAGGTTTAGGGATTTTCAAAGGTGTTTGATGAGTTGCTAAATCTGATTTAATTATTAGGATAATATCATTAGAATGTTCTTCATCTTGGCTTGAGTTTATTTCTGATTTTAGATTCATGACCTGAAATATGATCTTAGGATATTTAATAGAAACGACAGGTTTATTGATTTACTGATTTAGTCTTTGATGAGCAAAATTTCTTTTCGCAAATAAATTTGGTTTAGGATTTTGTGAACAATTGAACCTGAAATTAATGCTTGTTTAAATTCATAGGATTCACAAAGAAATTTGGTTTTCTAGGATTTATTGATAGACAACTTCTACAACGAAAGTTGATTAGTTTTATATTCGTGTTCATGTTCAGGAATTGTGCTTTAATATTCCTATCAATTGATTTATCTGCAATTCTGATTCACTGGAGATTTCCCTGTGCCTAGTGCTTTTCCTTATTGAATTTACAACCGTTTTAATTGCTTGCTTTGATTTACATGCATTAATATCATCCTGCCTAGCTTAGTCTGAATTTATTAATCTATTGTGTTTATCTGATTCCCTGAGGATTCGATCTCTAAATACTGCATCTGATCTCTTAATTTGAGAGAGTAGGTCTTGGGTAAATTTGATTTTGGCGCCGTTGCCGGGGAGTCAATTACCATTAGATTACTATTATTAGGATTTTGTTTAGATTTTATTTTTGTTTTTATTTTTCTGCTAGTTTCGTCTTTGTCTTTTTGTCATGATCAAATCGCTCGACACTTGCAAATATTTCATGGTGTCGATCGACACCATTGACAGTGTCGATCGACACCCCCTCCAGGTTACGTTTTTCTTTTCAAAATTTTGATTCCTTCTGTTTTCTACTTATTTTATTCACCGATCTTAGGCTTAATAACACTGGGGACAATGTCGTTTAAGCCTAGGGAGGTAGTTGCTAATTATTGTGTTTTCTTTTGATTTTTATTGTGTTTTTCAAAAATTTTTGTTTTATTCGGGTCGAAACTCTTTTTTTCAACTTGCTTTGAACAACACTCAAGGACCATTTCCGATGCAAGTTTGCTGGTTTTAGTGAAGTGGGTAACTGGAGGTGGACCGGTTTAACGGAGCGAGTTCAGATTTCTGGAGAATGCCAGAAAGATGTTACAGACCCCGCCCTAATGAATCTTTAATTTCTTGTCAAGGGCGTTGGAAATCGCAAGACTTGATTCAGCTTCCAAACACTTGAAAGATATATCATGGTTTTTACCCAGTTTAAGCCATGATATAAGTCCAACATCTAGAGTCTTTGTTGTGTTTTGTGTTGGTTTTAGAGTCTTTACAGGTACTAGGACGATTGGAGCTTAAAAGATGTTTACTGGAAGCTTTGGAGCATTGCGGAACGAAGTGGCGAAGATCAAAGTGAAGAGTCAAAATTTGAAGATGGTGTCGATCGACACCCATGTCGACCAAGCCCAAAACTTAATCAAAAGAAGTCCGTTCGAATCCCGAAAATTCTAGATGTTTACTTTTCGGTTTCCAGTCGGTTTTGTACCTCTATATATATGTTTTTACAGCCATTGTTGAGGCTTATGCTTTATTCTATTGAATTCTTAGAGATATCTATTAATAAAATCATGTTTTCTTCATTCGATATGTCTGAGTAATTCTCTTGTTAGGTTTAGGGATTTTCAAAGGTGTTTGATGAGTTACTAGATCTGATTTAATTATTAGGATAATATCAGTAGAATGTTCTTCATCTTTGCTTGAGTTTATTGCTGATTTTAGATGCATGACCTGAAATCTGATCTTAGGATATTTAATAGAAACGATAGTTTTATTGATTTCCTGATCTAGTCTTTGATGAGCAAAATTCATTTTCGCAAAGAAATTTGGTTTCGGATTTTGTGAACAATAGAACCTGAAATTAATGCTTGTTTAGATTCATAGGATTCACAAAGAAATTTGGTTTTCTAGGATTTATTCATAGATAACTTCTGCAACGAAAGTTGATTAGTTTTATATTCGTGTTCATGTTCAGGAACTGTGCTTTAATATTCCTATTAATTGATTTATCTGCAATTCTGATTCACTGGAGATTTCCCTGTGCCTAGTGCTTTTCCTTATTGAATTTACAACCGTTTTAATTGCTTGCTTTGATTTACTTGCATTAATATCATCCTGCCTAGCTTAGTCTGAATTTATTAATCTATTGTGTTTATCTGATTTCCTGAGGATTCGATCCCTAAATACTGCATCTGATCTCTTAATTTGAGAGAGTATGTCTAGGGTAAATTTGACCATATCAGCTAACTCACGAGAAACATTCCTGGAGAAAAAAATCTTAGATTTCTCCAAGCTAATCTTCTGACCCGACGCAACACAAAAACTCTTCAAAACACGCTTTATGATTCTTATCTGTGCCACCGAAGCTTCAACGAAGAGAATTAAATCATCCGCAAAGCATATATGATAGAGTTTGGGACCTCCGCGTGATAGGGAGATGGGTTTCCATTCTCCTGAATTTATCGCATTATCTATCAAATGACAAAGCCGCTCAAGACATAAGATAAAGAGATACGGTGACAAAGGATCACCTTGGCGTAATCCTCTCTTTGGCTTGAACAAGACTGATTTCTCCCCATTCCATAACAAGTTCATAGAGGGACCCGTAACACTTGACATGATCCAAGAGACCCACTTCTCTGGAAATCTCGCAGCAATCAAAGTATCCTCCAAAAAATCCCATCGTATGCGATCATATGCTTTCTCAAGGTCAAGCTTTAACAACATCCAACCTTTCTTTCCCTTCTTACGCCGCATCGAATGAACCACTTCCTGTACAATGACAATGTTATCCGAGCTCAACCGGCCTGGTATAAAACTCGGTTGAGCTGGTCCAATAAGTTGTGGCATCACCATCTTCATTCTTGTAACTAAAGCTTTAGTAATGGTTTTAAAGATCACATTACATAAGCTAATTGGATGAAATTGTGTTATTTTCTCCGGTTTACCAACCTTTGGAATTAACACCACCAAAGCATCATTTAATTCCTCTGGTAAATGTCCCGTCTCAAAAAATTCCAACACAAATTTCTGCACCGAGCTCCCAACAACATCCCAACACTCTTGATAGAAAACATGTTGAAAACCATCCGCCCCAGGGGCCTTAAACTTCCCCATACTCTTGATTGCCCCTTCAATATCAGCGTTCGTAAAAGGCCTGTTCAAACCCTGAACCTCATTCTGATTTAAAACCGTGAACCCCACTCTCGGCAAAGAGTCCACCACCAAATCGACATCCTCCATAGAATACAACCGTGTGTAATACTCAATCGCTAGTTTCTCAAGCTCTGCCAGATTCGAAAGCCATCGACCATCATTATCTTGCAACATCTCAATTCGATTTCTCCTTGGCCAAATTATCGTTGTTGTATAGAAGTATTTAGTATTGCGGTCACCAAGTGCTATCCCCTTCTCTCGTGATTTCTAAAACCAAAGAACCTCTTCTTGTTCTAAAACAACATCAAGCTCCTTAAGTAACATTGTTTCCTTCTCGAGTAAAGCATTAGTTTGGACCAACTCCTGCTGATCTTGGACATACTTTATCTCGGCCATTAGTTCTTCTTTTCGTTTATGGATATTTCCAAAGACTTCTTGGTTCCATCTATTAAGCTTTGCACTCAGCCCCTTTAAAGCTTGCGGCGTTGAAATTTCTCCATTCCACGAATTCATTAACATCCCCTTAAAACTCTCATGTGTTAACCAAGCGGCTTCAAACCGAAAAGGCCTCCTCTTCGGGTCCTGTATTACCGGAGAGCATGTCTGTATAAACATAGGAGCATGATCCGAGGACAAGAACGGCAAGTGACTCACCAAAGCCTCTTACCACTTCAAGCGCGCACTTGCATTACAAAAAACCGGATCCAACCTCTTAGCAATATACGTACGTGTATCACGTCCTCTCTTCCAAGTAAATTTATTATCTTTAAAGCCCATATCGATCAGGGATAAACCATTCACCCAATCTCCAAAAGCCAATGAATCCATTGATAATTGTTCGTTCCCACTGGTTCTTTCGTCAATTCTAATGATTGTGTTGAAATCCCCACCAACAATCACTGGTTCTACTAGGTTCTCAATAACTCCTTTCAATTGGTCCCACAAAACACTCCTTTGACTGACAGTCGGAGCCGCATAAACCTCAACCACACGAAGAATCTCTGATCCCTCTTCAACCTTAGCATGTATGTATTGGGCCGACGATTCAACAATGGTAACCTCTCTGATACCATTCCTCCACCAGAGCCAAAGACCACCGCTTTGCCCCACCTTGTCAACTCTAAAAGAGTTCTCAATACCTAACCCGTGACAAATTTGCCTCGCTCTATCTCCTCCGGCATGTGTTTCAAAGATGGCAAGAATATCCGTTTGAAACCTCTTGAGCATATACCGAATTGATCTTCTAAAATTGGGTTTATTCGCCCCCCGACAGTTCCATAATAGTAAATTCATTATTATGCACGAAATTCAAATCAATTGGACCACCGGGGCAAGCCGTTATGCTGCGACCACAACCATCGCATCCCCCACTATCCCCTCTTCCGCAGTTCCATCATCTCTCCCATGCGGGTCCTGAAGCCCTGACTGTATCACTTGCAAGGATGGCTCCGAGCTTGACATCATGTTCACTGGTTCAGCTCTCCCATCCGTTCCCATCATAAACACTCCACCAGGTTGACCTGCATCTTCACTTACCATTCTCAGTCTCTTGCCTGAGCTCGAGAGCTCTGTATCCTGCTTGTTTGGACCGAAAATAAGTCCTGTCATGGGCTTATTTTGCTGCCTCCTATTTTTAAGCCCATTAGCATACCCCTGCTTAGATTGTACAATCCTTTTTTTCCTTTACTCCCCCTTTATTACTCCCTTTCCTATTTTGAACTCTTCCCTCCGAAAATCCTTTATTAATACTCATAATATTTTTGCCATTATTATGAGGATTTGCCAGATTCTCATTCTCCTTATTTGCTTCCGTAGATATAGAAACTTCCCCTGACTCTTGCGTTATCATATCAGCATCTAATCTTCCAAAAACATTAGTTAATGCAATCTCCTGATTTTTCGGGATTTCCCTTAACTGCCTCCCATCTCCACCTTTGGATCCGCCAGCAACAAAGGTAGCCGGTTTGGCCGGTTGTCCGGACCGCCGTCCTGATCTCCTAACAACCGTGAATTCGTTGGCCTCTCTAGACTTCTCCGGTATTCTCATCTCCCTGCTCCCCACCGGAACCTCTACCGATCGCACCGGAGCTCCCTTGGGGCAATTATGTACCATGTGGCCATATAACCCACAAAGTGAACAAATGTTTGTTAGCCCTTCATATGACACAAAGTACCTTTGAAGATTAATCATAATAGATCCTTTAAGGGGTTTCTTCAAATTAACCTCAATATACACTCTTGCAAAGCGAGCTCGTTCCAAATTTAACGTCATCTCATCTACTCTCAAGGGTTTTCCTAAGCCCTTTGCAATCGCCATCAAAATAGACTGATGATAGAAATTAACCGGGATATTCGATAAGCGGACCTAAACGGGAGTTGTGATGATCTCATCCTTCGTCGGATCAAATTCCGGCGACCATGCCTGCACCATAAGATAGCTGCCAAAAGCCCTCCATGGACCATCGGTTAGTGCCTTCAAATACTCTTCCTCCTCTCCAAATCTCACCATAAAGAAGTGACGAGGTAAATCCATCACATACATGTCCCCTTGCGATTTCCACAACTCGCGGAGTTTTCGACTAAGCACTTCAATCGGGATATTTCTACCCAAGACCTTCACAATCATACATTGCTTCCATAATCTATTCATCACCTCTAACACCTCATTTCCAATCGTCACCACCGGTTCCCCATCCTCTCCGTTTGGGAATTCTACACTCAATCTTGCTGAAACAAAACTCTCATCCAATATCGTCTCCGGCACCCGTCGGCCTCCCACTCGCATCCCACGTACCTTCTCCACCCACAAACCACCTGATTTATCCGGCGGTGCACCCGGTGGCCGTCCCTTCTCAGTCATATCCATCGTGGTCGCATCTTGTTTTCTCAACGCCCCAGCCTCACCAGAGCTCTCGGTCGCCATCTTTTACAGAAAAACGAGAAGTTTATTTTACTATAAGATTGGTTTCCAATTAATAATGTTGTACAACTGGTTAAATAAAAAAAATAAGAGAGTACAACTACGGTATACCAGGTACAATTAACATCTTGGTACAACTATGTATTTCATTTGGCGGCGCCACGTAACTCGGTTCCAATAAAAATAATTGAAACGTGTATAAAAACACATTATAAAAACGTGTTAATATTTTTGGCGGAAAACCTTTAAAATTTAAAATTTAAAATTTTATAAAATTTAAAACTTTTACAACTTTTAAAAACGAAGAAAACAAAAAAAAAACTTTCTTTTATTCCAAATTTGTGTTCTCGAGAATAACACAATTCTTCTCTTTTCATCTCTCTACCTTGGGTTTACAGTCTCCAAGCGAATTTTAGGCTATTTTCAGGTTAGTATTTTTCTTTTCTTCTCATTCTACTTTGGGTTTTTGTTTTGGGTTTTGATTTTGAGTTTCAGATTTGGGATTTCCACTTGGGATTTGGTTATAGGATTTCGATTTGGGGATTTTCATTTGTGATTCCGATTTTGGGTTACGATTTGGGGATTTCTACTTGTAGATCTAGGGTTTTAGTATTGGGATTTACACTTGTAGATCTAGGGTTTTGATTTTGGGATTTATACTTATAGATCTAGGGTTTCGATTTTGGGATTTCTACTTGTAGATCTAAGTTTTCAATTTTGGGATTTCTAATTAATTTAGGGTTTTTCTTGTTCGTCTAGGAAATGGGGAGGACCTTCAGTTACAATTGGAGCGGTTTTTCATCCGGAGCTGCAGCTAGAGTCCCTAGCAAATATCGAGAAGTTGTTTCAGACTATGGGTTCCCGGCAAGTAGGTGTTGTTGTGGTGAATTAATCATGTTGCAGACTTCCCGCACTGAGTACAACCCTGGAAGGAAGTTCTTCATTTGCAAGAACAATGACGTAAGTGTATATTATATTCATTGTCTTTTTGTGTCTTTTCAATCTTGTAGAACTGTCTTCTAACAATCGTTTTTGTATCTAGGATGGAAGTGCTCACGTCTGGAAGTGGTGGGATAATGCAGTTATGAAGGAATTCACCATACTGAAAAGTGCAGTTAACGAGGTGAATGATAAGATTTGAAACATTAGAGTGTTTGGAGCCAAGGCATCTAATGATGGAGAATTTGTTGTGATGCAGAAGCGCCTAACGGAGTATGAAGCAAAGCTGAAGGAATTGGAATTGATTACAAAGGGAAGTGCGACGGCGTTCAAATTTGTTTGTGGTGGAGGTATCTTTACCATGGTTGTAATCAGTGTCGGCCCATAGAATTTCGATGCCTCAAGCAAAATTTTTTTTTTAAGTCCAATAAGGATCATTTTTTTCAAAAAAGTTCTCCTAAACAACGTTTTTGTCCATCGAACTCATGACCTACAAGATATTTAAGTGCTCATATACCACTGCACCATAGTAGATTTTTGAAATATGATGCCCTAAACAAAATGATATTATTGTGCTGCCTAAAGCACAAGCTTCATGTAGGTCAGGGCCGACACTGGTTGTAATCCTCTACTTTTTCTTCAAGTAGAAAATCTTTTGGATGGATCCTACTTTATGCTTTTATAATATTTCGGAAGTACTCAATTATACTTTGATGGTTTGTAATATTTTGGATCTAAAAACATGTGCTAGTAGTATGCTTTGTGGTATGTAATATAATTTCCAGTCTAGTTGTTTGTATTTTTAATTACAATCATGTATAATTTTAGTTCAGTTGTACCTACTACAACCAGTTGTACCAGTTGTACCAGCTGTACCAGTTGTACTTAAACATACGTAGTTGTACCAGTTTTATCAGTCGTACTGAAACTTTAAAACTCCTAAATAAAATCCAACACATTAAATATAATCTAGTGCCACAACCAAAAATACAATCCAAAACATACAACCCTAAAAATTAAAATACATGACCATCACTAATATCATTTGCCACAATATAAGCAGACTTACTGAACTTAGACACTTTAATTTCTCTCTTTTCCTTCATGGGTATGACCTTCACTTTCAAAGAACCTCTCCTCACCACAACACTAGGAGTCCGGCTTGCCTGAACTTCCTCATCCATTTCTTCAACATCTTCCTCTGCTTTAGTCATAGCTTCCTCTGTTTTAGTCTGAACTTCCTCTGCTTCAAGCTGATCTTCCACTGCTTCAGGCAAAACTCTTTCTGGTTCAGTTTCAACACCTCCTTTAGCCTCAACTTCTTGTTTAATATCAACACTTCCTTGAGCCTCAGCTTCTGCTTCAGTATCAACACCTCTATCAGCCTCTGCTTCAGTTTCAGTTTGACCACCTCCTTCAGTCTCTAATTCAGTTTGTTGTGTCTGGACATCCTTCGTAACAACATCTGCATTAGGTTGTGTTTGTTGTTCTTGTGCTCCAGTCCAATCACAACCAAAATCTATATTGGCCCAGTCATCAGCCATATCAGGGATACTCTTCTCTGTATTCTGAGCATTCTTCACAAAATCTTCAACCGCTTTGATCCTTGTATCATGTGAAGTAAGCTTATCTTCTATGTTCTTTAACCCATCCTTCAGTTCTTTTCCCAAGGCCGTCACTCTCTCCACAATATCTGCTAGTCCAGCCATTGGCTCTGATGGAAGAGGATCCGATGGAGGAGGATCTGAAGGCGCACCTTCATTTTCCTTAGCCATCTCTTCTACTTTTGGAGCATCCACATCTGAATTGAACATCTCCTCCCTCCATACAGACCTGTTTTTAGCTTAACACTTCCTCCAACTATCAACAATTGGATCATATGTGCCTATCTCATCATCAACTTCATCCATGACCTTTTGCAACAAACCTTCTTCAATCTCAGATGTATGCAACATACTTTCAATATCCTGTACAATATACACATAATTAATGAACAACAATTTAAAAATGAATATGAAACAAACCAAGGTACTGTTTTTTACCTTTGTTGATCCAAGGGCCTCATTTATGATAGATAACGGAAAACATTTTAGAGAATACGATTTGAACATCATCTTACACATTCTGGGACATTCACTCCAATCACCTCTAACATCTACTCTAAAGTTTCTTTTTAGATCTGGAATTGCCTCAAATGCCAAAAGCTACAAATATTGATACCAATGCCAACATTAGAAGACTAATTAAAACACAAACAATAAAATTTGATAAAGTTTAGATTACAATTACCTCCAAAGGGATGCAGAAACTAGGAAAGCTCCATGTTGGTTTACCAACCCCACCAAAATGATCTACCATATGGAATAGATCTTCCATATTCTTTTCAAATGTAAGACGCCCCCATGGAAATGTCTTACACAATTCAAGATCATCTACAACTCTTTGAAAGAAAGGCTCTACCTCTGTTGCCTTCTTACCCATCTTAGACTGGCCAATCAAGACACTACCTAAGAAGTAAAGTACTGCCATTTTCAGTCTATCTCCACAAGCCCCCATATTCACCAATTTCTCTTCAACACGTTTAATGGTTACTACTGTTCCCTCTTCGAAATGCCTTTCAACAAACTCCATACTTCCGCAAGAATTTGCATAATTTTCAGGCAATTGATGGCAGTCTAATCCTGAGATAAGAGCATGTTCTCTTAAGGAATAACGGATGGGAGTTCCATTAACAAAAAACCAACATTCTTTGGATTTATCAGTACGAGCCATGTGAAGAATTAACATCCACATTGCAGTTACCTTATGGTTTGCCTCCTTAAACATGTGGAAGAAGTGCTTAAATTGAGAGTGCTCGTCAAACCACCTCTTCTCATCTTCTAGAAGTACACGGTTTATAGTATCAACCACCTCTTTTATAAAACACCTTGTTGAAATCTTACATAACTTGGTATACTCACTGGGATTAAAGTACATCTCCAATGGTCGAATTGGTTCCATTACCTCTTCTGCTTCATCCACTACTGGATCTCCTCTTTCTACTTCTGCTTCGTTCACTACTGGCTCTCCTCTTTCCTCCTCTGATTCCTGTTTTAATTCTTCTCCCGATTCGCTCTTGGAATCGTCCCCGGATTCGTTGCTCTCTTTGTCTCCATTGCTCTCTTCTTCTCTATTATTATCTTCTTCTCTATTCCTCTCTTCCTCTGCTACTCTTGGGTCCGCGAAATTTGATTTTGCGACACCAGTGAAAATCGGACATCGCATAGCCGCCTATTTTGTACGAGCCATTATCTCCAAATCCGGAGAATGAACTAGTTTTTTTGGATTCGAAGAAGGAGAAGAGAAAGAACAAACTTTTTTTTGTCTCTATGTTTGATTTTTTTTCGATTTGAAGAAGGAGAAGAGAAAGAACACTAAAACCCTAAGTGTTGAATAATTGGATCAGAGATTCAGGTTATTTGGGTGGGTTTCGGGTTTGGGCGGATTGACCCGTTTCAGATCCGGATATATCAAGGGTCGTTTTGTCTTTTACCTTTGTTTTCATTTAAAACAAATTAAAAACAAAATCATTTTTTAAATAGAGGGTAAACCAACAATTGGTTCAACCCAGAAGGGCAAATCAACAATTGTTCCAAAATATAACGTACGTACAAATATAAATGCACACAGAAGGAAGGAAAGGAAAAATAGAACTTTTAAAAGTAAAGTAGATATGCTGCAATGATGTTAAATCTTGTATTCTCTGTCCAATTAAAGAGATAGTCAAAAGAATATACATGGCTTTAATTTCCTCGACGTCGATATGCTGCAATGATGTTAAAAAGTTGTGCATGGAGTATCCTGGACTTGACGATCTAGAGCTTATTAGTATTCTCAATGATTATTTCATCACTACCAAAGAACTGACGGAACTATGTGAGTTTAGCTACAACGACACTAAAGCTCTCATGATAAAATCTTTGAGATGTGGCGATAACATTCTCGATATGATTGATAAGCTTGAGAAGATGCAGATCGGTATCGACCATCAGTTGAAACTGTTGGAATTCGTTTTTGACGAAATTGTTTTAGACCATTTTCCGATGTGTTTCTTGATGGAGACGTTCATCAGAATGATCGGTTTTTTGGGCACGATGAAATCGTTGCCGCATGTATTGTATATCTACTTGTCAATATCGGAGTTAGTTTGAACGAGAAATGAATGTCTAAAGTGGGTGACATGAAAGTTATGAAGCTTTAAAATTTGGCTAAGTATAAAAACTAGCAAATGTCCCACGTTGGAAGTATGGATTAAAATCCTATCTTATTATTAAAGTAGAGAACCAATATATATTTTGGTATATTGGAAAAAGGAGACATTAATACCAAATTTTGGTTTTGAGCTTTAGGATTTGGCAAATGGACCAATAGATAAAAAGATTAGTTTGAACTAAATTCTTTTAAATTATAGAATTAATTTAAATCTATAATATCTCCTTAAATTGACTTTCTTTAGAACATTACGACATACAATTGTGAAAGAATAGTTATAACGTAAAGGTCAAAATCAATTTGATCACGTATTGAAAGAGAAATTCAATTCTCAAGTCTCTACATTAATTCCATGTACGTTTGTTTACGTTGGGCATTGCCTATAAAAAGCAAATAATTTCCTTCTCATGATATAAACGTTGAAAAACATGTGCGGTTCCACAGCTTAAGTAGCTGGCCTGTTTTAAAGAACTCGAGGGCCGCCTTAGTTAAATCTGGTCCAATTATATCCCATGTCCTTCTGAAAAACTTAGCAGTGTAGCCATTAGGCCCTGGGGTCTTATTCAGAGGAAGAGCAAAGACTTCACGTTTAATATGTGCTACAGTAACCGTGGCTTGCAGAAGAGCGTTTGTGGCTTCACTACATTTGTACTTAGAGAACTTTTTAACTTGGTATTTGTACCTCCTCCAAATAGCTCTGAGAAATAATCCACTCTATCATGGACTATCTGACCTGGATTATCCAACATATAGTAAATCTGATTTGCTGAGTGTCTAATGGCTACAATTCTGTGGAAATACGCTATATTCATATCACAATTTTTGATTCCCTGAACCCTTGATCTTTACAGTAAAAGTTTGGATTCCCTGAACCCTTGAACTTTTGCAGTGAAGAGATTAAATTATTTCATGTATAGGATTTGAATTCTGCTTATACAATCAAGCTTCTACTTAATTATTTCATTTCAACTGCAGGTTGGATCACCTATAGACAGTGTCTGCTGGATGCGCCCTAGGATTTCATTTCAACTGCTGATTTCACAAAGTTAAATTAGCTGAAAAATCGATATAAAATTTGATGATCAAAACTTAACTTACAAAATAACAAGAGCCTGCATTAGACCAATAACTTCAGGGATTCTACCAGTCAATCTGTTTCCTTGTAATGACCTTTCAAGAAAAAAAAATACACCTTCAATAACCGCATGATTATATTCATAGATCATACAAAGGTTAAAGAAACTCGATACTCACAGAGTCGCGACTTGGAGAAAGGCGATATTGTAAGGAATCTCACCGGTTATCTGATTATAAGAAATGTCCCTGTAATATCAAAAACACATTAGTCCACAATACAATTTTCAATGCTGGAAATCTGATGTTTTCAATGAGAAGAAGGCACATACAGGATTTCAAAGCTTGTGCAATTTCCAATGCTCTCCGGGATAGTTCCAGTCTGATTATTGCCTCTCACATCACTTTAAAAAACAAAAAACAAGTTAGACAAAGAAAATCACTAAGAATCTAACAAATCAAAGGAGGACCAAGAGCTTTAGAAGGATTCTCCACTTATAAGTACCACAAACCGGTTAGTTGACACATATCAGAAGACAATGTTCCAGTCAACATATTCCCGCGTAAACCCCTGCAACCAAAATGCATCAGGTGGAGAAAAATCTTCTTTCAAGGTATAAAGAGCTTGAGGAAAATGATGTGAAGAACTTACAAGTACTGTAAAACTTCATTCCAGAACCATGGTATCTCACCAGTTAGCATGTTCCCTGCAAGATCACTTCAACCTCATGATTAGAAGATACTAATTATATGGTTTCATGAACAAAATGTTAAGCCCATGAAGAGCTATGTTTACAAGAAGAGGAAGTTGAGATCAGAGAAGCAAAGAAAGAGATAAGAAGATGGTTAGGAGTTGGTTATAGTCGTTAGAAGTTGTTAATAGAATCAGTTGTAAGGAACCTTTAGCTTATAAAGAGGTTTCCATAGGTACATATTCATTTCATTCATTAACTCGATATATTTTCCGCTGTACAAACAATTTTACATCAATAAAGATTATTTTTTTATTTTCTTTGGAGGAAAGACTTATCATTTGGTGCGGTGAGTCGTCTAACGGAAAATGCCACCGAAGAGAGTGAATACAGTCACTGGAGCTGAATAGCCGGAGGACGATCTCGCCAAACGACTGAAGAAAGTTGAAAATTGCACCGAGAGACTTAATTCTTCGATGACAGAAACAAGGAAGCGTCTCGATTCGATGGAGTCAGTTGTCCCTTAACTCATTTTTGGGTATTAGTTCCCCTACAACTACAAAAATCCAGGGATTTATTAGAAAGGCACCAATTGTGGTCATGTTTGACAGTGGAGCTACACACAATTTCGTGTCTCCTGATGTGATAAGAAGAGCTAAGCTGAAATCTAGAAAGACTAGCAGTTATGAGATAATGTTGGAGATTGTAATAGCAGTTAAGAGTTTAGGCGTTTGTAAAGATGTGGAGTTTAGTATTAGTGGGCTAGACTTTCAGGTTGACTTTATTAGCTTGGAATTGGGTAGTGCATACATCATTTTGGGGATCCAGTGGCTTAGAACTCTAGGCAAATGTCAGATGGATTGGGAGACACATGAACTCTCATTTTGGTATAAGGAGAAACTGGTCACACTTAGAGGTGATCCTACTTTACATTCAGGGAAACTTTCATTGAAATCCTTGGTAGCTACAACTGTAATAGAGAAGGGTATTTGGGAAAAAGGGTTGTTGACAGAACTAGGAGTGTCTAAAGTTGTGGAAGTAGTTCCTGAAGTGATGGAAAGGTTATTAGGAGAGTTTGGCAGAGTATTTGAAGAACCTCAGAGCCTACCTCCCTTGCGAGGCAGAGAACATGCAATTAATTTGCATAATGGAGCTAGTCCTATAAGTGTGAGGCCTTATAGATACCCACATTTCCACAAAGAAGAGATGGAGAAGTTAGGTATGCATATGCTAGAATCTAGAGTGATTAGACCTAGCCATAGCCCATACTCAAGTCCAGTGTAACTAGTGAAGAAAAAAGACAATAATTGGAGGTTTTGTGTGGATTATAGAGCTCTTAATAGGGTGACAATATTGGATATATTTCCTATTCCAATGATTGATCAGCTATTAGACGAGCTACATGGGGCTACGCTATTCTCAAAACTGGACTTGAGAGCTGGTTATCACCAGATTAGAATGAAGGTGAGAGATGTTGAGAAGACTGCATTTCGAACGCATGATGGGTTATATGAATTTTTGGTGATGCCTTTTGGTCTCACCAATGCTCCAGAAACTTTCCAGGCATTGATGAATGAGCTTTTCAGACCGTTCCTGAGGAAATTCATCTTGGTCTTCTTTGATGATGTGTTGTTTATAGCTCAAGCCTTGAAGAACATGTGGAATATTTGAAAGTAGTGTTGCAGATTTTTGAACAAAATCAGCTGTATGCTAATAGAAAGAAGTGTACGTTTGGACAACCTTAGGTAGAATACCTAGGACACATTATTACTAAAGCAGGAGTACAAACTGACCCGAGAAAAACGGCAGCAAAAATAGTTTTGAATGGAGTCAGCAAGCCCAAAAAGCATTTGAGAAGCTCAAATTAGCAATGTCTAGTGCTCTTGTATTATCTTTGCCAGATTTTATTGAGCCATTCATTGTTGAATCACATGCTTCAGGGTTTGGACTTCGTGCTGTGTTGATGCAGAGATAAAATCCAATAGCTTACTTTAGCCATGGTTTGACGGAGAAGGAACAACTCAAACCAATCTATGAACGGGAATTAATGGCTATTGTCATGGCTATACAGAAATGAAAGCATTATCTGCTAGGAAAGAAGTTCTTGGTAAGAACAGATCAGAAGAGTTTGAAATTTTTATTAGAACAAAGAGAAGTTTCTATGGATTATCAGAGATGGTTGATTAAGTTGCTAGGGTATCAGTTTGAGATTGTGTATAAACCTGGAGTGGAAAATGCAGCTGCAGATAAGCTCTCTAGAATTGAGTATCAACAATTGAAGGAGACAATGGTTTGTTCTGCACTTTCAGTTCCTGCAGCTATCCAAGTTCATGATATTTTTAAGGAAGTTATGGAGAATGAAGAGATTCAGAGGTTGGCTAAGAAAGTGCAGGACGGAACTGTGGGTAAACATGGCTATTCTGTTCATCAAGAGAAGTTATTTTACAAGGGCAGGTTAATGTTACTCTGAACATCAGTGTATATTCCTTTGATACTAGAGGAATTTCATGGAGTACAAGGGGGTCACTCTAGGGTTTTGAAGACACAGAAACGGATTCAGTCACAGTTTTATTGGCCTAAAATGAGGAAGGTCATTGAGAAGTACATTTCAGAGTGCAAGATCTGCCAGACCCACAAATACTCAACACTTTGCCCAGCTGGTTTGTTACAACCTTTGCCCATTCCAGCTCAGATTTGGGAAGATCTCTCTATGGATTTTATTGAAGGACTTCCTACTTATCAAGGTATAAATGTGAATATGGTCGTGGTGGATAGGCTCAGTAAATATGCACACTTTATTGGGTTAAGACACCCATTTAACTCAACTGATGTGGCTGTGAAATTTGCTAGAGAAGTTGTTAGGTTACATGGCTATCCTGCATCAATAATATCTGATAGGGATAAAGTGTTTCAGAGCAAATTTTGGAAGGATTGTTTTTGGTTGGCTGGCATAAGATTGGTGTATAGTATGGCTTACCATCCTCAAACAGATGGTCAGACTGAGGTGGTCAACAGATGTTTGGAGTCTTACCTCAGATGTTATGCTTCGGCTTAGCCAAAGTTATGGGCTCAATATTTGAGTTGGGCAAAACTTTGGTACAATACGTCTTACCATACAGCCACTAAGTGTACTCCTTTTAAGATGGTTTATGGTCGGGATCCTCCATCATTGATGAGATTTGAGAAGGGGTCTACTACTAATATGGAACTGGAGAGTATGTTGCTGCAGAGAGATGAAATGTTACAACAGTTAAAGGCGAATTGATTGAGAGCACAACAGTTGATGAAGAATAATGCAGACAAGAAAAGGAGAGTTTTACAGTTGGAGATTGGATCACAAGTGTTCTTGAAGTTGAGGCCGTATAGACAACAATCCGTCTCAAGGAGAATATTTCAGAAGTTAGCTGCGAAGTACTATAGGCCATTTGAAATGGAAGAAAAGATTGGTTAGGTAGCTTATAAACTCAAGTTGCCTGAGGGCTCTAAAGTACAACCTGTATTTCACATTTCTCAGCTTAAGCCAGTATTGGGCAAACATCATGAAGTCTCCCCTTTACCAGAGCAATGGGCTGGCCATGGAGAGTTAGTTCTAGTACCTGGGGATATATTGGATACAAGGTACGATATGGAGGGAGACTTAGAGGTTCTGGTGAAATGGGCTAAGTTGCCGGCTCATGAACATACTTGGAAAGCAAAGGAGGTCAAAACTCAGTTTCCACAGTTCCAGCTTGGGGACAAGCTGTCTTGTCCAAGGGGGGGTATTGATAAGCCCATGAAGAGCTATGTTTACAAGAAGAGGAAGTTGAGATAAGAGAAGCAAAGGAAGAGATAAGAAGATGGTTAGGAGTTGGTTATAGCCGTTAGAAGTTGTTAATAGAATCAGTTGTAAGGAACCTCTAGTTTATAAAGAGGTTTCCATAGGTATATATTCATTTCATTCATTAACTCGGTATATTTTCCGTTGTACAAACAATTTTACATCAATAAAGATTCTTTCTTTCTTTTCTTTGGAGGAAAGACTTATCACAAAATGATGTAACTAGAGAACTCACAGTGTCTTAAGCTTCTTGAGTTTAGAGATTGAGAAGGGAATGTTTCCATATAACATATTATTAGAGAAATCCCTGTACAAAACAGAACATTAGTACTCAAATTTAAGACTTGAAATTGAAAACTCTGTAAGAAAGACTTACATATAAACAAGAGAAGCACAGTTTCCAATCTCATCTGGAATTTGACCACCCAATTTATTTCCTTGCAAGTGTCTGCATTTGGATAAAAAGCCTTGTTATAAACACTTTTGAAACATGCAAATTCACACAGAAACATTAAAACATAACATTACATTGACTGCAAAATCTGTAAATCTCCAACAGCTGGAGATATCTCCCCTCCATTGTGATGCGCGATGCGATGCGCGAGTCATATTTTACTATTCTCTATTTTGGAGTCAAATATGTATATTGAGCTAATTCACCTTAATTGAAATATAAAAATAAATAAATAAAAAGTTGAAAAACATGAGCAAAACATTAGCAAAAGATGAACAAAACATTAGCAAAAGATGAGCAAAATTAAGAAACAATTACGTAAGAGATGAAACTATAACTAAAAGAATGCATAAAGCAGATGATGCAAGCAAAACAAATTTTTTTTTATGGCCTAACTATTGCATTTCAATGACCATTGTGAATGGGCAATTCTCAAAAATATTACACAAAATAAGTTTTAATTTGTATATCTATAAATAAAGTTACATTTTCTCTCTTCTCCTTATGCCACCTCATCATCCACATTTATGTAAAATTATATTTTTATTTAATTTGCATAGTTTTACATTCGTTACATTTGATTATCTCTATATATATATCAATACATTTACTCTCTTCTCATAAAGACACCTCATCTCCAGCTCATTTTCACATCATATTTATTCTACAATTTATTATTTTTAATTTAAAACTTTATACACACATTAATTATACATTTCTTTATATAAACTTTTAAGATAACATATTAAATTATATGAGGGATTTGAAAAGTCTTTTCTCATATTATAGTAATACAGTTATTGAAATAATAATATGTTTAGTTTTGACAAAAAAGAAATATGAAGCAAATTCACTTGTCTGGAATCATTTTTTTTGGGGAACTGCTAAGTGCTAATTTGCTATCTAAATCCTGCTAAGTGCTAACTGCTAAATGGCTATATGCAATGAGATTGGTATGGAATCACACTTATTGGGGAACTGCTAAGTGCTAACTTGCTATCTATATCCTATCATGCTCATGTAACAGTAATTAAAACAAGTAATAGTAATTTGAAATTCTTACGTACCTTTGGTTCTGTTGAAGGTTGTGAAATGGGGCAAGTATGAGCACATCGCTCGGTTGTTTGATCGTGAAACTGTCTCAAAGCCTCAACCGAGTGTGAAGCAACTAAAAAAAACACAAAGACTAAGCATTAGATCAATTATTAATCGAAAGAAAGTACAAGTAGATAAATTAACACACTAACCTGAGCTCCGAGAAATTTGTTCTCCGAGCTGAAGACATAAGAAGCGGTACTTCGATCTGCCTTAACACCACCATTTGTGGCGCGATCGAGGTACGCTATGTCTCCCGTGGCGTAGTAGAGCTACGTTGCGCCCCAAATGAGCACGTCCTCCCAAACAATATCCGTCTTCCGAGCTTTGATGGACTCTGCAAACTTGTATAGAATCGTAGCACTATGAATAAGCTGTTGGGAGTAGCTTGTTCGGTCCTTAAAGTGTTTGACTGATGTTTCGCATTTTAAATGATTTGATTATTCTAATCGATTTGAATAATCTACAGGGAAAGCTTTGATGAAGATTAAAGGGTCTTTCAGTAACTTAGTGAATATGCTTCTGGATTGGGACGATGTTCGCAACAATGACTTCTGCTCTTGGAGAGGTGTTTGGTGTGACAAACTTTACCTCTTCCGTTGTCTCTCTGTAAGGATTTTGTAAATTTTGAGTTAGTAATTTCAACTGTTTTTTTTTTCAGTTGTTGTAATTTTCTTCTTTTAATTTGAAGGAATCTGTCTAATCAGAATCTTTATATATTTGACAAAAACATTCAATTCTTTGTAAACAAAAAATAATAATTGACTTGAAATTAAATTAGTTGTTTATGTTATTTATATTGCATAGACATAGAAATATATAGTGATTTTCAACTATTTCAATACTGATGGTTATTATTTGAAAATAAATATATTTATTTGCAACATTGTTAAGTACATAAATTTGATAACTGAATAAATTATGTTATCTAAATAATTGGTGAAATTTTATCGTAAAATAATTATTTATTATACAACCTCTTCCTATATCCTATATATTATTTGAGAAGCATTTTAAGAGCATTTTGCTTAGGTGTCATCACCACAATTTTTCTCCTTTTTATTTTTATTTATTTATTTAATTTTCTTATACTCATTACCAAACACATTTATTACCAAACTCTAATTGCCAAACACATTTAAATCTTCTTAAGCTTACCAAAATTAAAATATTAGGAAATCTTAAACTTGCCAAAATTAAAATATTTCAAAAATTATAGATTTATATAATAGAATTAAATGTAACAAAATTTTAACATATACAGCAAAAAAATTGATTTTAAATAGAAAAAAACAATTGATTATATTTTGAAAATATTTGAGCATGTAAAACAATTTTTCATATATATTTTTACAGGTGTTATTTTGTTTGACAAGTAGATGTTTTTAATTTTCCATAAATACACCTTCCTACAAGTAAAATAATTATTAATAAAATTTATTGCTTTAATTGTATTAGGCCTTACATAATCACGGGTGAAACACATGTATATAAAATAATCGTAAAATTCAAAATATATAAAATAGGCCTTAGATTATGTATTATAATTTACCGTAATTGTTTTTCCAACTAAAATTATTGATTTTATTCGATAATCAATTTATCCCGCGTAAAACGCAGGTAATTTCTAGTTATGATTACTTATCATCTTTTTTTCTTTTTTAATTTCTCTTTTTTGGTATTTACATATATAAAGAGTCAGTTTTTATTTATTGTCGAGCTTATTTGGGGCGACGTGGCTCTGCTACGTCACAGGAGACATAGAATACCTCGATCACACCACAAATGGTGGTATATGAAACAACCAAACTTTTTTTTTTTAACTTAACACTTCTACTGCGGAAAACAATAACTCAGTCAAACCATTTAAACCAACAAAACAATCAATCCAATATCCCATAATAAAACCATAATCCAACAACGTTCAATTCCAGAATTCCAGAGAAATAATTAGCATTTCTAGCAACCTATCAGGTTCTACTAAAATGCAATAACAAAACATAACATCCTATCATCCTCTTCATACGCCATGATCCCGCGATCACACTTTTCATTTACCTGCAACTCAAAAGGGAAAAACATAGTTGCGTGAGTATTATCATAAATACTCAGTGAAGCGGTCATCCCGCCTACCGATTACAAAATAGGGAAATAGAATGCCAATACTACACGAACAATGAACACTCAACAAAAAGCAATAGTTCCACAAATTAACAAGTGCTGTCGATCGACACTCCTCCTGAATGTCGATCGACACTTCAATACCAAAACCAAAACCTTGTGATAAAAAAGAGTGGTGTCGATCAACACTGCCACTAGGTGTCGATTGACACATTTCGCAGAAACCTAGACCGAGTCGAAATCCTCACGAGACTCGGTCCCGTTTCATCGTACGAGACTGATTACGACAAAGCTATCACATATCACACCGAAAAATACAGGAATATCAATCATAACAATCACGATTCAATCAAACAATCCCTAACAAACTAATCCCGTAATCGCGATCACGCACTCACCTTGACAAAACCAATGACAAGGATATGGACACGAAATCGGTGACCTCGCAGCCTCTGGTCAAAACCTAAAACACAAAACTAGGATTTTCCCAAAATCCTAATTCAGATTTCCAGAAAACAGAACAACGCACTGGATTAAAATGATCACAGAGATCGGAGCTTACCTCCGAATTCAGATCGGAATCTCAATCTGAAAACTAGACCAACATGGCTTTCCAAAGGTACCTAGCTAGTTCTCTGATTCTCTTGGAAACGCCGGGAAAACGCCTTCGAAGTGCCCTGATCACAGACCCGATTCTGCACAGACCTCCCTCACGAAAACAATGATATCTCTTAGCATAAAAATCCGATCGACAAACCGATTTGCCTCACGGATAGCTAAGAGAGAGAAGAACTTACCTACAAAACATCACGTCGAGCAGACTTGATTTGATCATCCGTTCTTCCTTTCTACCCGAACAGCTAAAACTGCCTTCTCTTTTCTCTTGATTTCAACTAGCAAAACTCTCTCAAATCTTCTTTCTCTCTTTCTTTCCTCTCAACTGATATATCATGGTTTTTACCCTGTTTTTACCATGATATAAGTTCATTTGTTTAGAGTCTTTGGGTGTTTTTCTAGTCTTTGTGTTTATTATTAGGTACAAGGACGCTTGGAGCTTAATTGGTGTTTACTGGATTGTTATGGAGCATTTTGGAATGAGCAGTCAAAGTCGCAAGTTTGGATTGAAGTTTTTAAGCAAGTGTCGATCGACACTGGAGGAAGCATCGATCGACGCCACTATTTTACTCATGTCGATCGACACAGAATATGGCGTCGCTCGACACGACTACTTCCAGCGACGAAAATTATCAGTTTTGGAAGATTTTCGTTTTGTTCCAGAAGGCCCAGATGTTTGCAATTGGGCCCATGACCGTCCTTGTAATCTATATATACATTTTTACAGCTATTGTTTAGGCTTAGTGATATATTAGTATTTTGGTCTCTTTTACATATTGCTTTCTATTTATTTTCGGTTCTTTCTAGTTCATTTCATGTCTTTTCAGGTTCTAGGAGGCTCTCAAGCATGGATTGGAGTGATTAGGAGGCATTGGAGCGAAAGGGACGAATTCGGAGAAGATACGACGTTTTTCGTAACCGAGCATCTGCTCGGTTTGGAGCGAGCATCTGCTCGCCCGAAGACTCGAAGACCGGAAAGCTCCTGGAAACAGGACCGGTCGATCCACCCTTAGGACCAACCAATCCAAGCCCGAAGCCCCGAGAAGCCGCAGCCCCTGGAATCCGGACAGACCGGTCCGGATGGAGATCGACCGGTCTCCATACCTGAAGACCTGAGACTTTGTGAAGATGGAACGACCAGTCCAGGTCCAGACCGACCGGTCGGTCACCCACAACCGGTTGCCCTAATTTTTTTATTATAAATAAGACCCAACCACTCTCTAAAGAAGGTTCACTTTTTCTGATTTTTTATTTTCCCCATTCAAAAGGCTGAGACTCATTTGTTCTAAGATCTTGAGATCCATCAAGTGTTTTCATTTCCTTGGATTTTGCTTGTAAGATTTGGAGGATCATCCACGACTTTCTATTGAGAAGATTTCTTAAACCCTTATCTCTTTGCTTTTTCATGATGAATCATTCTCATTTGATTGCTGCGATTTTGATCTCCATGGTTGAGTAGTCTCATAGCTAGATTAGGGGATTTCAATGGTGAATTAGGATGATAGTGACTGAGCCAAATAGGAAATGATATCATTGTCTTCATCAATCGGGATTCGTAATGCTTAGGCTAATTTGATCACCTAGTCTATGATTTCAAGTTTAACTTATTCACGACAGTGCTCTAGGTTGCTAGATAAACCATTGATGAGTAATCGGTGTGTAACCAACGACAGTTGATTGTTGCCATCGATTGTGAACAAATCGAACCATTTTGTTAATGCTTATCAACATCTCTGAATTCAAACGACAGTTTAGGCATTTAGGGTGTTAGATAAAGATATTGATACATCACGACAGTGGGGCAATATTACATTTATGTTTGAGTTCTAGATTGCGCTAAAATTGAATCCTGAACAGATGCTCAGTCCTAAATCCGAAGTCACCGGCGAATGATCCTGATCTAGTGCCTTTATCTTATTGAATTTGCATCATTTTAATTATCATTCTGTTCATTGTTTCACTGCAAACCAACTCCCATTTTGTCTTAGCTTTAAATATAAATCCATAGCTTCATAGAGTAACCTTGGTCTCTGTGGATTCGATACCTAAAATACTACTGCTTTTGTCTGTACACTTGCAGATTTATTTTGGGGTTAAAACCTCTGACATCACTTAGGCTTTCTTTTATTGAATTACTTAGAATTTCTCTGAATAAAATCATGTTTTCTTCTTTGATCATGTCTGAGTAGTTCTCTTGTTAGGTTTAGGGTTTTCAAAAGTGCTTGATGAATTGTTAGATCTGATCTGATTATTAGGATAAAATCATTAGAATGTTCTTCATCTTAATTTGTTCTTACTGCTGATTTTAGCCCTCGCGAACTGAAATCTGATCTCGGTTAATTAATAGAAACGACAGTTTTATAGATTGCTTGAACTAGTTTTTGATGAGCAAAATACCTATTCGCAAAGGGATTTGGTTTAGGGTTTTGTGAACTATTGAACCTAAATTTATTGCTTGTTAAGATTTATAGGATTCGCAACGACAGTTGGTTTTCTTGTATTTATACATAGAAAATATTTGTAGCGACAACTGGTTTGTTTTACTTTCGTATTCATGTTCAGGAACTGCTCTTTATAATCCTAATAACTGATTTACTTGCAATTCTGATTCACTGTAGGATTCCCTGTGCCTAGCTTTCCTCTTAATTGATTTAAAACCGTTTTAATTGCTTTAATTTACTGCTTTCATAATATTTCACCTAGCATAATCTGAATTTAATAATCTACTGTGTATTTCTAGATTCCCTGTGGATTCGATCCCAAAGTACTATTCTGATCTCTCAATTTGAGAAAGTTTCGCTCTAGGGTAAATTTGAGCCTATCATCAACCACATTTTTTCTGATCAAAAACACGGCCACAAGGCTGCTAATCCCTTAAATACCTGAGCCCTAGGGCTCTCTAAACCATTTCTACAAACCGAGCAATTTAATTTTAACCAAAACAACCCGCAGAACATGGTGTCTATCGACACCACCCCCTGGTGCCGATCAACACCCCTACCAAAATGCTAAATTCTTGTTTTGGGATGTTACAATTCTCCTCCACTATTCAGGATTCGACCTGGAATCCCGCACAAAACTCATTCCACGGATTGACAATCCTGACCCATCCAGGCCAAAACCCCTTGAGATCACCACACTCGAACTCGGAAACCCGCAAAACCGTCTATAATAGACCACAACCTCCTGGCCCACAGGCCAACACCACTCGAGACCAACACCATGGTCCCAGAGGTTCAAATCCAATCTCATGCATATGACCACGTCTCTAGACATTTATTACTCTTTTAACTAATTTACATCCCTCTCACTCGTAGGAACACCATCCTTTGAGCAATTGGTATCACATGGACCACTGACCCAACACACACACACACGGGAAACCATCCCAAATAGTATATAGGAGAACATAATCTCCACCAATGAGTTACTCGGGGACCACACCCCTAGAGTAAGAAATTCTGAGACACTCAAAAACATCTCCTGACTAGGATTACCTCTTGTGGCCTAAATACGATATTCCCAATCCGGAATATCATCACAAAGGAAAAACCACTGGTCCACACTAATCAATAATGAGAACACAGGAAATAAATAAGGAAAACTCCATTTCATAAATTTCCAAAGCATAGAATCGTTACAACACAAAACAAAACTACAAAAACCGAAAACAACATAGCTTAAACCAAAATTCTGAAACTCACCTAAAACGAAAAGAAACACCGCTTGATCCTCGATCCACTCCCCTTAGATCCTACTCGACCACTGCCTCTGCCTACAGTGGTAACTGGGGACACTCGACCTTGATATGACCTTGCTCCTTGCAGTGGTAACAAACTCGAGCTCCCCAAAACTCCACTTTCACAAGATAGCTCGCAACACGGTGCTCCCTGCTCCCGTACCCATAACAACTACGATCCTTCGATTTCAGCTTGGAAGCGACTTCCCAATTCCTCTTCTGCCCCTGCGCAGACTTGCTGGCCTGGTTAGAAATCTCATGACGCTACTGCCTCCTCGGCGAAACAGCTGAAATAAACTCTGGCAGGACAATCACCGATGCCACCGAATACTCTACAAAAACTCTGATCGAACGAGAGACACGCTTTTCCCTCAACAACCACTCCTCAGCTTCCTCAGGTCTCTTTTTTCCTGAGAAAAACCTCAAACTCGAAACCTGCATCGGCCTCATCCTCACCTGATGAGTCATATGCTTCTTAGACATTACAGCCCTCGGCTGCACTAAGGCCTGCACCAGAGCTACTGCCAGTAACCGCTTCAGTATCTCCGTCATCAAACCCTCAAGACGATCCCAACGATCCTGAGCTGGAGCAGCACCCGCACCTGGGACCAATCCACCACCAGCCAACCCGGCACCCCTCCCGGTATCTACATCACCCTCACTGGCACTCTCGCTGGTCTCACTCACAGATCCTGCCTGATACGCCTGAGACTTTTACGCATGCAAAGCACTCGCAGCTCTGCCACTGGACGACTCAAACATTCGCCCCTGACCCCGACCTCTACCCAGACCTCTAGCACCAGTATCCATCACTCTGCATTTCCCAAAAACACAGATAAGGATACTATAACTACAGGGAATAGAAGCCACAAACAACATAATTACTTACCACAAAATCTCTTTAATGGCTGGAGAAGATGATTCTAAGACTACTAACTGATTGACAACATATAATCAATTAAACACATAGTCTCATACATCCAATTATATTTTCCTAAAAACGTCTAGGCTCTGATACCAAAATGAAACAACCAAGCTTTTTTTTTTTAACCTAACACTTCTACTGCGGAAACAATAACTCAGTCAAACCATTTAAACCAACAAAACAATCAATCCAATATCCCATAATAAAACCATAATCCAACAACGTTCAATTCCAAAACTCCAGAGAAACAATTAGCATTTCTAGCAACCTATCAGGTTTTGTTAAAATGCAATAACAAAACATAACATCCTATCATCCTCTTCATACACCATGATCCCGCGAGCACACTTTTCCTTTATCTACAACTCAAAAGGGAAAAACAGAGTTGCGTGAGTATTATCATAAATACTCAGTAAAGCGGTCATCCCGCCTACCAATTACAAAATAGGGAAATAGAATGCCAATACTACACGAACAATCAACACTCAACAAAAAGCAATAGTTCCACAAAGTAACAAGTGGTGTCGATCGACACTCCTCCTGGGTGTCGATCGACACTTCAATACCAAAACCGAAACCTCCCGATAAAAAAAAGTGGTGTCGAACGACACTGCCACTAGGTGTCGATCGACACCTCTCGCAGAAACCTAGACCGAGTCAAAATCCTCACGAGACTCGGTCCCGTTTTATCGTACGAGACTGATCACGACAAAGCTATCACATATCACACAGAAAAATACAGGAATATCAATCATAACAATCACGATTCAATCAAACAATCCCTAACAAACTAATCCCGTAATCGCGATTACGTACTCACCTTGACAAAACCAATGACAAGGATATGGACACAAAATCAGCGACCTCGCAGCCTCTGGTCCCACTCGAAACCACCGAGGAACACTTCCTCAAAACCTTAAACACAAAACTAGGATTTCCCAAAACCCTAATTCAGATTTCCAGAAAACAAAACAACGCACTCGATTAAAACGATCAGAGAGATCGGAGCATACCTTCGAATTCAGATCGGAAACCCAGTGTGAAAACAAGACCGACAGGACTTTCTAACGGTACCTAGCTCAGTCTCTGATTCTCACGGAAACGCCGGAAAAACGCCTTCAAAGTGGCCTGATCACAGACCCAATTCTGCACAGACCTCCCTCACGAAAACAGAGATATCTCTTAGCATAAAAATCTGATCAACAAACCGATTTACCTCACGGCTACCTAAGAGAGAGAAGAACCTACCTACGAAAAATCACATTGATCAGACTTGATTCAATCGTCCGTTTTTCCTTTCTACCTGAACAACTAGAACTACCTTCTCTTTTCTCTTGATTTCAACTAGCAAAACTTTCTCAAATCTTCTTTCTCTCTTTCTTTCCTCTCAACCACATTTTCTTCTATAAAAACACGGCCACAAGGCTGCTTATCCCTTAAATACCTGAGCCCTAGGGCTCTCCTTAAACCATCTCTGCAAATCAAGCGATTTAATTTTAACCAAAACAACCCGCTGAACATGGTGTCGATCGACACCAGAGTGGTGTCGATCGACACCCCTACCAAAATGCTAAATTTTTGTTTTGGGATGTTACATTCTGGCAGATCGAGGTACCGCTTCTTATGTCTTCAGCTTGGAGAACAAGTTTCTCGGAGCTCAGGTTAGTGTGTTAATTTATCTACTTGTACTTCTTTTCGATTGATAATTTGGTTTAATGCTTAGTCTTTGTGTTTTTTTCAGTTGCTTCTGACTCGGTTGAGGCTGTTTCTCGGCCCAAGATATCCGTATGAAGAAGCTTTGAGGCAGTTTCACGACCAAAACAACCGAGCGATATGCTCATACTTGCCCATTTCACAACCTTCAACAGAACCAAAAGTATATAAGAATTTCAAATTACTATTACTTGTTTTAATTACTAGTAAAGTTAACTTCTTTGTGCAGCGAGGGAAGACCAATGTAACGGGTTGGTAGATGTCCCTTTGTATTCCAGGTATCGATTCAATAGTTGTGTGTGATGCCCTTGTGTTTCTTTGGCCAAGGGCTTCAGAATATTGCTTCCATTAAGAAAATTGTTGAGTTTTGAACAAGAACGGAAAGTCTCTATCACTATTATGATTTTCCACAAAGTAAATTCTCGCATGTTTGTGGGCTCATCACTTGATTGAGAATGATCTTATTCGTGTGGTCTAAAAAGAAAGTCTATCTATATATCTTCTATGATTCTCTGCATCCTCTTTGGTTTGCAAGAAAAACACATCAACTTTTCAGATTTGAGATCACTATCTTTCTGAAAAAAAATGGGCATGTCTTTCTCGATACCTTGTGATCCTTGTGTCAATAAAGTATTTCACTAGCTAAAGGAGAAAGCAGCTCGCACTCACAATCTTGAGAAGAATCTCACGGCTCTGGAGACCGCCATGACAGACCTCAATGCTAAGCAAGATGATTTATCAAGAACAGTCACAAGAGAGGAGGATCGAGGTCGACAAAGGCGTGCCGAAATCCAGGTATGGTTTAGTAAAGTTGAGACTATCGAAAGAAAAGTTTGTGGTCTTTGCTGATAGAGATGTCCAACTTAAAAATTGTGTCTTTGTGGGTTTTGCTCTAAGAGTTTGATATCGAACTATCGTTATGGGAGAACTGTTTTCTTGACGTTGGGGGAGGTTGAGAAACTCAAAAGTGAAGTTTTTGATGTGATTGCTGACCAAGCTCAATTACCTGAGGTGCAAGAAAGGCAACTTCCACGGACAATTGTTGGCCAAGACACAATGCTAGATAAGGCATGGAAACATCTCAAGGAAGATGGAGTTGGTCTTTTGGGTCTGTATGGTATGGGCGGAGTTGGAAAAACAACGCTGCTTAAACAACTCAACAATAAGTTCAGTGAGGAAAGGTGTGGGTTTGACTTTGTGATTTGGGTTGTGGCGTCTAAAGAGTTACATATACAGAAGATTCAAGATGAAATCGCACAGCAAGTTTGTCTTGGTGGAGAGGAGTGGAAACAAAAAGATAAAAGCCAAAAGGCCAATGTAATATACAATTTCTTAAAGAAAAAGAGATTTTTCTTGTTTCTAGATGACATATGGGAGAAAGTGGATTTCACTGAGATTGGAGTTCCGTTTCCAACCGAACAAAATAAATGCAAATTGGCATTCACCACTCGTAACAAGGCTGTTTGTACACACATGGAGGTCGAAGATCCAATAGAAATCAAATGCTTGGCAGAAAATGAGGCATTTGATTTGTTCCAAAAGAAGGTCGGACAAATAACACTAGGAAGCGATTCAGAGATCCCCGACCTTGCAAGAACAGTTGCTAAAAAATGTTACGGTCTACCATTGGCGCTCATAGGCGAGACCATGTCATGCAAGAGGACGATACAAGAATGGCATTATGCGATTGAGGTGTTGAATTCAAATGCTGCAGAGTTTTCTGGTACGGAGGATAAGATCCTTCCGATTTTGAAGTATAGCTATGACAACTTTAAGGAAGCGCATGTCAAATCTTGTTTGCTATATTGCGCATTATTTCCAGAAGATGATCATATTTCTAAATAAAGATTGATAGGCTATTAGATATACGAAGGGATTATAGATGGTAATGAAGGTATAGAAAGGGCTGAGAACAAGGGTTTTGAGATAATTGGTAGTCTTGTTCGTGCATCATTGTTGTTGGAGGAGGTTGATAAACAAGGTAGAACAAAGCGTGTGTGTATGCATGATATTGTTCGTGAAATGGCTTTATGGATCGCAACTGATTTGGGAATAGAAAAAGAGGCTTTCATTGTGCATACATGTGTTCGGTTACCTAAAATACTTATAGTTGAGAATTGGAACGTTGTGAGAAGAATGTCATTGATGAATATCAAGATTGAACGTCCCTTTGTGGAGCCTGAATGCCATGAACTTACAACTCTGCTCCTGCAATACACAAGTTTGGAAAATATCTTGAGTGAATTCTTCAAGTCCATGCCAAAGCTAGTTGTTTTGGATCTATCGAAAAATCAAGACCTCTGTGAATTGCCTGACAGAATATCAAAATTGGTTTCCTTGCAATATCTCTACTTGTCAAATACTGGTATATATATTGTTTTTAAAAAGGCCGAAGCAAGAGTACATATAGACAAAACTCAGGAAACTCTTTTACACAAACGTCTTTTGCAGTCTCGTGTCACTTTTGTTGTTGTTATACATTGGTTAATTGGCATGTAAAAAAACATAGAACAGATCTGTGGATTTGCGTTTCATCCCTGGATGCTACAAGTTCTGATTCGTTCTACCTTTGTCTCTTTATGCATATTGTTTACAACATTGGTATCTTTAATAGAACTGGACTCTCAATAATACTCCAGTAAGTATAACTGAACTCTCAACGATGGTCGTTTGCGTATTAGATTTCATATGCATTAGATTCTTGTACATGGAATTAATTTGAAGAGAGAAAGCAAGTGTCGAATATGCATTACAAACTTGTTCGGTTTTGCATTTAGCTTCTACGTAATACAGAAACTCAGACACACAGTAGCATAGCATTAATATCTTCAGTATTATAAAAACCATGATACGTCATCTTGGTGAAAAGTTTTAAAGGAAACTATTCGGAATGGTCTATATAATCTTTTTTAATTTTTTTTAAGAGAAGAATGGTCTATATAGTCAAACCTTAAATGTTCAATTCACTGAGCGGGGCATTTGCATGACATTTTCTTCTTTGTACACGCAGCCCCACATGTGTAACAGAACTTGTGGTTGCAATGTCTGTGAGGAATAAAAAAGACAGATAATTAGAGTCAAAGACAGATAATATAAAATCAGTCTCAATAACGAATGTCCAATACCTGCAGGTAATGCGTTTGCACCCGCCATTTTGTTGAACGACGGTCGCACACTGGGGACACTTCATCCATCCCTGTGTCTTCACTAAAGACTTGAAAAGCGCCGCGTCAGATGTCATGTAAGACTCTTGACTTCTTGAACTCATCGCACGTCTTCTTGTAGTGCCAGGGAACATGGCATTTTTTGCAGAAACACAAGCCGCACTCCACTCACTTGCGTGCTACTGACTGCTGCCGAGGATCAATGGAGTAGCCTAGTGGGAGGTCGCGGTCCGACATCAAAAAGTTACAAGAAGGCTTGGGTCAATAAACTCTATCTAAAATGGGGATCGCTTTCTCTTTCTTGCGGTGGATCATAAGATTAATAGCATCATCATCAACAATACCTCTACAATCCTCTAGCACAACTTCTTTCTTGCAATCCAGGTAAGGGCAGAGTACTCTGTCCCCTCGTGCTAGTTCGGATGAGACACAGTCCCTTATGCACGTATAGCAGATACGGTGGAAGCAACCGCTCACCTCAAGTTTGTCACGAGGTGAAACGTGTGCATAGAAGGCTGGACAAGTCTCGTACTCGGTGTTGGTGTCACCTTCAAGCTATAGCATCTCTAGCGAGCTTAATGACAGAACTGATGTCTCTGCGCACAGCGAGTGCCTGACAAGAAGTGAATCTTGTCTGAAGAAGAACCACTTTCTCCAAAAGTGTTGCTACAATGGACTCGTTTGGTGCAGCTTTATGTGTTAACTGTCAAACATAGAAAGCACACCATCTGAATAACAGAGATACACACAGGATATTGTATGTCAGATTCAAGAGAAAAGAAGAGACAACTTACGTAATCCAAGATGATGGAATCATCACAGAAGAATTGGATACTTTCCACACCAAGTTCCAACGCCCATTCCAGCCCATAAATTATGGCAGCCAATTCCGCAGCTTCAGGGTGCGCCAACAGCGCTCTGTTTCTCAGAGCTTTGTTAGTCTCCCATTTCGAGTTATCGTTCGAGTCACAAAGGGACAGGCCTGAACCACCGACCAGCATTGTATCATCCTTAATAAGCTCTTCACTCACCAAACACTTGGAGTATAAGCGATAGGTATGAGTTTTGGTTCCGCAAGGTTGTGGTTTAGGATTCTCCAAGGAAACAAGATCATCAAGCTCCAAGTCATTATGCATTGCCGGCCCGTAACTTGTGTAGGAAAACAAAACAAAAGTAATTAACATGTTACATGTGTGGCAATTAGTGGTTGGATTTATAGATTTCATATTCAAATAATTTTTAAATTTTATATTCAAACAACCCACATCTGAAACTTTCAACCCACTAAATGATCGTAAGAGGAACCTAAACCCAAAATTAAAACTTAAAAGATTTGACGCTCACAGGCCACTTAAGAATCCAGAACATTCTTATAGTTTTCTATTAGTGAACCAACGAAACAAAATAATGACTTATTTAGCTAATGACTCAAAGACCAATTCAAACACCAACAAGAACAGTAGGAAAGATGACGTAAAGAAAACAGTAAGAACAGTAAGACGTAAAGGGAAGCAACATACCTAGATCACAAGAACTCAAACAAAACCTTCAAAAACGACCAATCAAGAACAAGGGTTAGAGAAAACTATGTTTATTAACTATCAAAAACTGAATATTAAAGTAAGAAGTACAATCTCTTATATAGAGATCGGTTACAATCAACCTCCTTAAAGAATTAGGAAAACTTAAAGAAAAGGAAATAAACTAAAGAGGAAAAGAATCATAAATATCTAACTTAAGAAAGCTAAATTAACATAATAATGAAACTAACAAGAGATTATTCAGAAACCGATAAGAAGGATGACTTCAAGGGATCTAACCCATCAACAAAAACATAACTTCCCTCGAGAAATCACAATCTAAACGAAAACCTAGTTTAGTACCTTCAATTTCTTTACTAATATTTGGTTGGCAAAATAAAGTTATATAGTACGATTGAAAAACGTGAATCAATTTCCAGTTTGGCTTAAGAATAATTTAAAATATGATAACAATCTAAGCCCTCGTTAGCTGAGAAAATGGGTTTTAGCCGACGTTTTATACGGAATTTGGTCAATATTTATTAATAGACAATAAAATGGGCCGGAAATTTTGATTGACCCCAGATTTAGCCTAATTCGGAGGAATGTGAACTACATATAAGTGTTAAAGAAGTAAAAGACAGAGACATAGGTATAACGTATGCTTATGTACCCTTGGATTTATAATAATATATAGAAGATTTCATCATTGTATTTGTGTATACAGACGGACGCGTACAACGCTACGCGATGCTATAACGTCAGATGTCCTGGATTCGTGCAAACTAGTCGGACTGTTATGGTCGAAGGCTCGTTTAATCTGGCATCCGTTTTGGGAGGCCCTCAAGTCGATTGGACCATCAGAGTTTGGAAGGTTAGTTTATAAATATACATATTTTTTTTTCTATTTTTATATTTGTCATCAAACACCATCTAACTATCAATTAAAAACTGTATATGTAGGATCAAAAGCGCAGGTGCTGGTGGTTGGGTATCATTTTTTCCAACGGTGTTATGGAGCCCGTTGGATATTGGCCGACATTTATCTTCACTCGTCTTGTAGATCATGCCAGGATGGTGAAATCACTAACAGACATTCTTTTGGCGGACATACGAAGACGCAGATGGGATCCGGATTTTTTCCGGAAGCTGGTTTTGGAGAAGCCGCATATATGCGCAATGTGAAGATTGCAACGAGCGAAAATGTTTTCGAGTTGTTTCCCGATCTTGTTCTTGGAGCAAGTAATCCTGCTTTCTATCACGCCAATGTCTCGAAGTCGGACCGTCGTGACTTCGAGACACATCTCTTTTATGGGGGTTGTTGCACCATGGATTTGGCCCAAAGCAAAATCCTGCTCTTTCAGCCCATCAAGGAAAATGCCCAACTTATTTTATCTTGACAACTAAGGCATAGTTACTTTATTCTTAGTATAGTTACTTTATGATCATTGTGGGTTACTTTATGGAAACATATGGTTAGAATGTAACCATATGGATCTAAAACCCTAAATATCTTGTAATATATATAGTTGTACATCATTCTTGTACAACTAAGGAGGAAATACACTACACTTTTTAAGCAAATCAACTTATTCCTTTTGGCCTACTTGGACTAATCTCCCTAAGTCCAAACTTGCCTGCTCGTTCAGTATTCATCCGAACAAGCAAGTAGTCAATATTTTCTAAGCCTTCTTTCTTAATTTTATCAGATATTGAGTCTGATCTTAACACTACAAGAAAATAGGTATTTTTCCGATGGCCTGTTATTTTCCGTCGGAAAACCGTCGGCCAATTCCGACGGTTTTACTACGACTTCCCGAGTAAAACCGTTCCGTCTGAATGCTGTCTGCATCATATGACGGCATTCCGACGGTAAATCACTGGGTCATCTTTCCGTTGGAACCCCGTTGGAAAATTCCGATGGAATTCCGACAGAAATGAGTTGTCGTCACTTTCCGACGGCATTGCGACGGAATATCGACGGAATTCGGGATTTCCGATGTCGGCAACGTTTGATTGATCGGACATTTTTCCGACGGTTAAAACCTGTCGGAAGGAGGGACGGATTTGCGACGGCATTCCGACGGTTTCTGATGTCGGCAAGTTTGAGTGGTTGCCATATCGTCTGCGGTGGCTGATGGGATGTGTGGGGTGTTATGTCGGAGGTATTGAAGGAATTCCAACGAATATCCGACGGAAATCCAATCTACATAAGTTTTCACAATGCTGCATTCCATCATCACAAAATTTCAAGAAACAAAAAAAACTATAAAGATGAGTTCGTATTTTCGGGCATGGATGGACGAGCCAATGACGGATGAGGGCTCGGACTTACTAAGGGACGAGTACGCTCAAGGATTATGGGAGTTCATGAATTTACCCAGTAATGTAGAAGCAGCCAAAAAAAGTCAGGATATCAAATGTCCTTGTTCTAATTGCTGTAATAGAATTAGTGTTGCCGTTCATAATGTTTGGACTCACTTATATAGATATGGTTTTAGGCCGGGATATAAGGTTTGGTATTTACATGGAGAAAGGAATTATGAATATGGTAGTACTAGTAGCAATGAACCTTATTTTCCGGATAGCATAGGGGAACCTACATCAGAAGTAGATGTTGGGGTAAGTACGGTTGCGATGGTTAACGATGCGTTTAGAGAGAATTTTTAGTCGGGTGGGTATGAGGGTGATAGGGCTGAAGAACGTATTTTAGAATTTCAAAGGTTTCGCGATATGTTAGACGCATCAAACCAACCACTATACAGCGGTTGTAGGGAAGGTCATTCAACGCTATATTCTGCTAGTAGGATGATGAACATAAAGACTGATCACAATTTGTCCGAAGATTGTGTTGATGCATTCGCCGAGTTCGTGAAAGATATTTTGCCAGAAGATAATCTTGCCCCAGCATCATACTACGAGGTCCAAAAACTTGTCGCCGGTCTTGGTTTGCCCTACCAGGTTATAGACGTGTGCATCGACAACTGTATGATATACTGGAGAGAGGACGAGAACCGAAAGAAATGTAAATTTTGCAGCAAACCCCGGTTCGAGGAGACAAGTGGCAGGGTGAAGATTCCATTCAAACGGATGTGGTATTTACCCTTAACGAAGAGGTTCAAGAGGCTGTACGAATCAGAGCGCACAGCTAAGGCTATGAGATGGCATGGAGAGCATAGTCAAGATGGAGACATCACGCATCCTTCTGACGCGGAAGCGTGGAAACACTTCCAATCCATATATCCAGATTTTGCATATGAACGACGGAATGTATACATAGACTTATCCACTGATGGTTTTAACCCATTTGGAAAGCATGGAAGAAAATATTCTTTGTGGCCGGTCATCGTAACACCTTACAATTTGCCTCCATCTATGTGCATGCGGCGAGAGTTCCTATTTCTCTCAATTCTAGTTCCCGGGCCAGATCATCCAAAACGGTCACTCGATATATTCCTCCAACCATTGATCTGTGAGTTGCAGATGTTGTGGGAGCATGGTGTTACAGCATATGATGTTTCAGTGCAGCAGAATTTCAACATGCCTGCGGTTCTTATGTGGACCATAAGTGATTTTCCGGCGTACGGTATGTTATCTGGATGGACAACGCATGGAAAATTGGCGTGTCCTTATTGCCAAGACAATACTTCAGCTTTCCAATTGCAGCACGGCAGGAAGACTTCATGGTTTGATTGCCATAGGTGTTTTTTGCCGGATAATCATCCATATCGTCGGTCTAGAAGACATTTCAAGACGAATGTACAAGTGTTTCATGGTCCACCTCCTGAGATAGATGGTCGCAGCATCTTGGAACAGTTACGTGATTTGGGTGCAGAGCGAACTCCGGAATGTGGGGGTAATGGCCATCACCCCGTGGACGGTTGTGGGGAATATCACAATTGGCACAAGAAAAGTATTTTCTGGGATTTGCCTTACTGGAAAGACCATCTACTTTAGCATAATCTAGACGTCATGCATGTTGAAAAGAATTTCTTCGACAACATCATGAACACCATATTAAACGTCCCCGGAAAGACCAAAGACAACTGGAAGTCTAGATTCGACTTGCCATTGATTTGTACGAGGCCATCTCTTCATGTTTCGGCCGGTAGATTGCCGATGCCTGCGTACCGGTTAGATGCTCGTCAGAAAGAATTTTTTTTTGAATGGTTCAAAAAATTTGTTAAATTTCCAGACGGCTACGCATCTAACCTAAGTAATTGCGTGGATTCGACGGAAGAGAAGTTTATAGGAATGAAGAGTCATGATTGTCATGTCGTGATGCAGCGTCTTCTTCCATTTGTATTTGCATATCTTCTTCCAGAACCTATCCACCAAGCAGTAGGAGGTATATTTCTTACTCCCATTCGTTTCCGTCGGACCATAATATTACTATATATGTACTAACTTGTTTAATTTTTGTTTATAGGAGTTGGTGCATTCTTCCGAGATTTATGTTCAAGAACGCTTACCGTCCACGGGATACGTAACTTGGAGGCCAATATCCCGGTTCTCCTTTGTAATCTTGAGAAGATATTCCCACCGTCTTTTTTTGACGTTATGGAATATCTACCTATTCACCTCCCATGAGAAGCAGCCTTAGGAGGTCCTGTTCAGTATCGATGGATGTATCCGTTTGAGCGTTACATGTTTCATCTAAAGAAAAAGGTTAAAAACTTGAGAAAGGTTGAGGGATCTATTGTCGCACAAAGCCTAAACGAGGAAGTCTCACAGTTTGCCGAATCTTATTTCCCATCGGAAGTTCGTACTAAGGCGAGACGTCTTGCACGACATGATGATAGATGTGAGAAAGCATTCTATGACGTGGTTGTTCCTGAGTTGTTTGCCCAAGTTGGTCGAGCAAGTGTTAAATGAAAGAAACGCATTCTATCAGAACAAGAGGTCACACATTTGCATACGTATATCCTCAGAAACTGTGACGAAATGTTGGAGTACGAAAGGTATATCAGTTATTATACTACATTTAAGGAATTATTTGCCTTCATCAACTAACGACTATTATGTTACAGGATGTACATGTCTCTGGCACGTGATTACCATTATGGTAAGACAGATGCCGAACTTGCTGTATTGAAAGATGAAGAATTTTCGGGCTGGTTCCAATGTTATGTAAGTTTAATATAATTACTTACTCTTACTTTTCCATATATGTTTTCACGTTCATATGTTACTTATATCTTACGTATATCATTTATAGGTTTCCGAAAGTATAGCAAGTGGTCAATCACTCCCGACATGGTTAGTGGAGGTTGCTCATAGTTTACGCAGCACCGCGACTTCATATCCCAAGTTTTGCACTTGGGGATATGCGTTCAGGATCCGTGAGGAAGGACGTAAAAAGTCAACTTCGGACTATGGTATTTCGGCGCAATCCGGTGATACAATGTACTATGGGATTTTAAAAGAAATCTTGGAAATCCGCTATCCAGGAATGTTAAACTTGAGGTGCATTATGTTTATGTGCGATTGGTATGACCCATCCGATGGTCGAGGGGTTCGAGTTGACCCTCTTGTTGTTATTTCGATAAATTCAAGCCGGAAACTACAATATTACGATCCATTTATCCTTGCGTCTCAAGCTGACAAGGTATCAATACACTAATATGTTTACCTACGTACTCAAACTTAAGGTTTCTTGTTCATGTATATTAACAATACCCACTAATTAATAATAGGTTTGCTACATTCCATATCCTTGAGTTGCCTACCGTACAGATCCGTGGATCACAGTAACTCCAATAAACGCGAGAGGCAAAATCTATGGAGTTCCAGAACATGATGCTCTACAACCATCGAGAAGTGTACAAATGTCACCTGTTGAGGAGATGGATAACATTGACCTTGTCGTTGATGTGATACATGTCGGGGATGATCTAGTGCATTCGGACGAAGAAGAAACACGAGGAAAATTTGACGACAATTCAGACTCCATCCCTAGTGAGGGTTTATCCGGAGATTCCGAATAATAATTAGTTGTCAATAAATGCTTGCTTATTCATGTTGTTCTCTCACATTTGTGTGTTCACTATAATATTTTGCCTTTCATTATCCCAAATCTTGTATACCAAATTATTTAATAGTATATATATAATCATGTTCGCTGATAAATTAACCATAAATATTTGCATTACAACTCCAATAAAACCTTAATACATTTACTAAAACATAAAATTAAAAACACATTTTTAAACAGGTACTTTACAGACTTGCAAATATTCCACTCCGTACTGACCATTTCTTAGAACCATTTGGTGATGTTCTTTCCCTTTTTTTTTCTTTTCTGGAGAATCTACAAATCCGTCGCACAATTTCCTTTGGATTGCATCAACATCTAGATTTATGTTTGCCTTGTCTGGGCATTGGGCGAATTCGAAATCATAGTAATGATCCTCTGCTAGAGAATCTATAAATCTGTCGCACAATTCACTTTTGATTGCATCAACATCTAAATTTAAGTTTGGCTTTTCTAGGCTTTGGGCGAATTCATATCCATAGTACTCATCCTTACATACGTTTGAAGTACTTGCAGCATAAGTTTCTGACTTTTCCATCAACTGCCATGGTTGTTCGGCTTCGATAACCCGCTTCTGATCAAGATATTTTGGCTGCCTATCGTAAATGTGGTGGATGTTTCCCAAGCACTGGCTGTCAGGCACTATTGTCGATGTAGACTCTGCATTATAGATTGGTGAGGACGTATCAAATTCCCACGAGTAAGTGGGAATTTCTTGGGTGAATTCGTCGCAATGAGATTCGGTTTCCCACGAGTATTTTGGAACATGGAAAAAATTATCCACGGCTTTTGTGTTTGAGTCTTCATTAGGAGAGGTAGAAGACATTTTTTTTGTAATTTGAAGGTGTAGAACATTAAACACTCCATAGGGGGTATTTATAAAAGACGTTATATGTCTAAACCATTGGTATTCCGTCGGTATACAGCAGCCGTTTTCTGCCGGAATACCGACGGAATGCAGACAGCACGATGTCGGCAAACATTAAGTGGTTAATAAAGCGTCTGCAGTGGCCGATGGGATTGGTGGGGTGATATGTCGGATCTTTTGACATCCGACGGAATACCGACGAAATTCAGACAGCACAATGTCGGCCAAGTATGATTGGTCAGTGGGTATGGACGGATTTCCGACGCACTAAATCCGTCAGAAGTTGTGACGGATTTCTGACTTTATTCAGACGGAATCCGATGTCGGCAAAGTTTAAGTGGTTAATAAAGCGTCTGCCGTGGCCGATGGGATTGGTGGGGTGATATGTCAGCTATTTTCACGAAATTCCGACGGATTTCCGACAAAAATTAGTTTTATATAAGACTCACATCTCTGCATTCCTTCATAAAATAATTTGAAAACAGAATCATAAACGAAAATTATTAATTTCCGTAATGGCTAACAGAGATCTATGGAATTACTATATGCAAAACCGAGCCCCTGGTCTAAACCCTCGAAACACAACTCTTGTTCCTTCAAGTCCTCCTTACGATAACTTAATTGTTACTGATGGTGAACCTACAATTTCACTCCATCCAACTCAACAATCCCAGAACCAAACGCCCGAGGACCTGGCCAAGGGATACGGCGAGGACTGTTTCGCAAGAGGTCTCATGATGCAAAGGTGCGGCGAGGTGAAAGTTCTCATACACGCCCAACACAAGATTTTATTTCTGAGGTCATTAACGAGGCACCACAAGCCGACCATGATTTTGTAAGTCCGCGGTGGACTTCTACTAGTGATTACATAATCCGGGAAGGTATATATATATAATTACCGTTTTTACTTTTACAATAATGACTGTAGCTGACAAATACAAAATCTATCATTCATAAATGCAGGTTCTTATCTTAATAGGACCACACCATTCTGGACCCAGGTTGCAGAAATTCAATCCCCGCGTTCACAATTTGTGAAAATAAAAAAGGTTTACGTTTCCGTCCAATTTTATTAACGTTTAGAGACACAATTTATCTGACAAGCTATTATATTCTATTTAATTATCAGATTGTGGCTATGCTCTCTTCTTTCACCCCCAATGACCAGGGAGATCTGCTTGTAACCTTAAAAGATCCGTCGGGAAAAATCGATGGAACCATGCACCATAACATCTTAAAGAATGACGAGTACAAACTCATGACTGGTGTAGGTGCGGTATTCATCCTGAAGAATGTTACCGTTTGCCATTTTGATAGGAACCCAAAGTACCTAAACATCACAGAGCGAAACATTGTTAAGGTAGTTACACCATACGTTCATAAATATTTTTGGGAATGGTTAACTATATTCAGTTTTGAAACAGATAATCGGTGCTAATTCGATGATTGCTTAATACAAGCCAACAGAAGTATGCACCGGAGAGGGGGAAGATGAAGGAACTACAGGGTACGAATATGAAACAGTTCCAGACTCCGATGAAGAATAAATATCTAACTCGTCTTTATGTTGGTTTTATGTTAAATAATTTCCTATTTAATAAAATTTCTCCAGATAATGTTGTTATGTGTGGTTTTGGTATTTAAACTCATATTGAATGTGTAATGTACGCTTTAATAAGACTTTAGTTTGTTCAATATTATTTTATTTAATAAGACAATGGTTTTTAATAAATTGTTTCTTTAATAAAGTTTGTAATAAAATTACACTTCCGTCGGAATTCCGATGGTAGTTTATATTTATTACCAAAGTAATTTTATTAAAAAATTAAACCGCGTTAAAAAAAAATTGGAAATAAAATATAATAACCGTCGGTATTCCGTCTGAACTTAAGACGGAATTCCGACGGTTGTTATATTTTATTACATATATATTTGAACAACCGTCGGAATTCCGTCTTAAGTTCAGACGGAATTCCGAGGGTTATTCAAGTTTTATTTCCAATTTTATTTTTTGAACAAACTAAAGTCTTATTTAAAAAAATTTATTCTGAAGTAGACCAACACATGCAACTTAATAAACTAACTTCTTACTAAATTAAAATTCTAAGAAAACCAAAACCCTGCAATAAATAAATCTGACTAGGTAAAACAATTAGGGATCAATCCTTTCTTGCAAATGATTTGTAGCATACAAACAAAAATTAGTCACATAGTTACATATATGAAAAACTAAGAAACTAATATCTACTAAGATATATTTTATACAAGTCAATATTTACTTCGGGACAAATAATTTTGGAATTCCCGTTTCCGTGTTGTCCTGTCCCATTCTCTAAAGGGAATCACTCACTTGTACAAATAAATATGGAACGGGAATATAAGATCGGGAATGGAACAGAACAGGACGGGTCAGAACGGAACGGGAATTATGGCCACAGCATGAAAGAAAAAAAAAAAACCGTCGGAATCCCGTCTGAAATTAAGACGGAATTCCGACGGAAACCCTAATTTGACTTGCCGCCAAACAACCTCGTGATCATCGTCAAAGCGGGAAAAATGTCGGAATTACCGTCAGAGTTTTAAATGCCGTCGGAATGCCGTCAGGCAGTCTAATAAATCCACAGTCTTCGTCTTCCCCGACACAGATCTGAAATTTTTTTTTTCTTCAAATCGCTCACCGCCATTAAACCGTCGTTCCGCCGCCGATTTCCCGCCGTTCCACCGCCGTTTGTTCATGAATCCTCATAATCCTTCACCACATCAAAACCAAATGTAAGTTTTACTCAATTTAACAGAGATTTTGCTAAATTGTTCTTGAAGTTTTAGGTACATAGATTGTGAATCATGGTTTCGTTGTTGGTTCTCAGAATTTTAGTAAATTAGGAATGAACAAATTGAGGAATTAAGGAATTAAGGAATTTAGGAATTAGGAATGAAAAAATTAGGGTTCATGAGGAGTTTTGTCGAAATTTAGAGATTTTGATAGAACGAAAATTATATAAATATATCTAATTTGTAGAATTTGATTTGCAAATGGTTTTGTTATGTTTAGTGATTTTTGAAAATTTAATCTATGATTAATATGTAAAATTTTTAATTTTAGGAAAATCCATTAAAATCCTTACAATTTAAAATTTTTATAAGATTAAAAAAAAAATTAAACCTTTAAAATTTAAAAACTTGTTTTTGAAAATTTTTTATAAAAATTTTCAACTTATAAATATCAATTTCCCAACAAAACCTAAATCCATAAACTTTGGATTGTGAATGTTAGGAAATTAGAAATATTTGTGAGTTTAAAGTTTTAGAGATTTATAGCTTTAGGTATTTTGATAATTTTAGTAATTTACCAATTTAGGGATTGTTATAGAATGAAAATTAATTAACTATTTCCAATTGTAAGAATTTGAGTTTCATATGTTTTTTTGATTTTAGGGTTTTTTATAATTTATTCTATCATTAATATGAAATTTTTTTAATTTTTATATATTCTATACAGAATTTTAAGAAAATCAATTAAAATCTGTAACATTATAAAACTTTAATAACATTAATAAAACACTTTAAAACTAGTCTTCCAAATTTTTGTATAATATTTTCCAAATTATAAATATCAATTCCCCCACAAAATCTAAAACCATAAACTTCGGTTTTTGAATAAACAATATACATAAAAGCCCTAATTACTTAAATTACATAAAACCATTAAATTCCATAAAACTCAAATTCCCAATATCCTTAAATCCCATAATCCTAAATTTCCAATAAACTAAATCAAAATTCCATAAATCCCGAAATCTCTAAATCTTAGAATTATGGAAATCGTAGGGATTATGGGTGATTTCATCGTTCTAGAGTAAATGCGAGTTCTAGTAGGGGAGGTCGGACTGCTACTGAGACGGATATGCCCGAGAGTAGTCCCGACTTAGAGACCCAATACACCTCTCAGCCCCCGCCTACCGCCTACTTAGCTCCCACATCCATGACCATCGAGCAGTTTGTGGCGCAACCCGGACGTAATACGTTGACTCGTCTAGATCCAGACACGCCAGCTAACACGACCTGGTAAGTCTTATTTAAATATGTAGTGGATTAAATTATTTTAGATAAATATTTAATTAAATATTTTAATAGGTTCCAATTCTCGGGAAACGGGATTACGGGTTCAATCAACACAATGATGAATGAAATGGTATCTAAACCGTATCCCACATACTCCGACATGCCACCGGAGGACCGGGACACTTGGTTCCGACAATTTGCGGTATGATTTTATTTTATTTGTTTAAAATGTATTTATGACTCACAATTTAATTACTAATGCTGGAATGTTGTTTTTTTGCAGCAAGATTTTACGTGGGACCCACCGCTCACTTCAATGGTCCGCAAGGCATTCGAAGCAAAGGTTGCGAGGAAGTACTCGTGGAAGATGAACGAGTGGAAAGATGCGTGGTATAAAACCGGGAAGGTGCCTAAGGTTTTTAAATATAAAGATGAGTGTTGGGCTGGACTAGTTCGACATTGGGAACTAGAGGCAACTCGGGAGGATTCAGAGAAACACTCAACTAACCGCAACAGCCAGCGGAAGGGGAAGGGACGCGCGACCCACAACCTCGGAGCAACGAGCAAGGCTTCAACTGCTCAGCAAATGGTAAGTAGTTAAATAATTCAATAAATTTTTAAATTCGCTAACGAAATTTTATATGTTAACAGTTTCAGCAGACCGGTGTGTTTCCTTCCAATCTTGATTTGGTCAAACGTTCGTACACCAACAAGAAGACCGGTGAAATTCAAGATCCGATTGCTCGTGAAATCGTGGAAGCCGTGGAGAGGCGGCAGGAGGAGTACCTCCAATCACAACCGATCGAGGAAGGAACTCCGGCGTCGACCGAAGTTCCAGTCGACATGATCAACCAGTACACCTACGAGGTTACTAACCGTGTCACGTTTAAATAAATTTCAAAATCACTTTTAATACAAGTAAGTTATAAAATTAATTTTTTTTTCGTAGGTTACTCCCAAGACCAGAGGCCGTGTGTACGGCCTCCCTGAAGATAGTTGCTCGTCTGTTTCGACGGTTCGATATGGCGGTGCTAGCAGGGTGGAAGCGGAAAACCGAGACTTGCACGAACGGCTTAGGGCAATGGAGGAAGAGAGAAAGAAGGATAAGGAGGAGGCCGAGGCAGCGAGAGCGAGTGATAAGGCGGAGGCCGATGCACGATTTCGAGCGATGAAAGAGAAGATGACCAACTTCTTCGGTACCGGTAGGCGGGAATAGGCCCTTTAGAGTTGTAAAATTGATTGTAAAACTTTAAAATACTTTTAAAACAATTTTAATTTTATTAGTTTTTAATTTTAATTTTTAATATATTTTAAAATGTTTTATTATATTTTATTTTTAAATTAAATAATTATAATTTTTGTTTTAAAATTACGATAGCCGTCGGCATTCCGTCGGTTATACCGAAACCGTCGGAATTTCGTCGGCTATCGCCGGAAAACCAAAACCGTCGGAATTCCGTCGGCTATCGCCGGAAAACCGAAACCGTCGGAATTCCGTCGGCTATTGCCAGAAAACCGAAACCGTCGGAATTCCGTCTCCCTTTCAACTCTGAAATAAATACGTCGGAATTCCGTCGCAAGGGATCGACGAATTGCCGACGGAACTTATTTTCCGACGCGTTAGAAACGACAGACCATTCCCGACGGACCTCAACAAGGAAGCAAGTATCCGAACGTACTCCGCAGGAACAAGCGCCCAGGGCCATAATACTCCGGTGGCCCGAGGAGTGACTCTTGTTCCTGAACACGAAAGTCCCAATCTCACGGACACGAACACTCCTGTCCTCATCCTCGAGAGGCATGATCAATGATATATCGTGGTTTTTACCCATTTAAGACCACGGTCATGTTTTAGAGTCTTTTTGGTGTTTTCGAGTGTTTTGGTGTTAATCTTAGGTACAAAGGTGTTTTGGACTCAATGTGTTTACTGGAACTTTTTGGAGCATGAAGGAATGAGCAGTCAAAATGGCGATTTCGGAGTCAACATTTCAAGCGACAGAGATGATAGTGTCGCTCGACACTAAGCTTTATCAAGTGTCGATCGACATGGAAAATGGTGTCGTTCGACACAAGACTCGACCAAGCCCGAAATCAAGTTTTCAGAAGATTTCCTTTTTACGTCAGAAAGCCCAGATGTTTGCAATTGGGCCCAAGACGGTTTTGTAACCTTATAAATATGTATTTTTAGCCATTGTTTAGGCTTATGCTTTCTTTTATTGAATTACTTAGAATTTCTCTGAATAAAATCATGTTTTCTTCTTTGATCATGTCTGAGTAGTTCTCTCGTTAGGTTAAGGGTTTTCAAAAGTGCTTGATAAATTGTTAGATCTGATCTGATTATTAGGATAATCATTAGAATGTTCTTCATCTTAACTTGTTCTTACTGCTGATTTTAGACTCGCGAACTGAAATCTGATCTAGGTTAATTAATAGAAACGACAGTTTTATCGATTGCTTGAACTAGTTTTTGATGAGCAAAATACCTATTCGCAAAGGGATTTGGTTTAGGGTTTTGTGAACAATTGAACCTAAATTTATTGCTTGTTTAGATTTATAGGATTCACAACGACAGTTGGTCTTCTAGGATTTAGACATAGAAAATATTTGCGGCGACAGCTAGTTTATTTTACTTTCGTGTTCATGTTCAGGAACTGCTCTTTATAATCCTAATAATTGATTTATCTGCAATTCTGATTCACTGTAGAATTCTCTGTGCCTAGCTCTTTCTTTAATTGATTTAAAACCGTTTTTATTACTGCTTGAATTACTGCTGTAATATCATCCTGCTTAGCATAATCTGAATTTAATAATCTATTGTGTTTTCCATGACTCCCTGTGGAATCGATAACCCTATATACTGCAATTGACCTCTTAATTTGAGAGAGTGTAGCTCTAGGGATAATTTGAGCTTTTCAAATTTTGGCGCCGTTGCCGGGGGAGTCAATAGCCATTAGATTTTTATTACTAGGATTTTGTCTAGGTCTTTTTATTTCTTGTTTTTATTTTTGTTTTCTTTTTTTTTGTTTTTCTCTCTTTGTTTTGCGTTTCAGGTACATGCGAAATCGCAATACCAGGACCAGCCAAGACAAAGAACTTTTGGAACTCGGACTTGATGAACTAGCACGTTTAGAATGAACCAACAGAAAAGCGACGGAAGAAGCAAAGACGATGGTTGCACGAACAATTCTGTTCCAAAGAGAGGATGGTTTCTTCGACAAAGAAGGAAACCTATATAATGAGGATGGACAGAGGCAAGACGATGTTGGAAACGTGATCATTGATGAGGCTGAACAGCAACAAGCTCGCGGGGAAGAAGAAGCAGAACAACCTCGTGTTCGTGAGGAGCAGCTTCGTGTCGAGCGACACAAAGAGGACGTCGCTCGACACGAACAAAATCTGCAACTCGCTCGACATGCAGAGGAGATCGCTCGACGTGATGGTATGCTTGGTGTCGAGCGACACCCTATCCAGAACCGTACCCTTGCTGATTTTAATCGTCCGGATCAGTTTTACGCCAACCGAGCTGCGATTTGACCTTCTACTTCTCCTTTGTGGCTCAAGACCCGTTCTGCGGTCTTCCTCATGAGCATCCAATGGATCATATCGAGCGAATTGAAGATCTCGCATCTAGCATCAAGGCTAACGGAGTCTCTGAAGACTACCTGTTTTGTAAGCTCTGGCTTAGGACGCTTCCTCCAGGCTCGCTAACTACATGGGAAGATATGAAGAATGCTTTCCTAAGCAATTCCTTTGATGATGCAAAGTCTGAGGACCTGAGATATAAGATCACTACCTTCAAGCAAGGAGATCAAGAGGTGTTCAAGGAAGGATGGCAGAGATTCAAGGGTTATCAGAGGGATTGTCCGCATCATGGGTTCAATGAGGCCCAACTAATCAGTATCTTCTTCAGAGGGATTGATGTGCCGTATGCTGTGAGCTTGGATGCCGCGAGTAAAGGAGACTTCAAGACCAACTCGCCAGAAGCTGCTCTTCGATTGATTGAGAATCTTGCCGACAGTAACAGTAACAGTACAAAGAACCTGGATTTCGAAAGGAGCAAGGCTGGGCAGAGTATCAATGGAAATCAACTGGCAAAAGTCAACAAGAAGATTGATTCGATGCATAGTATTCTGGCTGGGAAGATGTCTGTTCACTTCGCGCAGGAAGTTGAGGCTACAGAAGAGGATGTAAAAACCTTCATCAGAATGGATTTTAGAAGTACGGTAGTCAGAAGCCCTTCCAGAACGGCTATACAAGAGACTATGGGTCATCGTCTTATCGAAAACCGCCTCCTCCGTCTGCGAACAGTAAACTGGAATCATTGATGGAACAACTTCTAGAAGGACAACAAAAGTTGGCTGTAGATTGGAATGGGAAGTTCGATTCGCTCTACACTAACTTAAATGGTAAGATCGAAGCTTTGACTACTCATGTCAGGAAGCTAGATGTTCAAGTGGCTCAAACTGTTGAATCAGTGAAGAGACAAGAGGGTTATCTTCCAGCAAAGACTGACATGGACCCCAAAGGAGCTTGCAATGCCATTCGGGTGAAGGAAGATGATTACTTTGACAAGTTTGATGCGATTTTTGGAGCTCTAGAGCCAGTGTCGATCGACACTGTGAATGAGTGTCGATCAACACGTGAAGAAATTGATGTATCTGAAATCGGGACTCTTGTGTCGAGCGACAGGGAGCATTGTGTCGCTCGACACGACGAAATCAGCAGCGTCGATCGACAGACTTTGAACGTCGCTCGACACGCAGAGCAGACCGAGCCAAATCTTGCCGAATCATCAGGACCAGTCGAGGACACCGTTCATAAGCCGAAGATGCCATTCCCCAGAGCTAGGAAGTCCAAACAGGAAGCTGAAGAGGCCATGTGCAAGAGGATGATTGAGAAGATCATTGTTGAGATGCCTCTAGTGGATGCGATCAAGCTTTCTCCTGCGATTCGACGATACGTTAAGCGAATGGTTGCAAATGGAGTCAGTCGTGAGGAAAGAGCTTTGCTGACTCGAGATCTTCAAGCAATTCTCCTGAACACTGCTCCAGTCTCCAAGAAGAAGAAGAAGGAGATAGTGGTTTCTGAAGAGGTTAGCGCAATGATACAGAATAGAGTTCCTGTGAAGCTACCTGATCCAGGAAGCTTCGTTCCTAATTGCTCGATCTCTTTAGAGTGTTTTCCTCATTCCCTATGCGATTTGGGTTCTGGAGTTAACTTGATGCCACTCTCCGTAGCTTCAAGACTTGGCATGACAGACTTCAAGAAGACTAGGATGTCTCTTATCCTAGCTGATCGTTCCAGAAGATTCCTGAAAGGAATTCTTGAGGATGTGCCGATTCGAATCGAAGACTGCATTATCCCAACAGATTTTGTGGTATTGGAGTATGATGATGAGCCTCAAGATCCTTTGATTCTGGGAAGGTCATTCTTAGTTACTGCAGGAGCAAATATTGATTGCAGAAGAGGAAAGATCAAGCTTGACCTTGGTGATGTTGTCATGGAATTTGACATGGACACTACAAGGAGAAGACCCACCATAAACGGTCAAGCTTTTTCTGTGGATACTTCAGAGGAAGAAGAGCAGACCAAGGAGCCCTCAGAGGACATCCCTACAGTAATCGTTCAGGACTTAGTCGCTTTGGAACCATCTCCTGCAAATCCTTAAATGAAGCCAAGGTGTGAGTCTCTTGCACTTAAATCTTCACCTCCTGTCTTCATCAAGGATTTAAATTGTGAAAAGCATGTTACGCGCTTACGCAAGCATCGAATTTCTCGAAAGCTTGGTTCTTCTTCTGAATAATTTGCAGAAACTCCTAAGGAGAAAAAAGAAGAGGTGAAGCCTAAACGAACTTCAAAGCCTTTCGTGCGAATGAGAATCATTATTCCCCAGGAGTTTAAGGATCAAGGAGAAGCAATTCTTCAGGAGATGAAGGAGAGAACAATGAGACTTTTCCCCGCAATTGTTTCGGATAAGTCTGGGGGAGCTTCAAAGATCCACCATAGTCCTGAGTTCCATCACAGTCCAGCTAATGACTCAAAACAAGCGCTTAGTGGGAGGGAACCCACTTGTGAGTTTAATAATTATGTTTCATTTTATGTTTCTTTTTCAATTTTACGTTTTGGTTTTGTTTTTGTTTTGATTTTCAGGAGATTAAACGTTGAATTGCAAGTGAGTATGAACTTCAGATGATGATGTCGAGCGACACCAACAGGAGCATCGCTCGACACCAACAAAAATCCAACAGTCGATCGACAAAGCAGTTCAGTCGCTCAACGCAACCAAACATCAAGTGTCGATCGACATGGAGAATGGTGTCGCTCGACACGACCCCCAGGTTATGCTTCTCACTTGATTTTTCAATCGTTTCATTTCCTATTTATTTTATTTCGCCAATCTCGGATTTAATAACACTAGGGACAGTGTTGTTTAAGTCTGGGGGAGGTAGTTGCAGATGTTGTGTTTTGTTTTGGTGTTTTTGAGTCAAATTTTAAATTTTTCGGGTCAAAACTCCCTTTCCACTTGCTTTGAACAACACCCAATGACCATTTCCAATGCAAGTTGGCTGGTTTTACTGAGGTGGGTAATTGGAAGTAGATTGGTTTGACGGAGCGAGTTCAGACTTCTGGAGAACGCCATAAACGATGTTGCAGACCCCGCCCCTAATGAACTCTAATTTCTTGTCTTGGGCGTTGGTAATCGCAAGACTTGATTCAGCTTCCAAACACTTGAAAGCGAGGACGGACTACTTTTGAAACTTCTTTCCAAATGACGAATTCAACTGTGCTAGATCAAAAATAAAAAGCCTCAGGACTGTGTCTCCACAAGAACACTAGTAGTGAGCGCTGATCTAGTGATCATAGAAATGCCAAGGATCTAAAAAAATCTACAAAAAGTGCAAGTCCGAAAATTAGAAAAATCTTGAAGAAAAAGTTCAACAAAAGGCATTGCATCTCTATGATATCCTTAATTGGATACAGTTTCAGAGGGAAGAGAGAGGGTGAAACGCAGGAAAGTGTTAAAGGAAGCAAAAAATCTAGAAGGTCCAGCGATCGATATTCCCTCGATGAGACCGCACCTAATAAACTAAAGGGGTTTGCGACTAAAAGTCTGAGATTATCTAAGGAGTTTGGATTCAATTTTAAGGACTGCTTTACTTATAAGGGACACATCGAAGTACTATCATTGGCTTTGCAAGTATGTGGATCTAAAAGGAGGGAGAACACTATTTTGCTTAGAGACAAGCAAAAAGCTAAGTCTGGGGGACTTGATATATCGTGGTTTTTACCCATTTAAGACCACGATATAAGTCCATGTTTTAGAGTCTTTTTGGTGTTTTCGAGTGTTTTGGTGTTAATCTTAGGTGCAAAGGCGTTTGGGACTCAATTGGTGTTTACTGGAACTTTTTGGAGCATGAAGGAATGAGCAGTCAAAATGGCGATTTCGGAGTCAACATTTCAAGACTGTGTCGAGCGACAGAGATGATAGTGTCGCTCAACACTAAGCTTTATCAAGTGTCGATCGACATGGAAAATGGTGTCGCTCGACACAAGACTCGACCAAGCCCAAAATCAAGTTTGCAAAAGATTTCCTTTTTACGTCAGAAAACCCAGATGTTTGCAATTGGGCCCATGACGGTTTTGTAACCTTATAAATATGTATTTTCAGCCATTGTTTAGGCTTATGCTTTCTTTTATTGAATTACTTAGAATTTCTCTGAATAAAATCATGTTTTCTTCTTTGATCACGTCTGAGTAGTTCTCTCGTTTGGTTTAGGGTTTTCAAAAGTGCTTGATGAATTGTTAGATCTGATATGATTATTAGGATAAAATCATTAGAATGTTCTTCATCTTAACTTGTTATTACTGCTGATTTTAGCTTCGCGAACTGAAATCTGATCTAGGTTAATTAATAGAAACGACAGTTTTATTAATTGTTTGAACTAGTTTTTGATGAGCAAAATACCTATTCGCAAAGGGATTTGGTTTAGGGTTTTGTGAACAATTGAACATAAATTTATTGCTTGTTTAGATTTATAGGATTCGCAACGACAGTTGGTTTTCTAGGATTTAGACATAGAAAATATTCGCGGCGACAGCTAGTTTATTTTACTTTCGTGTTCATGTTCAGGAACTGCTCTTTATAATCCTAATAACTGATTTATCTGCAATTCTGATTCACTGTAGAATTCCCTGTGCCTAGCTCTTTCTTTAATTGATTTAAAACCATTTTTATTACTACTTGAATTACTGCTTTAATATCAACCTGCTTAGCATAATCTGAATTTAATAATCTATTGTGTTTTCCATGACTCCCTGTGGAATCGATAACCCTAAATACTGCAATTGACCTCTTAATTTGAGAGAGTTTAGCTCTAGGAATAATTTGAGCCTATCAATCAACCCGCCAATCCCGTCCTGATCTCCGAGAGGATCGAGCAGCCGCATGTTCCCACCTCCATTTTTGAGAGAGTCGAGCGACCGGAAACCCTGATATATGTTTTTCAGAGGCTACAGGAACCCACCGACCTCAGGCAGACGCTCGGTAACTCAATAGACTTAAGGTAAACAATGATAGCCCGACTGGACACAACTTAGAACGACCAAATTCCCATAGGGCAGCCAAGTTCTGGGCATGAACCTCAGTTAAATCACGCTCGTCTTCTCGGGATACTCATGCGTCGTTTTGACAAGCAAGAAGAGCAGGCGCGATTAACGAACATGAGACTCGACAGTCTGTTCACATTGCGAGGGGGGCCTTTAGAGCGTACAGAGGCAACTCAGCGGCGGGCGACCTTCGAGTCGCCAACTATCCAAGCAAGTTCCTCCCCCTCGGTCCTCAGTAGACTCGGCCGAACCGCAGATCTGCGGCAGATACTCACCGCTCGGCAAGAAACAGCTCCCGTCCATGGGATAATCCCCACCCGATGTTCCAAACTTGATGACATGAGGAACCTGCTTTTGGAAATGAACTCTAGGATGCATCAGGCCCTCAGCTCAACCCCGAAAATTGACCGAGTTTTGGCGAAAACTCAGCGAAATTTCTTCTCTGATCGGATAACGTCTATCCCGATCATGCACACGGCTAAGCTTTGACTCCAACCATACTCTGGGGACTCTGACTGAAGGAATTCGATCAGGTTTTACCAGATTAATCTCTATTAATCAACCTAAGCGAAATTCTCAATCCTAGGATCTAGGGTTTGTAAACTTTAGAAACGATAAACGGATCTCGAATATACCTGGAGTTTGCAGCGGAATTGTTTCAGGGAATTCGAGATTCTAAGCACTTCAACCGTAGTGCCTCTACTGCTAGTCCACATGCACACAAATTGGAATCCGCCGGGATGCTAGTGCCGGTAGATCGGATCTTTCTGGGAAATTCTGTGTTTCTCTGGTGGCTGCTGATAGTTTTCTCTCAAAACCCTTAATCCAGGTCATGCCTATATGACTCCTTATATAGGCCCTGGAGAAAACCTAATTGATCTGAACCGATTCAAAATCAATTAAGTCATTAAACCAAAATTTTTATTTCGGTCAGCAGCACGTGTCGATCGACACCACCTCATGGTGTCGATCGACACCTCTTTTAAAACACCAAAATAATGTGCATCAAATGCACATCATTTAGATCATTACCTTAATGATTATTCCCATAAAGCGAATCCAATTTGCTTAGGTGTGTGACCCTGTAGGATCATATAATACTAGCAATGAGTTCATAACTCATAGATCATCATTGGCTTCTAGCAAAACGTAATGATCACCTAGTATTACATGAATGTCTAATCTCGACAGTACAACTATCATTAGAGTTAATACAAGTGTGATTTCAGGACATTTCCAACAATCTCCCACTTGTACTGGAATCAACCATTCCAATAATCCCTTCGTTGCTATATCTCGATCTGGCATAAGGCAAGAACCGTGTCATCCTTAATCAACCAAAATCATAATCATCGAACTCCGATTTATACTAACAAGACAAACGACTGACATTCAGCTCGTTCAAGTGCGGCCACACATTTCTTAGTATCAAATCTTCGATGGGCCCTGAAATATTTATCTCCTGTTTTACAGGAGGGACAAATCCCATCTTGTTCCATCCCTGTTCCTTCACACACTTCATGATACACCCAATCAATGCCTTTATAGTCACCTGTTACGGATAACGTTTGACAAAGTCAAAGTGGACCAATTCATATGTAAGAAATCATGATGAACTCAGGTCTAAGGACTATACTCTATAGTTGTTATGAGAATCTCTCATGACACTTAATTTCCTGTAGAGTTCTCATCAGCGGGTCATGTCCAATCATATGTTCTCTAACATATATCTATGTGATTGACTTTAATACTCTTATTAATGACTCCATGAAACTTAGTCATCAGTCACCTCACATGCTAGTCTCGCGCGGTTGTTAGTGTCCCACATTAACAACCTCGACCAGGGACAAATATAATCTATGTCATTTATTTCTCATAGGGTTTCATGATCAAGTCCTCAACTTGATGACCTATAGAATGTCACAGATTATTTTGGGACTATCATTTAAACACATTTAAATAAAGCTGAAATCAAATTTCATTAAAATCATCAAAGTATGATTACAATAACATCAAAACCATAACTTAAAACAAGACAACTCCCACTAAAATCAAGATCACATCTTAATTTCCTTTAGTCCTATAGCAGTAGTATGACTCTCGTGCTTAGGTCGCGGGAGGGGCTTGGTCAGAGGATCAGCAACATTCTCATCCGTGGGAACTCTGCTGATCTTCACGTCTCCTCTATTTATTATATCACGAATCACGTGATATCTCCTCTCTATGTGTTTGGATTTCTGGTAAGATCTTGGTTCCTTTGCCTGAGCAATTGCTCCATTGTTGTCACAATACAATGCTACAGGTTCTAAGATACTAGGAACCACACCAAGTTCAGACACGAACTTCTTGATCCAAACAACTTCCTTTGCTGCTTCCGAAGCAGCAATGTATTCAGCCTCAGTAGTTGAATCAGCTACGGTGCTCTGCTTGGAACTTTTCCAACTGACTGCACCGCCATTCAGACAAAAGACATAACCAGACTGAGACCGGAAATGGTCTCTGTCCGTCTGAAAACTTGCATCCGTGAATCCACTTATGACTAGCTCATCACATCCTCCATATACCAAGAACTTATCCTTAGTATTTCTCAAATACTTGAGGATATTCTTGACTGCTGTCCAGTGACACTCACCTGGATCAGATTGGTATCTACTCGTCATGCTTAAGGCACAAGCAACATCTGGACGAGTACAGAGCATGGCATACATAATAGATCCTACTGCTGAAGCAAAAGGAATTCTATTCATTCGCTCCCGCTCAGCTTGTGTCGAAGGACACTGCTTCTTGCTAAGAGTAACGCCATGTAACATAGGCGTGAAACCTTTTTTAGAATCCTGCATACTGAATTTGTGCAAGACCTTATCTATATAAGTATCTTGGCACAATCCAACAAACCTATTTAATCTATCTCTGTAGATTCTTATTCCAAGAATGTACGCGGCTTCACCCATGTCTTTCATGGAAAAACAACTTCCAAGCCAAGTCTTAACTGACTGAAGCAATGGAACGTCATTTCCGAGAAAAAGTATGTCGTCTACATACAGTACGAGAAATGCAACTCCGCTCCCACTAGTCTTCTTGTATACACATGGTTCTTCTTCGTTTTTGACGAAGTCAAACTTTTTGATCGCTTCATCAAAACGAAGATTCCAACTCCTTGATGCTTGCTTCAATCCATAAATGGATCGATGAAGCTTGCATACTTTCCCAGCATTCTTTGGATCAGTGAAACCTTCAGGTTGTGTCATGTACACATCCTCTTCCAGAATTCCGTTAAGGAAAGCTGTTTTCACATCCATCTGCCATATCTCATAATCATAATAAGCGGCAGTTGCTAGGAGTATCCGAATGGACTTAAGCATAGCGACTGAGGAATAGGTCTCATCATAGCCAATACCATGAATTTGCTTAAAACCTTTAGCCACCAATCTAGCTTTGAATATCTGGATATTCCCATCCACGTCAATCTTCTTCTTGAAGATCCATTTACACTCAATGGGTCTTACACCATCGGGTAAATCTACCAAGGACCATACTAGGTTTTCTGACATGGATCCCATTTCGGATCTAGCGGCTCCAAGCCACTTTTCGGAGTCAGGGCCCAACATTGCTTCTTCGAAATTCGCAGGTTCGTCACTGTCAATGATCAACAGTTCATGACAATCATTCACGAGAAAACCGTAGTATCTCTCGGGTTTGTGACGAATCCTTCCGGATCTGCGAACTTCTGGCATCACAGGTGCTGGTTCCACAACTCCTTGTGGTTCCACCTGCTGCTCTTCCTCATTCGGTTAAGCAGGTTCCAGTGATTCTCGAACTTCTTCGAGTAGTACTTTACTCCCACTATTCTTCTTGTGAAGAAACTCTCTTTCAAGGAAAGTACAATCCCGAGCATTAAACACTTTGTTCTCAGAACGGTTGTAAAAGTAGTAAGCCTTGGTTCCCTTAGGATAACCAACGAAAAAGCACTTATCAGATTTGGGTGCGAGCTTATCGGTTATTAACCGTTTTACATAAGCTTCACAACCCCAAATTTTCAGAAAAGACAAACTTGGAACATCTCCAGTCCACATCTCATGTGGTGTCTTTGCAACTGATTTTGATGGGACTCTGTTTAGTGTAAACGCAGATGTTTCTAGAGCGTATCCCCAAAAGGATAATGGAAGGTCTGTGTGACTCATCATTGATCGAACCATATCCAATAGGGTCCGATTCCTCCTCTCGGAAACTCCATTCCATAGGGGTGTTCCAGGAGGAGTGAGCTGTGAAACAATTCCACACTCTCTCATATGATCACTGAACTCTTGACTTAAGTATTCTCCTCCACGATCTGATCGAAGAGCTTTAATACGTTTGCCAAGTTGGTTCTCTACTTCATTCTGGAACTCCTTAAATTTCTCAAAGGATTCCGACTTGTGTCTCATTAGATAGACATAGCCATACCTACTGAAATCATCAGTAAAGGTAATGAAGTATTGATAGTTTCCTCTAGCACTTGTGCTCATTGGGCCGCAGACATCTGTATGTATAAGGCCCAATAAGTCACTGGCCCGTTCATTTGGTTTATTGAAAGGAGCCTTTGCCATTTTGCCCATTAAACAAGATTCACATTTCTCACATGATTCATAATCAAATGAGCCTAAAAGCCCATCACTATGGAGCTTCTGTATGCGTTTCTTGTTTAGGTGGCCCAAACGACAGTGCCAGAGAAAAGTTGGGTTTTCGTCATTGGACTTAAACCGCTTAGTATTTATGTTATAATCGGGTATTAATTGGTTTAAAACGTAAAGCTCATTCTCTAATGGGCCGCTACCATAAAACATACCATCACGATTAAAAGAACAACATTTATTCTTAATAGAAAAATCAAATCCTTCTAAATCCAAACAGGAAACAGAAATGATGTTTCTGCTTATCGCAGGTACATAATAGCAATTGTTTAATTCTAAAGCCAAGCCCGAAGGCAAAGACAAATGATAAGTGCCCACGGCTAACGCAGCAACCTTTGCTCCATTCCCGACTCGCAGCTCCACTTGTCCTTTCTTCAGCTTCCTCCTATTGCTTAGTGCCTGCACATTAGTACAAATGTGAGCACCACAGCCGGTATCTAATACCCATGAGGTAGAACCTGTAGAAGTAACATTTACTTCAATAACATAAATACCTGGAGAAGTCGTCTCGTACGTCTTCTTCTTGTTCTTCAGACCATCCAGGAATTTCTTGCAGTTTCTCTTCCAATGCCCAGACTCATTGCAGAAATGGCACTTATCAGCATCAGAAGGGCCAGCTCTGGGCTTAGGAGGAGGCGCATGATTGTCCTGGTTCATAACCTGGACAGCCTTGCCCTTTCCTTTGCCCTTGCCGGGTTTCTTAAACTTTTTGCCCCCTTGTACCATAAGCACATTAGGGGCACCCTTCTTAATGTTTGGTTCAGCTGTCTTGAGCATGCCATGTAACTCAGTCAACGTCTTCGTCAAGCTGTTCATGTTATAGTTCATAATGAACGTATCATAGCTTGGCGGCAGTGACTGCAGTATGATGTCAGTAGCCAACTCTTGGCTAATGGGACAGTCCAGTTTCCCCAAGTTATCAATATAACCCATCATCTTTATGACGTGGGGACTCACTGGAGCATCACTTGGTAGCTTGCACTCAACTAGAGATTTAACCGTCTGGTATCTCTCAGTTCGAGCCTGCTCCTGAAACATCGCTTTCAGGCTAGTGATTATCTCGATGGGCGACGCCACGTTCTCATATTGCTTCTGCAAATCTGAGTTCATGGTAGCCAGCATCAGATAAGTCACATCGACCACATCATTCGAATGCTTATCCCAAGCATTCTTTTCTGTCTGCGGGGCATTGGCACGGTATTTTTCGGGGAGAACCTTATCAAGGACATAGTCCCTTTTCTCCTGCCTGAGAACAATTCTCAGGTTCCGATACCATTCCAGAAAGTTAGATCCATTAAGCTTGTCCTTCTCAATGACGGATCTCAAGGAGAATGTGTTGTTAGAGCTTGACATAGCTGAAACAAAAGAGGTAGAGGGTTAGTTTTGATGTTCAATAAAAGAGTAAACTTAACTATTAAGAAAACTCGCATTATATTCAAACTATGTTTCCTCTAAAGAATATAATGTTCCAAGATCCATGTTTCACTAAAATCCGAGCGAGCCACTGGCTGTTACTCGAATTATAGCTATACAGGTAAGCAACACTTTGCTAATCATATCCAATATGACTCTTGGTTGTGGATAAAACATCTTATGTTCTAACCACCTGATGTCTCTGGGCCCAGAACTTCTGATAGCCCATTCAAGTAAACCAATCTCTTCTGTCATGTAATAGTTGATGCCATGCACTGCAAGCCCATCAACTCAATTACCTACTTCCTTACTCATGTCACTACAGATACCTTGCACTGCAAGCCTATCACATAATGAAATGAGCATTAACAGCTGACAAGATCGAAAGACATCCAGAACACTTGATATTTAGTCGAGGAACTGAACATTTAATCCTCAATACATATCATATATGCATTCAGGAACCCAATCTCATTAAATCCGGTTCGGTTATTTGATTTCAGGTTCACTAACCATCAATATGTGTAAGTTGTCGATCGACACTACCTTAGTGTCGATCGACACTTACTCTTCTGTCACAGTTCATCGAAAACCGATCAATCCAATTGAACCGGATTCGATAACCGACACAAAATTTCAATAATCGGTTCGTGTCGATCGATACTACATTAGTGTCGATCGACACTGACTAACCAGGTTTAATTCTCGATAACCGGTCAATCATATTGAACCGGGTCGATTACCGGTCAGTGTCGATCGATACTACATTAGTGTCGATCGACGCCAACCAAACCGCATTAAACCGACATTCGGTTTAATCGATCTGTTAACCGAGCACGATAACCGATTCAATCCAATTGAACCGGTTCATCGATCGCAAGGCAGAGGCAGAGGTGTCGATCGACACTACCGTAGTGTCGATCGACACCACTAGGTTTCTTTCACGATTTGAGCAATTTTCACGAAAACGATTTGAGCAAATTGAACCGGTTCTTCGTAAAAAAAACGATCAAATCCGAATTCAGTTCATACAGATCACTAGTTAAACCCTAACGCTCTGATACCACTGAAGGAATTCGATCAAGTTCTACTAGATTAATCTCTATTAATCAACCTAAGCGCAATTCTCAATCCTCGGATCTAGGGTTTGTAAACTTTAGAAACGATGAACGGATCTTGAATATACCTGGAGTTTGCAGCGGAATTGTTTCAGGGAATTCGAGATTCTAAGCACTTCAACTGTAGTGCCTCTACTGCTAGTCCACACGCACACGAATTGGAATCAGCCGAGATGCTAGTGCCGGTAGATCGGATCTATCTAGGAAATTCTGTGTTTCTCTGGTGGCTGCTGATAGTTTTCTCTCAAAACCCTTAATCCTGGTCGTGCCTATATGACTCCTTATATAGGCCCTGGAGAAAACCTAATTGATCTGAACCGATTCAAAATCAATTAAGTCATTAAACCGAAATCTTTATTTCGGTCAGCAGCACGTGTCGATCGACACCACCTCATGGTGTCGATCGACACCTCTTTTAAAACACCAAAATAATGTGCATCAAATGCACATCATTTAGATCATTACCTTAATGATTATTCCCATAAAGCAAATCCAATTTGCTTAGGTGTGTGACCCTGTAGGATCATATAATACTAGCAATGAGTTCATAACTCATAGATCATCATTGGCTTCTAGCAAAATGTAATGATCACCTAGTATTACATGAATGTCTTATCTTGACAGTACAACTATCATTAGAGTTAATACAAGTGTGATTTCATGACATTTCCAACACTGACAACTTTCTCTATCGTAATGGGACAAGTGCATTTCTCTCCCGAGGAGTACGACGCAGACCACTGCCAGCACTTCATCGATACTTATCGGGTGCAACCCTGAACTGGTTCTCCAGGGTAGAATCCTGCTCCATCGACTCTTTCCAGTAGCTATCTATCACTTTCCTCAAGCATTACGCCATCTACATCGAGGACGAAGCCTCCGATGCCGACTTATGGGGCCTGGTCCAAGGAGAGAAAGAGACGCTTGAAAAATTCATGGACCGCTTCAAGGCTGTCATCTCGCGAGTCATAACGAGCGATACCTCTGCCATAGCGGCTCTCAAGCAAGGATTATGGCCATCGTCTAAATTCTGAAAAGAGATGGTCCTACACCCGCTCAAGACCAATGAGGAAGTCATGCATCGCTCAGTCAATTTTATCAGGCTCGAAAAGGATCGGGCCGGTCAAGCAAAGAAGAATTCCCTGATCAAACCACCCGCGATCAAGATAAAGGCAAAAGACGCAGCCGGGGAACAATACCAAGAACTTCAGCAGCCTTTCGATTATGAGTACAAGAAGAGATTGGTGACCAACATCGTGAACAGCTCCTCGAGCCCTTCCCTAAAGCAATGGAACAAGTATCAGTGACCCCAAGAGGTCCAAGAGCCCTCTAGCGGATAATCGTACTGCGACTACCACCAAGTGTACGGACATTCGACTTCGCAGTGTAGACAGCTGAAAGAACAATTGCTCGTGCAGTACCAAAAGGGAGCAGTCAAGGTCACGCCCCCTGCCGACCAGGGTGAGAAAAGAAAATACGAGGAGGAATCAGACAAGAACGAGCAGAGATCGAGCGGCAACGTCAACTTGCCCCCTCCTCCGAAACGCGCTCCAACCAACAAGAGCCCAACCGGTAAGCAAAACCCAACCAAGAGAGTATTGATAATCATAGGAGGATTAAGCGTGACTTGCGATTCGGTCAGGTCTCTGAAATGATACAAGAAGAAGGCGACTACCGATAAGGTTTGCCTCGATCGGTCCGAGGTCGACATGCCAATCATCTTCACCAAGGCAAATACAAAGAACCTGGCTATGTCCCACAATGATCCCTTTGTCATTGAGCTCAAGATCGAGGATTGCAAAGTAACCAGGATACTGGTTGACACGGGGAGCTCAATTGACCTGATCTTCAAGGAAACCTTAAAAAAGATGAACATACCCGACGACCGCATCAAGCCTGGCATCAAGCCCCTTACTGGCTTTGATGGCATCACGATCAGGTTGATTAAACTAATGGTACACTCCGGTAGAATCTCCCAAAGCGTCAAGTTTATGGTAGTAAATAAACCGGCCATATATAATGTGATCTTGTATCTCAAGTTTTTATGATTAGTGGGAACCAGAAGATGGCCCGAACGTGCTTTATTGCAGAAAATAGCTCCGCTCGATAAGTCTCTGCATCCGTCCTCCAGAAGAGCATGCCTCCAAAAAATCAAGACAAAAACTCAAGACTCAAGGAGAAATCGATTCGACATGTCCCGGGCCAGCTCCCGCCCTGGCCCAATCTGCTAACAAAGCAAACGGCACCGGCTCGAGCGCTACATGATTGGCCAAATAGGCTGGTAGGTCCGACACCACTTTGGTATAGTTTCCAAGCCATCTCCGAGTATATCAAAAATTTTCCTACTCCATCACTTGATGCACTCGAACTACGGTCGACTTGATCCTCGCCCGAGCAGCTAGGTACGTAGGCAGCCTCTCCGATGGTCCAGTTTAAAAAAAAAAAAACTAAGTACCGCATACTTCTACTCGTTCCCGAACGATCTAGTTCTGCTCATTTCTGAACGACTGATTTGCTTTTACTTTGTAACCTGAACTACATTTGGCTTAATCCCTACTTAACGGGTACGTAGGCAGCCTCTCCAGAGGTCCAGCTAAGATAATAGTAAGAATATGTTCATTACAATCGACCCGCTCAATTTCTATTCAAAAGCTCTGAGCTCATTTACATCGATACTTTGGCCAAGTACTCGATGAACAAGTCATGCTCGGAAGGTTCAACATAACTATACCCAAGCAGGATCATAATGCGCATCTCTCATAGATGCTGTAGCGAAATATTCTACAGTCCGAACTCGGGGAGTCCACCACAACTCCCCTGAATAGGACCAAAAGCCAGGCCCCGACCTGCACGATTTCCTAAGAACGTGTAAGTAATTTAAGCTGAACACTTCTCGCACGCTTAACCACGAGACAAATCTCAGCCATAAGTTAGGTTCCGACCTGCAGGCAACCCGATTCGACCATTCATCGCGCGAGCTCGGCCGGATCAAACTCAACATAACCCAAAGATCTGCTCTTTGGGTATCTAATGCCTAAGCTCAAAAATTATCCGCATAATTAAAACCAAGATCCTAGCGGGAAAACCCTAGGACACCCACCTCGGGCATAGCATGCCTAAGCTCTAAAACTTAATCGCACCAAATATATTTGAAAATGCTTAAGCTGAAAAACTTAACCGCATAAATAAAAATTTCATTAAGAACCCAAGGATCCGTTCCTCGGGCAAAAGAACATAACAGAGTTAAAGCTTCATCAGCCCAGGGGGATTCACGATTACAATCAAAGAAAGTTCAAAGCCATATTTGGCCTGATCGTACATCAAAACAAAAGAGAGAAGAGGAAATATTTAATCTCGGTCGCCTGGCATTGGGATAGAAGGAATGGGGGCAGAGAGAGGTTGCAGGTCTTCACCGGCCACTGGATCTTTTTCCAAAGCCTCATTCACCGCCTGTTTGGTAGCAACCAGTTCCTTTAAGACCCTTTCCGCAATTTCATCCATCAGCCTCTCGACAACCCCTAAGATAATATTTGAACAGAATTGCTCGACGAGTTTAACTGACCTTGGAGAGTCCGAGGACATGGTTGCAAACAAGGCTCTGGGTTCTGTTCGGGCTGAGCGACATGATCGTCATTGCAGGCAGTATCATCATCATCATTAACGTCCTCGATCTCAATGCTCTGGTAGGGTTCAAGGATCCGATTATTGGCATAGTTCTTCGGGAGGATAATCAGCTCGGGAGCGAATTCATAGTCACGGTCAGAGCAGGTCACTAGATGCATCTCCTCGATGTCCTTTATGTAGCCGTCGTACCTAGCCTGGATCTCCATTTTCTCCTTGGGAGCAATTTTGATCTCAAACATCTCTATCATGTCGAGCTGAGTTTTGACCTAACTCGCTAAGCTATTAAGACGATGGCATTCCCGCTATTCAGAAAAATACTTTCGAGCTCACGAAAGTAACACCTGAGCTTGACCGCAGAGTTCAATACAAGCCTGTTCAGCAGCCGACCTGGCACATAGCGTACTAAACTCCCGCCTCGAGTCTCTCAAACGAGATACCTGCGACTGGACGTGCTCGACCAGCAGGGCGTTAGATCGCTCGGCTCTCCTAAGATGCTCCCTCATGTCGTTAAACCTCGCCTCCACGTGCTTCCTCTCCTACCTCTCGTCCTCAACCTGCTTGGTGACGTCAATCCACAGTTTAGCCCGCCCCACGAAATACTTCCTTAGTTGCTCAAGCTCTTCCATCACGCCTCGAGACTTCACCAATTCATTGTCCTTGGTGAGCAGCTCTTTATGAGCTGAGTCCATCTCTCTCGCCATCTTCAGCTCATCTTCCCTTCTCAGAGCAGCGTCAAGTCGCCTCCAAACCGAGTTAAAGTCAACTATGGTCTGCAAGAAACAGGTAGAGAATATAAGCCAAGTTACCATAAAGGGGAGAAGAAACACAAGTCATGGTTAAAAGAAACAAACACCCACAACGTTTGCAGAAGATTCGCAATACCCCCTTCGGTCAAACATTTCTTCCAGCCCAGGATTCTGACCCTTAACACCCCCTCAGATAGAGTTAAGAAATTTGGCACACTCCTTGGGGTGGTTGACGATATGACTACCATGCCCTTTGAAACTATATACAACGTCATCGGAAGAATTAGCTTCGTCCGGAGCAAAGGAAATGAGCCGGTTATCCCTATCATCAGCGCTCTGCTAAGCATCGCAACCATCACCTGTTATGTCAACATCACCTCCATCCTGTTCCACGATGTTGTCGCCCCTAGCGTCGGCGACCGAGTTGCCAGGATCATGCGGTGTCTTGACGAGTTTGTTTGTGAGCGACCATAGTAGCCACATCCTATCCGGTGCCATGGTTGACGACCACTAGGGCGCTCTTGTCCCTTGACCGCTTCCTCGAAGCAGTCCCAGTCATCTCCTGTCCAACTGACCCATTCTGTGGCCTACTCGGAGTCTTATCCTTTCAACTAGGGGGAGCAGATTTGCTCGCCCCCTGAGCAACAGACTTGCTCGCCCCTGAGCTGCAGACTTTCTCGCCCCTGGAGCAGCATACTTGCTCGACCTATTAACTGCTTTAGCCTGAGGAAGAGGAGGTTGCTCAAGATTCAACTTTGCCATCTCTCCCTTATCAGGTCTACGAGCGACGCGCATAGAGGTGTTAAGACAAAGAGCCGGGTTATCTAAAAGCAAGGCGCGAGAACTAAGAGACAATTCAGATAAAACTCAGAAAAAACTTCCTGAAAAGCGGGTCAATCTGAAATTATCCGATGATACACTTGACGAATCCGGAGGTTAAGGAAAGATGGCCAATCCTGAGGCGGATATCGCTATAATAGCCCGACCACACAATTGGAAGATTTTTCCGGTAGTGTTCGCGTCATGGTATCTGCGAAGAAAAAGGAAGAAATCAACGATCAGACCCGAGGAAGGAACATGAAGGGAATTATACCAATTTGCTTGTTCCAGCCTATTCAAATTTCTCCCCTGTAGCTCCCTATTATCGTCGTGTTTATCGCGACAAAGAAATACTTCTCCTGCCACGTGCCCTTCGGCTTACTCTTGAAGTTATTCACCAGGGAAAGTCCGCTCTTCATCTTTATTTGAAACTGACCACAGTCGAAGACATTCCCACGAGCGATCTCATAAGCCTCATCAAAATGCTCGCAAGTAACAGCCTGGCCAGCCACGTAACTCAGCGTCAAGATCGACACGGGTTCCGATAGCTCGCGTGAGTTAACTGGGACACATAGACTTTCCGCCGAGCACATAATTCCAAGATTGGTGAAGGGATTAGAAAACTTAGTCCCCCTTGGTCAAAGAAGCACTCATACACGCATATATGGCCCCCGGGAGGAGACCATGACCTGCTTTCCGAACCTGGGACAACAATGTCAATTGAGTGCCAATTCCTCCCGCGACCGCACTGATTGATGCTATCTCGCGTAGAAGTCGAGGGTTTATCGTCATGATCGCCCAACGCAATATGGGGACAAAGTTTAGGGCTCAGGCGTAGGACATTGACCGACTTTAGAGCTTCCAGCTGCTCTTTACATGTCACCTTCCTCTCCTGCTCGACCTGATTCTTTCTTTCCTGCTCTTTCCTCGCCCGATCAGTCTTTAGATCGCTCTGCGCCTCGACTTTCTTTCTCCTCCTAGTATTAAGAGAAAGATGGTCCTCCTCGGAAGAATCGCCACCTCGCTCAATCGTCTCCCCAGAACAACAAAAAGATGAAGTAATCGCCTGGTCAGCGCCATCCGAATCCTGTCTGTCTGGCGAGGACTCCATATCGAGAGAAGAGGAAACTGGGACTACCAGCCGATCAACGTTTCGTTTACTCTTGTGAATCAATGCCGCACTATCAGATCCAGCAGAAGAACTTTCTGAAGACATACTCCTTCCCTCGAGAGTTGTCCGGATAAGCGTCGCAAGAAAATCCGAAGACTAAGAAAGGAAAAAGAAGAAAAAAGAAAAGAATACCTGATCGAAACCTTCTGAGCAGAGAGCAAAGAGTAAAGAAGAAAGAGGGAGACACGGTTTATATAGGGAATGAAGAAAAAGGTGCAATGATCATAAACATGAAAACCAAAGAGGCGGCACGAAAATACGCCGAATCGTCATCAAAACCCTAAATCGCCTCAAAAGAAGTAATGCGTACAATCATGAAAGGAGCAGAAGTCAAGGAGGCACGTACTAACATAAAACCAGTTGCGTCCACGCACTGACACGAGTCGACGCACCCAGATAACGCAACGAGTGGGATGAGTCCGGGCAAGACAAACGAGTCGAACCTTGGCGCTCTCAAACCTGCTCGCAACCATCTGCCAAACTCGACCATGCTCGTTTCGCCTACTCGACCTGCTCGTTTTGCCGACTCGGGGGGGGGGTACTGTTGCACCATAGATTTGCCCAAGGAAAAATCCTGCTCTCAGTCCGTCAAGGAAAAGACCCAACTCATTTTATCTTGACGACTAAGGCATGGTTACTTTATTCTTAGTATAGTTACTTTATCTTGTAATATATATAGTTGTACATCATTCTTGTACAACTAAGGAGGAAATACATTACACTTTTTAAGTAAATCTACTTATTCATTTTGGCCTACTCGGACTAATCTCCTTAAGTCCAAACTTGCCTGCTCGTTCACTATTCATCCGAAAAAGCAAGTAGTCAATATTTTCTAAGCCTTCTTTCTCCATTTTATCAAAGAATCCCGAACCCCCACACAAATTTAGTGTTGAGTCTGATCTTAAGTTCAACAGGGGCCTAAGCAGATTCCCCCGACGCATGGGAGAGGATTTTTGACCCTTGTACTTCTATGTTTATTGCTTTGTTTGTTTAGTTTCTTTGTAATTTCTGATCTCAAATTAAAACCACTGTATTTTGTTTGGTTTAAATGTAATATAAACGATTTATTACGTCAAGTTACTTTGAACTAATCTATCATACATCACCTTATTAATCAAGGTTCGATTCCAATGGGTTAATGCATATGGAGAAGCGAAGCATTTTGTACATCAAATAGTAGAGAATCAGGGGAAAAAAAATCAGTGGCTCAAGTTATCTATGACTTCTCTTCCACCTTGATTATTATACAAAACTGTACTTCTAGTCCAAAACTCGATAGAATAATTAGCATAAGCAAAAGCCTCTCTAATCCTTTTATATTCAACAAATGAAAATGGGATATTATTAGATTGGATCCTATTACTCTATGTTCAACATAACCGTAAGCTTCTTCACATGCAATAATCAAAAATCATGATCTGTAACACAACTAGCAAACATCAACTGTTGTATCACTTACTACTTAAGAATTCGAAATCACGTTCCGTAAAGTTACCCAAGAATTGCATATAACCCATACAGAAAACGAAAAGAATTCCATGCTCCTTCTCGATTTCGATTTTGGTCTCCTCTAGCTTCCAAGCTCACTACAAGAAAAAAAGGAAAATACCAACGGCCAAATCAGTTGGAAAATCGTTGGAAAAGGGGTATTTCCAACGGAATTCCCACTACAAGAAAACAGCGTTTTTACGACTGCAACATTAGTAGCAATGTAGTCCCTAAATCAAGAATTACTACTATTTTACGACTACTGAGTGTAGTACCAAATCGATAGTCGGTGAATACATTAGTTGTAAAGTAATCGGCATTTTGGCTACTAAGTTACGACTATTTCATGTAGTCGTAAATAATAGTAGCAAAATAGTCGCTAAATATTACGACTATCTTACGACACAGTTACGATTAATTCTCATGAACAAATGAGAATCTTGGTGCAGTCATAAAATAGTCGTAAAATTTAGCGACTACGTTGCGACTATGTTACGATTATTTAATGACTACATTACGAGTAATTTATTTAGTTAATTAATTTCATATATTACAATAATAATTAATATTGTCATATTTCAAACAAATTATATACAATTAACAGAAACGGAAATAGATTATTAAAAACAAATTATATTCATTTACAAATCTTGGAGCTAATGCACACATTGAATCTAATAGAAAAAACCTTACAATCATGACTTAAACAAAGGAACACAAGAGTACTCTAACCAAGAATTCTATTCGGACAAAGACCAAGAAGCAACAAAACTCTTGAACTAAGTTCAATGGAGTGACACCTTTCTTACACCTTCAAACCACAACTCTTCCTCCTTCCTCCGGCCTTCTCGAAGATCCTTGAGACACTGCCATTTGTGTAGCACATAACTCAACTTCGGAGACAATGGCTTATACTCGTTTATCGACATACATTCCGTCTTTTTGCGTATGCTTCTTCTTTACAAGCTCTGTGTATGGTGGTGGTTCTTCACCACCAGCTTCCATCATCTGTTGATAGGAGATATAAATATATAAAAAAGAAGATGGTGTCCTACGTATAGCTCCAGGTGGTAGAACAGAATGAGAGGGACCATCAGAAACTTGTTGCCTTTGCTGTGTTTGTGACATAGGTACAAAACAGTCCACATATGCATTATTAACAAGCAGAAAAAGTCACACATCAGATCCTTAAATAGAAAATACAAGTCTACCTATTCAATTAAGCTTAAGCCAATTTGCAAGAACTTTGATACAATTAAGCGTAATACAAAGTCTACCTATTCAATTAAGCTTAAGACAATTTACAAGAACTTTGATTCAATTAAGCTTAATACAATTAATCTATTCAAAGTGTGTACATATCACAAGTTAAATCGATTAAACGTGTATCGAAGAGGTCCAATTACATTCATAAACGAGTAGAATCAATGAAACGAGGTACACATATTTTAACCAGGAAGAACAAAACCAATATCTCTAAAATCGAAATAGCAAAAGTCATAAACAACAAAACCAAATCAACACAAAGATAATGCCTAAGAGAAATAGAGAGATAGAGAGGATGATTACCTGAGTGAGAGGAAGAGGGCGATTGTGGTTGACTGAAGAGGAGAAGCGATTAAGAGAAGAAACATAGAAGGATAATCACGCGCCCCCAATTCTCTCTCGAAGGAGAGCCCTAAAAATCAAATCGGTTTCTCTCGACGAGTCCGTCGCCGGAGGATTTCATAAGCCTGTATGACGCCGCAGAAGGATAATCGGTGAAAAGGAGATCCAGTGGAGGAGAGACAGTGTGGAGGAGGTGAAAGAGGAGAGACGGTGGTGGAGCTGAAAGAGGGGACTCGATGAAGAAGAAGAAAAGCAGAAGAAAGATTAGGGTTTTTCTCACAAATAAAAGGAATGAAATTTTTTCTAAGTGTTTGGCGTGGACTTTATCTAAAATATTTGGGTGTGGGCCAAAATTTTGATTAATTTGGTGAGGGGGAAACCCAAATATTTTTGTTTCCCTCCACAAAATTTGTGAATTTTTGTTTCTCCCACAAAATTTGGGACTAAATTTTGGAAATTTGGGGTTTTGGTTCTAAAATTTGTAAAATATTATTTATGGGATTTAGTTTTGATCTGAGTACTTAAATTTTGGGATTTAGTTTTGGTACATATAATGAAACACTAAACATGTTTAGAAAATGTATAAATTAATCAAATTAATTGTTAGTATTATTTTTAATACTTTTTAAAATGTTTGCAAAATAGAAAATAATTAAAGTAGTACATATATAAATATAAAAGATTATATTAAATTTTATTATATATTTTTAATTTTATTTTCTTTACATTTTAACACATTAAATACGTTAAAACATTTAAGTTAAATACGTTAAAACATTTAAGTTAGTAGAAAATATTAAACATGTTTAACAAAATTAAGGAAACACATGAATTACCTATTCAATTAATTCTTATGTAGAAGATTTACAACAAATGGTCTAGATGCAGTAATTGCTTTGAAAATGAAATGCTCGAATCATCAAAACATCAAAAAAGATTACAATTTTATAGAGGATGAAACACTTTGCGGCACTTGGAGAAACACTTTGAAGTTCGAAGCACCTGAAGAAGACTCATTTGTGGAACAATTAATCACCGCCTAAGCCTTACTCTTGTCGACAATTTCTTCTATCCGAGCAAAATCGCAACCATTATTCCCGGGGTTATTTGTCATATTTACATGAAAGGCAAGAAAGCAAAAATGTTACCATCCTCTTCCATTGCATACGTTACGACTGTTTTACGACTGTTTTACAACTCGACATTTCAGTTGCATATTAGTCGCCATATTAGCGACTATGTTACGACCCACCACCGGAATCGCATTTTAGTCGCCTATTTGGCGACTAATTGTCGACTATTTTCCCCGTGTGACATTTAGTCATAAAGTAGTCGTCAATTTACGACTACTTTTACGACTACTTTTTGTAGTCGCATTACACCGACTAACATACGACTAAATTTGTGTAGACGTAACATAGTCGCTTAGCAGTAGCTAATTAGTCGCCAAATTTACGACTACTGATTTAGTCGCCAAATGTAGTCGTAAAAAGCCTGTTTTCTTGTAGTGTCCGTTGGAAAATTAATCGTTGGGATCTAGGCGTTGGAAATATGATCCTTTGGAAATTCGTTGGAAATTTCCAACGGATTTAGCAACGGATATAATCCGTTGGAAATTTCCAACGGATTTCCAACAGATTATTCCGTTGATAATACGTTGGAAATTTCCAACGAGTTTCCAACATAATTTCGTTGCAAATTTCCAACGGAATTTAGTTGGTATTTTCCAACGGGTTTCCAACGTAATTTTGTTGCAAATTTCCAACGGATTTTAGTTGGTATTTTCCAATGAGTTACCAACGGATTTAGTTGGTATTTTCCAACGAGTTAGCAACGGATTTCAGATGGAAATTTCCTTTTTTAGTAATATTAATATTAATACCAAATAAATTAAAATCCCGGATTTTTTTTTTTAAAAAAAAAAATTTGGTTCCCAAAACCGAATGATTCGGAAATATGAAAATTTAAACGTCTAAATAGAATATTAAAAGTAGTACAATAAAAACACAAATTTTGTTCTTAAAACCCGAAACCGGGATCGAAGGTTCTTGGAAAAAAAAAACCGAAAGAAGATAATATCATTCAAGTGTCTTGAGATCCGTCTCCTGCGTTCGACGTCGGTGGGAAGGGCGGAACCTCGATATTCAGCTTCTCGGTAACGACCCCACGAAGCCAGTCGAATTGCGAAGATAGGTTGACCAATTGTTGCTGAGTGGTGCGGTATTGTTGCTCAGTGGTGCGGTATTGTTCCTGAGTTAGCCGGAGCTCCTGTTGGGTACTCTCCAATTGTTGAATCGGTACATAACTGACAGGTGGAGACATTGGCGTCGTCCGCCTGGAGGTTGCGCCGTGGTCGTCGCCGTATGAGCCATATCTGAACCGATATCCCTTCTTCACACGAACCGTCTGCAATGGTATGTCATTAATATTAAGTTAGTATATTTATTTTCAGTTATTAAATAAAAATTGTAAATGAAAGTTATTACTGTATATTTACATATATATACCTCATCGTACAGCTGTTGGATGTCCGCGGGTGTCAGCTCGTTCGAGCATTGTTCCGACCCTTCGGGTTGAGACTATAACTCTTCCGCTTTTGCCCTGACATCGGTAATGATCTTCTCGGCTTTTTTGGAAACTAGTTTCCCCATTTTTTTCGACATGCGGGAAGTCTCCATGAGTCACTACAAGAAAACAGCGTTTTTACGACTACATTTGGCGACTAAATATGTAGTCGTAAATTTGGCGACTAATTAGATATTTATAAGCGACTATGTTACGTCTACACATATTTGGTCGTATATTGGTCGGCAAATTTACGACTACATAGAGTAGTCGTAAATTAGTCGCTAAAATGGCGACTAATTTATGACTAAAACGGGAGTCTGGCGGCGAGTCGTAACATAGTCGCTAAATTGGCAACTAATATGCGACTGAAACGGCTAGTCGTAAAACAGTCGTAAAACAGTCGTAAAACAGTCGCAACGTTTGAAAAAAACACATGGTTTTCATGTTGGGTCGGTAGTTGTACCTGTTTTTAGCGACTACGTGAATTAGTCGCTATGTAGTCGCCAATTTGAGCCTATAAATATTCGTCCATCTCTTATCTTCCCCATCATCAGATCTTCTTTCAAAAAAAAAAAAACGTTTTAAAAAAAAAATGTCGGGCAATTCGAATTATTGTAATTCTCGAGAGTGGATGTACAAGAGATTTGATGATGCTACTGGAAATTTTTCAGAAGAGTTCCAATTGGGGGTGGAACAGTTCATAACATTTGCTAATAGCCAGCCCCTAGCACAGGATAATCTCGGTAAGTTTTACTGTCCTTGTAATGTTTGCAAAAACGAAGTATTTCTCCCGGGGAAAAAAGTCTGGAATCATCTATTTAGCAAAGGATTTATGCCAGATTATTATGTTTGGTATAATCATGGTGAAGAAGTGAATATGAATTTAGGAACGAGTCACAATGCTTCGACGTATGTAGATAGGGGTGAAGAAGTTGGTACTGTAGGAGAAGATAGATATGTGGATATGGTGAATGATGCATTTCGGGTAAATGTGAATTTTGGTGATAACTATCATCAGGATGTTAATTATCAGGATGTTAATTATCAGGATGTTAGTTATCAGGCTGTAGAAGAACCGGTATATAACCATTCAAAAAAATTCTACGACTTGTTAGATAGTGCAAAAAATCCATTATATGATGGTTGTCGTGAAGGTCACTCGCAGTTATCCTTAGCTGCTCGAGTCATGCAAAATAAGGCTGAATATAATATGAGTGAAAAATTAGTGGATTCGGTATGCGGAATACTGACAGATTATTTACCAGAAGGAAACCAGAGTACTGGTTCACATTACGAGACAGAAAAACTTATGCGCAATTTAGGCCTCCCATATCATACAATTGATGTTTGTATTAACAATTGTATGCTCTTCTGGAAAGAAGACGAGAAGGAAGATAAATGTCTCTTTTGTGGTGCACAAAGATGGAAGCCTAAGAACCCCCGACGCAGAACGAAAGTACCATATAGTCGTATGTGGTATCTACCCATTGCTGATAGATTGAAGAGAATGTATCAAAGCCACAAGACTGCAGCGGCAATGAGATAGCATGCCGAGCACCAAGCAAAGGAGGGAGAAATGAGTCATCCTTCTGATGCGGCGGAGTGGAGATATTTTAAAGATCAAAATCCCCTATTTGCTGAAGAACCCCGTAACGTATATCTTGGATTATGTACTGATGGGTTCAATCCATTTGGCATGACTCGCAATCATTCGTTGTGGCCTGTGATCTTAACTCCATACAATCTACCCCCTGGTATGTGCATGAATGAAGAGTACTTGTTTCTTACAATTTTGAATTCTGGGCCAAATCATCCGCGAGCTAGTCTTGATGTCTTTCTCCAACCACTTATTTTGGAGTTAAAGGAGTTGTGGTCTACTGGAGTTGATGCGTACGATGTGTCCTTGAAGCAAAATTTTAACCTAAAAGCAGTGCTTATATGGACGATAAGCGACTTTCCAGCGTATGGCATGTTATCAGGATGGACAACCCATGGTAAATTGTCTTGCCCAGTTTGCATGGAAGATACAAAGTCTTTTTATCTACCGAATGGAAAAAAGACGTGTTGGTTTGATTGTCATCAAAGATTTCTTCCTCATGGTCATCCAATGAGAAGGAATAAAAAAGACTTCCGAAAGGGAAAAGATGCGTCAAGAGAGTATCCACCTCAGTCTTTGACCGGTGAGCAAGTTTATTGCGAACGATTGAATGGTGTAAATCCTCCTAAAACTAAGGATGTGGGTGGAAATGGTCACGACAAGAAGATGCCTGGCTATGGAAAGGAATATAACTGGCACAAAAAAAGTATATTTTGGGAGCTGCCGTACTAGAGGGACCTTAATCTCCGACATTGTATTGATGTGATGCATACGGAGAAGAACTTTTTTGATAACATCATGAATACTCTTATGAGTGTGAAGGGTAAATCAAAAGACAACATCATGTCAAGAATGGATATTCAACAGTTCTGCTCTCGGCCACATTTACATATTAGTGGGGGTCAAGCTCCTTTCCCAGTCTACACATTGACAGAAGCAGGAAAGACAAGTTTATTGGAATGTGTGAAATATGCGGTTAAATTCCCAGATGGTTATTCGTCAGATTTAGCAACTTGTGCTGATTTGGTGAACAGAAAGTTTTCAGGCATGAAGAGTCATGATTGCCATGTTTTTATGGAGCGGCTAATTCCATTTATCTTTGCAGAACTCCTAGACCGGAACGTCCACCTTGCTTTATCAGGTAAGAGTTATTTAAGATATGCAACACGTAATATGATTCTAGTCTTTTTATAGTGATTAAGTTGATGCAGTTAAAATATTTATGTTGTAGGGGTTGGAGCCTTTTTTCGGGACTTATGTTCGAGAACGTTGCATAAAAGCCGCCTTCAAATTCTAAAACAGAACATAGTGTTAATTCTATGCAATTTGGAAAAAATCTTTCCACCGTCATTTTTTGATGTGATGGAGCACTTGCCTATACATCTCCCCTACGAAGCTGAATTAGGTGGCCCTGTCCAATATAGGTGGATGTATCCTTTTGAAAGATTTTTCAAAAAGTTGAAAGGAAAAGCAAAGAACAAAAGGTATGCGTCAGGATCAATTGTTGAATCATATATCAATGACGAGATTGCATATTTCACAGAACACTAATTTGCCGATAGTATACAAACAAAATCAAGGTAAATGTTAATATACTAATAATTTTTACTAAAAGTAAGGCAATTTATTAATTTTATTTACATTACGTACTTAAAATTCATTTGGTCAGGTTAACAAGATTTGATGAAGGTGAAATTCCTGTATATCATGTCTCTGGAGTACCTTCTATATTTACTCAAGTCGGCCGCCCAAGTGGGGAAATGCGTGAAGTATGGCTTTCAGATAGAGACTATGAATGTGCACATTCATATGTTTTACGAAATTGTGACTATTTTCAGCCAATTGAAAGGTATATAAGCTGCCATCTCTCAACTTAATTATGCTTTTATATAAGCTCTCATATATATATTTGTTGGTTTGGTTATATATATAGTATGTTCGAGGAATACATTTTGGCCAAATATACAGGACTTACCGAAAAAGAACTCTCCGCCAAAAGGGCTGACGAATATCATGAATGGGTTAAAGCGTATGTAAGTGAAAAATATGTTCATATCTATGTTAATTCTATATCTTATTATTCTATATTTTGATATAGTAAAAGCTTATGCAGGTTACTCACTGGAATGCCACAAATCCATTTCCTACTTGGGTTCAAGAGATAGTGCAAGGACCTTTGAACAAGGTCAAAACATGGCCAATGTATTTTACAAGAGGCTATTTATTTCATACAGAAAATCACGGCTCTGGAGGAAAGACATGTAACTATGGGATATGTGTTAAAGGTGAGAATTACACTGATGCGTCTGATGCAGCGGACTTCTATGGGACCTTAACTGATATCATAGAACTTCAATATGAGGGGATGGTCAATTTGAGAATCACACTTTTTAAGTGTCAGTGGTATGACCCTGTTATCGGTAGAGGCACTCGGAGGAGCAATGGTGGCGTTGTAGATGTGCTTTCATCGAGACAATACAATAAATACGAACCATTTATTCTAGGTACGTATAAATAGGTTGAACTTATTTACATATATATATATATATAATTATACACATATGTCATCATTTATTAACTTCTACATGTTTATATTGCAAAAAAGCCTCTCAAGCAGGTCAAGTTTGTTATATTCCGTATCCATACATAAAGAAACCGAAGAAAGCATGGCTCAATGTTGTGAAAGTCAATCCCAGGCAAAACATTGAAGTAGGATATGCGACGAATCAACCGGCGCTTTTGCAAACAGAAAATGATGATGGTGTATTAATGACTACAATTGAAGATCTCGAACTTGAAAATGTGGGAGAGGGAGTAAATACAATAAATTTGGATTATGATGTCGGAGATGCAGAACCAGATGATGAATTCCGGTGTAATTTATCGTCTTCAGATGATGAATTACAAGAGGATCCACAAATTCCGGTGTAATTATTTAGTTTGAATGATTACAATTTTTAAGTTCCAATTTGTCAATTAAGTAAGTTAAATTAATTTAATTAATTAAGTAAGTTAAATTAAATTAATTAATTAAGTAAGTAAGTTCATATGACTAAATTTTTTATTTTGGATTCCCCCCCAAAATTTCCCCAAAAATTTCACCAAAATTTTCACCAAAATTTTCACGAAATTTTGGATTCCCCCCCCCCCCCCCCCCCCAAAAAAATTATGGGGCCCCACTTACTTCAAGCCTTTTTTGTTAGAGGAACAAAAGATCTGATTTCCTCCTCTCTCTCTCCCTTGTCGATTCCTCTTTCTCCTTCTCCAAAAACCCTAGATCCAAAAATCTGATTTCCTCATCTTCGGTCTTGTTACTCTCTGTTTTAGTCTTTCATCTCAATCTCTACAAATCTCTTTCATTTTCTCATTTCAGTCTATATGATTACTCTTCTACAAACCCTAAACACACACGATTCAACACCTCTTCGATCTCCTTCTTTGATTCTTCTTCTTCTTCTTCATCGATCTCCTTCAACTTCTTCGATTCTTCTGCTATTCAACCGAAAATGGCTGGAACAAAGACCCGAGGACGAAAGAGAGCAGCCCTTCCCAATGTTTCTCAGAGAGCCGCCGAACCGAAAAGACCTAACTCTCTACCTCCTCAGTACAATTTTACGCCGCCGGCTCCAATTCCTCCGACGCAGTCACCCCAAGAGCCAGTCCGTCCTTTACCCCAACCTTCAACTCCCGGAGCACCACATTTCCGGGACTTTCCCCCACCACATACGCTTTTCCAGAGCTCCTCTAATCATCAACGTGACCACCATGAAAGTCAACAAGTTCAAATCAATCTCCAAGTCCAACCGACCCAACCATCTTCTCATGACAACTCTCAGGCTGCGCACAGTCGTCCATCTTCGACCGGGAACAACTTCGAGGAGGATGACGAAGATGCGGTGCCAGTCCTTCAGGAGAACTCACTCAGGGAGCTAAATGCTTTGTTGAGGATGCCAGGACGTGAGACATTTGTCACGGTTCTCTCTCCAACACCTACGCCAAATACGCTATGGTATGAGTCTTCTTCTTCAGCTTTATACATTTCACTGTTCGTCTTTTGCTTGTTTTGGAGAAGCTAGGGTAATATTAGGGGTTCTTTATGAACATTTGGAATCTGAATTTGACTTAGATTTACGATTTGATAGAGTAGTGGCTCGTTCCTGGATGTTTGTTATGTGATGTGATGTGATCCTTACAGAGATGTTTGTTGCTCTGAATTCATTTGATTGATAGATGATTATTCAGGGTCGAGTTGTTTTGTTGATACTTTTATGGTTTTGTTGTTTTGTTGCCTTGTAACTGTATGCTTAGCTGATTGCCTTGTATTGATAGGTCTTTGTTTACTTGATCATTGATACTGAAATTGAATTATCTCTTAAAGAGATATATGTATTGATCCAGTCTTTGTTTACATGATTTTGAATCTGAAATTCAGTTTTCTGCTTAAAAGATATATATTTATTGATCAGTCTTTATTTACTTGATGTTTGAGACTGCAATTCAGTGCTTAAAATAGATATCTCTCTCACCTGTACAGCTTCATATTTTCTTAATGACCAATTTGATGCAAAGCAATGTTTTCTCCAATTGCAGGTTTACTCGTGATGTTAAATCACGCCTGGTTAGAAAGATAACTAAAGTTTTAAAAAACAAATTCAATGGTCCCTTCTATAACTGGTCAAGTGTGCCTCAGGCTAAGAAAGAAGTATTATTCCTCGAGTTCGCGGTGAATTTTTCTGTCCTCCAGCCTTCTACATATAGCCTTACTTATATTTTTAATTACTAATATCAGCTTACTCACTTTGTTTTGTAGAAAACCCACACTTGGGATCCCTTGATAACAGGGACAGTTCAGCAACATTTTGAAACTATTGCCGCACGGCGATTGAAAAACATGATAAGCGACGTGAGGACTAGTCGACAACGCCCTAAATGGATCAAGAAAACACTCTGGCAAAAGATGGTTGACTACTGGGATACTGATGAAGCAAAAGAAAGGAGTCTCACTTATTCCAAATGTCGTATGTCTGACCGTAATGGTCTCGGTCCTCACATACACGTATCAGGGCCGACTTCTTTTGAAGAAAGAAAAGGAAAAATGGTAAGTCCTGTAAGATTTCATTTCTGTATTTTGTTTACTTTAATTTTTTCATAATCCTCGGTTACTTTGTAACATTGTAGGAACAAGAATTGGGAAGACCAGTTAGTATTGGTGAGGTTTTCGTGAAAACGCATACAAATGCAGATGGTACATTTGTTGATCGGAAGGCGGAGGTTATCGCTCAGACTTATGAGAAGAAATTGGAAGACAAGTTGGCTGAGCTCCAGAAAGAGCCTTCATGTGTTTCAGACGGTACTTCACGACCTCGGGAGTTCACAACAGATGAGTGTAATGCCATATTTCTTCAAGTTAAGTAACATATCTTCAGTTTATATAGTCTTTTAATAACAATTAGTCATGCTATTTATTTACTGTTTTTGTTTTGTTTTGGCAGGCCACTCAGAAGGATTCACGAGGCAATCCTTATGGAATTGGAAGCATCAACCTTGACAATGCTGTAACTCCCAACAAACCAGGAGACGCTTCAACGTTTGTAACATTGGAAGAGAAACTGAAGGAGGCTCAACGTCTAATCGAGGAGCAAGCTCGGGAAAGTGCAAAGCGCGAAGAAGAGCATTCCAAAGTGGTTGCTGAGCATAAAGGCAAGCTGAAGAACTTCTCCTTGGTGGAAGAGTATCTGCGCACAACTGATCCCGCATTTCTGGATTTTTTGGCTGCTCGTTCAACTGAAGAAACCGAAACAAGGCCTCTCTCAACCTCTCAAACAATGGCTCGTCCTTCAACTCCACAAGCTTCTGCTTCTTAGGTTACTTATCCATCCCTCTCCACTTCTTAAGTATCATGAACTAGTATGAATGTGTGTGTACAAACTCTTTCTTTTGTTTTGTGTAAAGACTTGTAACAATGGTAATTCTATGTAAGCTTTACTCTTTTGTGTTTTTATTTTCAGTGGTATGAGCTTTGTTTTACTTCCATTAGCATTGTATTTATTTATGTCGACATTAGAACCTAGAAACAAAAACAAATGCAGGCAGGGAAGAATTGGATAGCACACATTCTGATTCTGCAAAATATTAGTCGCCAAGTTGTCGTAATGTAGTCATTAAATAATCGTAACATAGTGGCAAAGTAGTCGCTAAATTTTACGACTATTTTACGACTGCACAAAGATTCTCATTTGTTCATGCGAATTAATCGTAACTGGGTCGTAATATAGTCGTATTATTTAGCGACTATTTTGCTACTAATATTTACGACTACATAAAATAGTCGTAAATTAGTAGCCAAAATGCCGACTACTTTACAACTAATGTATTCACCGACTAGCGATTTAATACTACACTCAGTAGTCGTAAAATAGTCGTAATTCTTGATTTAGGGACTACATTGCTACTAATGTTGCAGTCGTAAAAACACTGTTTTCTTGTAGTGAGAGTGACGATGTCAAGCTCAGCTCTAGTCTGTATGTGCTGAAATATTGGAAAATAGATAATAAATATTAATTAGAAAATAATATAAATTAAATTGTAATCGGAAACTTGTGTTTGGTAATTAAATACTTACAATTTCATTGGCCAGTCGCTTCATTCCCTTCGATCCAAGTGTATGGGTGCCATTCCCATTATCGATATCGGTCATCTTGGCTTTTTTGCAGCTCTCGCACTTCATTTTGGACGACTCGGAAGTCCAAAACTCAATGTACTTCTGTTGAATACCAAGTCCTATCCACTCAGGAAACGCCGGCTTGCCCTTAAACCATTTGTCCTTCCATGAATTGACGTAGCCTTTCAGGTTATTCGTCCCAAATTCTTCGAATTCTTTCCGTGCCAGCTCGTCGTAGCGGTGGTCCCAGTTGAACCGTTGCTAATAGAAAAAAAAACCATTAGTAAATTAAAAATGCGTAATTTTAATTAAATATATAATTGAAAAGTAAATAAATAATAATTTTGACTTACCGCCAATTTGCTGAACCACTCGTCCCTGACCTTAAGGGGGACTTTCGACCAGCTCGGATGTGCATCCCGCCAATTCCCATAAAAGATTTTCCGAAGGACTTTTTTTAAGTCGTTCGAGTATCCGAACCTGAAATAAATAACACCAAGTTAGTAAACAAAATAAATAAATTTTAACAGTATGAACATATTATTTACTAGTTCATTAATTTTTTAATTACCATATCGTTTCGGCGTACGGGTTGGTTTTGATCGCGGGATCGAGTCTCGGCAACTTTTCTCGACTCGGCGCATGGAGGACAGCGTAAAGGTCGATATAAGTCTCGGGTTTGTAACAAGAAAATCCAGAGCCACTGAGTCCCTGTGCGGCGGTTGGTTCGGACGAAGACAGAAATTGGGTCGACGTAGAAGGACACGTCGCCGGGGCTTGGGTCGACGTAGAAGGATTCGTCCGATCATTGCCGCCGAAGTCGTCGGAAAGCAGATCACGAAGTAGGACGGTATCGTCATGACTCCACTCGGTTGTGTTGTGATGTTAGGCGTTTTTTTACACAGGGCCATCAAAAACCCCCTCGTACGTTGTAGCACAAAGGGTTATCGTATCCACAGAGAGGTTTGATTGATACACTAGGATTGCAATGATCCATTCTTAAGCTAGAGCGATGCTTTTTACAAGTAAACAAAAGATGGAACTATGAAACAAGTGAAAAGGATGGTTTTAATTTACAATGCTCTCGAAGAGACGAGAGTTAGACCATGGAAATTCTTATAGGCAATGAATCAAAGATTATCACAACTGTCAAGGTTCTATCACGCACCGCTCTAGAACTCAAACACGAAAGTATAACCAACTAACTGTCGTTACGAAGGCTATCTATCTTTAGATCCTCGAATCCCAAATTTCTTTGCGAATTCGTCGTATCTAAACAAGCATTTAGTACGAGCTCGATATGTTCACAAAGTCCCTAAGCCAAATTTTCTTTGCGAATAGGTAACCTTGCCCATTTAGACTAGATTCAGGTTATTAATCTCACTGTCGTGGCTAACCAACAATCCTAAAATCAAGATTCTAGGTGATCAAGCTAGATTCAAGCATTGAGAACAGTCTAAACGAAGAACTAACGGATAACCTCGACAGATCTTCGATTTTATTGATTTCTCATCAAAACCCATGAAATCTCCATGTCCTAACACGTAATTTACTCAGAAATAGATGAAGAAATCATAATAACTGAATAGAATTTCATAAAAGAGTTAAAGTTTAGAAGATACAAATGGTGTCACTAGGTGAAGAACATGAAGATCTCCCTCCAAGATCTTCAAAATCTCTCTCTCTCTCTCTCTCTCTCTCTCTCTCTCTCTCTCTCTCTCTCTCTCTCTCTCTCTCTCTCTCTCTCTCTCTCTCTCTCTCTCTCTCTCTCTCTCTCTCTCTCTCTCTCTCTCCGAAATAGATCTAGTTTTAAGATAATATCTAGATATTTTACAAAGAAAACAAGTTTAAACTATTTATAGAAGTGCCAAAATTAGGTTTGCAGGTCCGCCGTCGATCGACATTAAAGTCCTGTCGATCGACGCGAAGGCGTCTGTGGAAATATCTGAAAAACGCGTTGTTCTGGCTTCTTCAGGCTTCCTGTCGATCGACGGGAAACTCTCTGGAAAAACCCCTCCGGTAAAATGGCCATATCTCCTGAACCACCGATCAAAATGACCTCAAACCACTTTCATTGGAAAGCTATCTCACATACCTACAACTTTCATGAAGACTTCCGAAGCTAAATCCAAATGGAAACCGTTCTTCTAAGTCGATCTTTGAAGCACTTCGGATGGTTTCGGCACAAACGACTATTTTCCTGCAAAACACTACAAAAGACACACAAATACAAAATATACTATACAAAACCGACTTATATCATGGTTAAAAACGGGTAAAAACCATGATATATCACCCCCCCCAGACTTAGCATTTGCTTGGCCTCAAGCAAAACATACACCAAGAATGTGAAAGAGGTTTGAAAACATAGAACATACTTTCTTTCGACCTTTCCAAAACCAACCAGAATCAGACCACCATGTACTTCTCCGCAGACACACACAACCTTCCAAATCCATCCACCACTTCGCAGCATAATCCGTTAGTCTTCATCGCTTGATCTCAATGTTCTCAAAGCCATGAACCTTCTAGACTCATTCATATACTATACCGCGATAAATCAACCTAAACAACACTTGGTAATCTACCTCTCCCCCAGACTTATTTCGTTCTATATTTACATATATATACATTTTTTTTTTTTTTTTTTTTGCGATTGTTAAACTCGAAGCAGTGCATATTTCACTAATGTTGTTCCTTGTGAGGAGACAGGTTCGTGACTCACTACGATTGTTCCTTGTGAGGAGACAGGCTCGTGAGATTGCTCGTCCTCAACATCCTTTTTAAGGGACTCAGACTGCTGCTTATGAGTTGGGTGATCATCTCGAGTACAAATTCATTGGATTTATTCCTTATCTTGTACTCGAGAACTATCATTTCACCCCAATCCTAGTAATATTTTATATATATGTATATATATATATTTTTCTTTTTATATGGGGAAAGGAGTACCATTACTATCAACAGACGGTTGAATTTATCAGGTATGAATGAGGAGTCAAGCTCAATGGACATCGATCCCAAAGAGAGTCGTGCAATAGCTCTGACTTGGCGGATTATATTGGAAGTAGCGGACTTCTCTAGTCAATTGGTCTATCCTAGGATTTTTCATTAGTCTTAACTCTGAAGTTGATCCTGGAAGAATGGTCACATGATGAAAAAGACCAAAAGAAAGGTTGTTCTACTAATTTTGACTCAATAAAACAAGAAAAAAAATTTCAAAAATTTGAGTCAAAATCAAAACAAAAAGAAACCCGTTAGTAACTTCCTCCCCCAGACTTAACCAACACTGTCCCCAGTGTTATCAAGCTCGAGATTGGTAAAATAAATCAAATGAAATGCGAACTTGATCAAAGAAATACAAAATTTACCATTTTTTTTTTGGGGTCCTGTCGATCGACAGGAACTTCTGTCGATCGACATACCATGTTCTGCCTTAGACCGTTGAGTTGTTGAAATCTTTAAAACGTCCCTGTCGATCGACAGAATGTATTCTGCGTCGATCGACAGAGTATTTTAAAGCCGCAGAAGGTTTCTCTAGAGACTTTCGTGTCGATCGACAGGAATTAGGTGTCGATCGACATATGAGGCTCTGTCCAAACTTCGCATCTGTCGACTTCTCGCAAAGTGTCTGGTTCGAAGTCCGAAGTTGTCCAAACCTGCATCTACTGACATTCAACAAACGATCAACGGGAACAACTCATTGCATTCCTTAAATAAAAATTCAAGTTCGCTTAGTATTCGAAATTTCAACTAAAAAAAATCAAAACAAAAGTACGAAATTGAAAAGTAAATGGGTTGACTCCCATTAAGCGCTCATTTTAAGTCATTAGCTTGACTATGGATATGTTTGGGGAGGTCCCCAATGGCGCGTTTAACGTCACTAGCTTGACGGTTGCTTCATCTTTGTCACTTCCTTCTAGAACAAAAGAGAAAAGATTAACAACAAAAGGGAATAAAAATAAAACTCTAGCCTTAAGAAGAATCAAAATCCCAATGATCAATGCAAAAACCTCCCCCGCAACGGCGCCATTTTGATGTTAGGCGTTTTTTTACACAGGGCCATCAAAAAACCCCTCGTACGTTGTAGCACAAAGGGTTATCGTATCCACAGAGAGGTTTGATTGATACACTAGGATTGCAATGATCCATTCTTAAGCTAGAGCGATGCTTTTTACAAGTAAACAAAAGATAGAACTATGAAACAAGTGAAAAGGATGGTTTTAATTTACAATGCTCTCGAAGAGACGAGAGTTAGACCATGGAAATTCTTATAGGCAATGAATCAAAGATTATCACAACTGTCAAGGTTCTATCACGCACAGCTCTAGAACTCAAACACGAAAGTATAACCAACTAACTGTCGTTACGAAGGCTATCTATCTTTAGATCCTCGAATCCCAAATTTCTTTGCGAATTCATCGAATCTAAACAAGCATTTAGTACGAGCTCGATATGTTCACAAAGTCCCTAAGCCAAATTTTCTTTGCGAATAGGTAACCTTGCCCATTTAGACTAGATTCAGGTTATTAATCCCACTGTCGTGGCTAACCAACAATCCTAAAATCAAGATTCTAGGTGATCAAGCTAGATTCAAGCATTGAGAACAGTCTAAATGAAGAACTAACGGATAACCTCGACAGATCTTCGATTTTATTGATTTCTCATCAAAACCCATGAAATCTCCATGTCCTAACAAGTAATTTACTCAGAAATAGATGAAGAAATCATAATAACTGAATAGAATTTCATAAAAGAGTTAGAGTTTAGAAGATACAAATGGTGTCACTAGGTGAAGAACATGAAGATCTCCCTCCAAGATCTTCAAAATCTCTCTCTCTCTCTCTCTCTCTCTCTCTCTCTCTCTCTCTCTCTCTCTCTCTCTCTCTCTCTCTCTCTCTCTCTCTCTCTCTCTCTCTCTCTCCGAAATAGATCTAGTTTTAAGATAATATCTAGATATTTTACAAAGAAAACAAGTTTAAACTATTTATAGAAGTGCCAAAATTAGGTTTGCAGGTCCGCCGTCGATCGACATTAAAGTCCTGTCGATCGACGCGAAGGCGTCTGTGGAAATATCTGAAAAACGCGTTGTTCTGGCTTCTTCAGGCTTCCTGTCGATCGACGGGAAACTCTCTGGAAAAACTCTTCCGGTAAAACGGCCATATCTCCTGAACCACCGATCGGAATGACCTCAAACCACTTCCATTGGAAAGCTATCTCAAATACCTACAACTTTCATGAAGATTTCTGAAGCTAAATCCAAATGGAAACCGTTCTTCTAAGTCGATCTTTGAAGCACTTCGGATGGTTTCGGCACAAACGACTATTTTCCTGCAAAACACTACAAAATACACACAAATACAAAATATACTATACAAAACCGACTTATATCATGGTTAAAAACGGGTAAAAACCATGATATATCATGTGGTATTCATTATTATCCCTATATTAAAATCAACATTTACTCAATTAAGTAAAACATTAAGGCCCAACATAAAATATTAAGGGCTATAATACCGATCCTAAAGCTATAATAGTAATGTCCAACATAAAAAATTAAGGCCTATAATTCCGATCCTAAATCTATTAAATAAAAAATTAAGGCCTATAATTCTGATCCTAAATCCATCACCATCAAGTCTGTATGAGGGTATTGGACCCACACCATCTTTTACATGAAGACTTTCCCGACAACACAATTCTAGGAGATCTAACCGACTCTTCAAGTTATCCTTTGTCTTCCCTTGAACATTGAGCACGGTGTTGATGATGTTGTCAAAACAATTCTTTTCGACATGCATAACATCTACATTATGTCGTAGAAAATGATCCTTCCAGTAAGGGAGATCCCAGAAGATGCTCTTCTTGTGCCAATGATGTTTGTCACCGTAACCGGATGCTTTCTTATGGTTGTTTCCTCCACAATCTACCGTCCGTTCTACCCAATGCTGGTTTAACTGGTGAAGGAGGGCTTCACCACTTAACTCTGGCGGTGGTGCCTCTGGTACTGCTCTTTTTTTCCTGAACAACCTTCTATTTTTACGGTAAGGATGTCGCCTGTCAAGAAACCTTCTATGACAATCAAACCAACACGTTTTCCGGCCATGTTGGAGCTGAAAAGAATCAGTTTTGTCCCCACAATATGGACACGCCAACTTTTCGTGTGTTGTCCACCCGGACAACATCCCATATGCTGGAAAATTGCTAATAGTCCACAACAAAACCGCTCTCATTTGAAAATTCTGTGACCTAGACACATCGAACGCTTCCACACCTTCAGACCATAGAAGTTGTAACTCTTGAACCAGCGGCTGTAGAAAAATATCTAGGGATCGCTTTGGATGATCAGGACCAGGAATGATAACAGAAAGATAAAGATATTCTCGCTTCATGCACAATGACGGTGGCAAGTTGTAAGGCGTCACAATAACTGGCCACAACGAGTACTTTCTTCTCGTCTTCCCAAATGGATTGAACCCATTTGTGCATAATCCCAAATAGACGTTTCGACTCTCACGGGCGAAACTCGAATGTAACGCGTTGAAGTGCTTCCACGCTTTTAAATCCGATGGATGGCTAATTTCCCCTTCCGGGTTGTCCTCTGCATGCGATCTCATCGCTTCCGCCGTAACCTCTGCTTGGTATAATCTCTTTAGCCTAGGCGCTATTGGTAAATACCACATACGCTTAAACGGCACTTTAGCTTTCCTCCAGTAGCCTGATACCTTTCCTTATGACAAATTTTACAACTCGACCTATTCCTGTCTGTATCCCAGTAGATCATGCAGTTGTCCCTACACACGTCTATCACTTCAGAGGGCAAACCCATCCCACCAACCAACCTTTCGACCTCGTCATATGTCTCTGGTGCCAAGTTACCCTCCGGTAAGTAATCTTTTAAAAATTCAAGTATTTGATCCACATAATACTCGCTCAAATTGTTATCAGTCTTTATGGCCATCATCCTAGTTGCAGCTGATAGAGCAGAATGACCTTCTTTCCAACCTTCATATATAGGCCTACTCGCTGCGTCTAACATTTCAAAAAACCTTCTTGCTTCACCAGTTGGTTGATCCTCACTCATATTTGTGTCCATGTTATCTATCATGGCTTCCCGAAACACTTCATTCACCATTTCTATCGTCCCTATGGCCTCTGTCTCCATTGTTTTCGAGACCACATTGGACTGTATATCTGATCCGGATACATACTCAACACCCGCCTTTCTCCTACGTCTACGCCGTCCGACCAGTTCTACAGTTCCACTAATACTACCGCCACCTAGACTTTCCCCATGAGACAACCAATAGTAGTAACACTGCATAAATCCGTTTCTATATAAATGCTTCCCTACTACACTAACCTCTAAAATTTCATCATTCTTGCAATTGACACAAGGACAACACATCATACCAGTTTGTTGTGGGAGCGGTTGATTGGAAGCAAATGATATGAAATCTCTTAGCCCCTGGTTGAATTCCCTGGAGTTTGCCTTACTGACAGGATCCCATTTATTGTACATCCACGCCCGGGCAATCTCAATATTATTCATCGACGACATCCGAAAATCTATTTTAAGAAAATATTGTCGATAGCAAAGTTTTAAAAGGTATAATGAAAAGTGAAAAGAGTGGAAAATTTTCAGAGCAAGGTTTAGTTATATACAGAAAGATTTCCAACGAAAATCCGTTGGAAATCAAAAAATGCTAAATTTTCCAACTAGTTTCCAACGAAACATATTTTTTAATTATTTTAAAGTTTCTAACGACATTCCAACGAAAATCCGTTCAAAAATTTTCCACAGAGTGTTTCCGTTGGAAATGCATTGGAAATTTCCAACGAATTTTCCAACGGATCCGATCGTTGGAAATTTCTAACGGATTTCCAACGGATTCTTTTTCCGTTCCTAATCCGTTGGTAATCCGTTGGAAATTCATCCGTTGGTATTTTCCCATTTTTCTTGTAGTGGCTTCATCTCCATGCTCCTTCATCGACATATACATGAATACAATCAAGGAAAGATCTTAAACAAAGAGACAAATTGGTCCTTTCAAGTAGATAATCGATGAACTTGCTTTATCAGGTTGAAGAAGAAAAGAAAAACAAGTAGAAAATCAATGAAACTTGTTTTATCAGAGAATTGATTTAAGTTTTATCAGATCAAAAGAAGTAGAAGAAGAGAAAAATTGATAAAACTTGTTGTTATCAAAGAGTCGATTTTTCCCAATTAAAAACCTAGGTTTAAAATATTTTAGACCAACCATTGTCCATATGGACTAAAGACTATTTAGAGCACGGACAAATTTAGGCGTATTTACACTGTTTTATATTTTTCTCTGTCCATAACATAACAATCCAATAATATATTTGTGACCGAGTACCGACATCAGGCTCGGCCCAGAGGACAAGCTAGTGAAGTCACCGCTTAGGGCCCTAAATTCAGAGTGCATTTTTTAGTTAAATTTTTGTTATAGGTATAATTAAAAAAATATATATAAACTTTTTCTACAATAATAATATTCGTAAAAAATTTAATTAAAAAAATATATATAAACTTTTTCTACAAACATGTTAATTACTCATTTCAAAAAATTTAACTTGAAATTATTAGTTAAAATTCGAAGTTGAAGCTGATAACAAAATTATTTGCGATCTACCATGTGATAAGAGAGATTGAATGGATTACCTTTGTCATCTATTGAAACATAGATGGTTAAAAAACTCGACAACGTGAGTTTAATTAATGATTTTGCAGGCAAAAATACAAAGAGAGCAATATTTCAAAATAAATTCTATCTTGTTGTTTTTCTTTTATTTCTTACTAACTATTTGGAATTTTATAAACGGTTTAATGGAGTTTTCATGTGTTTTTTTATTTAGATTGCTATTTTTATGATATTAGAAAACGTACGAAAATGACACTTTTTTACATATATGCGTAGGGCATCCAAAATGATTGGACCGGCACTGACCGACATAGAGGGAAAAAAATCGCAATTGCAACATAGAATTAGGAGTATAGAAAGCGTTTTTTTGGTGATAGATATAGCGAATATGTGACATTTGCCGTTGAATGAAAGGAGAAACATAAAAAAAATACTCCTTCAACGAATTATACTAGGAGAAACAATACTCCGGTTTTTATTTCATCGCATTTAATACAAATAGATCAATCAAGACCAATAGCTTAACAAAACTAAATGCAATTCTACAATTACCCATTTTTAGGGAGATGATAAAATTGTACTCCCTCTGTTCCTTAAAGATTCATTTTCTAGCATATTTTTATTGTTCCATAAAGATTGATGTTCTAGGTTTTTTTATATTTTTTAATCAATTTATATTTATCAAATTGTAAGTTCCAAGAAATATTGAATGAGACTATTTAAATTTAGAAAATAACTATTGGTTCATTGTTATGAAAAAGTATTTGTTGCAAAAAGTTGCACTAATAACTAAACACAATTTATTGTTTCTTAATTTGTGTGAACAATGCTAGAAAATCAATTTTCAAGGAACGGAGGGAGTATTAGTTTTTGAAACAACAATATTCCTTAGGATCCTTGGGATCTTTAGGATTACGAGAACATTGTCCACCACCTTTATGGTTATTCATAAGAGAATCATGAAAACATGCCAAAAAATCGTATCGACCCGGACACACAATGCCGGTGCAGAAATTTGGTATTTTTTTTTGTCAAGTGCACCTACACAAATCCACATTAAAAGTTAGTTTGATGTGTCCATAAATATATAAATATTTATTGCTTTTAAATAAATATAGTTAGTTAGATGAATGCATGTGTATTACAAATCCTAAATGTTTGACTATTGCTTTTTAAATGATCAATAAAAATATTAAATTTTAAACAAACCTGATGCCAAAACGTTGTTATTGGACAACAAAACTGCTAATACTACCACGAATAAACAAGCTACAAATTTTTTTGTTATTCCCATACTCTTTTCTTTGAGAGAAATCTATTGAAAGGAAAAAATGTTCTTAGCTTTTCGGGTCTTAAATAGAGGTTCTATTTGTCGTTAAAATATTGAGAGAGGTCCTATTTATATAACTTCTAGTCCTTGGAAAATTTTGTAAATATTGATTGCTTTTCCATATTTTTGGCAAATGAATCATTGACTCAAATTTCAATATGTATTTTTTCCTTAACAAAGTGTAATTGTGGCGAATTTGTCAAAGAAAATTTAATTCATATATTATTACTGTGAGAAAGTAAATCTTATTATAAATGCAAAACATTTTTACAAGTCAGTGCTGTAATCTTTTGTAGTTATAATTAAAAGTAAGATATGATTTGATTTCAAAATTTCCATAAAAATCTGATATTTAACTACGTGTGATTGGTACACTTTGACTGAATGCAAAACTACCAAGTTCTATTTAATATGTATAGGTAACAATGTTGACTCAACATGTATAGTCATATGTAGAATGTCTGTCGCAAATCGCAACCATTCAAATATAATAATAGAGAGTTTTTTTTGTTTTACTTGATCACAATTCGTATTGGATGTAATGACAATTAGTAGTGTACTATTTCAAGGTTCCACATACATATACACACACACACAGTCTATACATTTGTTTATTGGCTCTCTCTTTTGTGTGTCTGTACATTTGTTTGTGTTTCGGTGTTATCAAGAAAAAGCTGCATAGATCTTATTACACAGTTTATGAGATGAAATAAGTTGTTTGCATAACAATCTGATTTTGGCATAATAGCATTAACATAACACACAACACTAATAATGAACCTACTTTAGGAACAATGTACTAGAGATGATTATTAACTAGAACTAGATCATTAGGCTAATCAACAACAATAACAAAAGCCTACTCGGTTTCCAACTTCTTGTTACTAAGCTATGCTCTCTTGCTTTTAGGTTCTGCTAATGGGGATTTCCTCCAACTGCAAGACTTGTCCAGACCCAATCCTCACTCTCGGTAATCTCAGGAGGCTTGTCCAAAGCAACTCCACACTTGAAACACTTGTCCGGTGGATTTTCAGGCTCTGCAAAGAGGATATTGAAACCTCTGGCTTTCCACTTCAAGAGATAGGAGGTGTAATCAGCCTTGTCCCGTGAGATGATCAACACATTTGCTTCACGATTGTCACACATCCAGAAAAGCACATTCTCAAACATCATCTTAAACCTACCATGTTTATCTCCTGAAGCAAGAAGGAAAGAAAATTTCTTATTCAGCTACAGACATAAGTAAATATACAAACAAACAAAAAAAGGCAGAGTTTTGAAGAGGGGTTTTTTCACCTGCGATTGCCAATTCGATTCCGGCGAGTTGAAAGTGATTCCGGATCATCTGCTTCTCCTTGTAAGCTTTGATCGAAACTTCACCGTGATAACCCTGATGCTCTAGAGCTGATTGTATGTTCCGATTAATCGAAACATGGTCCAGACCATTCAGGATTGGGCAATCCTCTACGTCCCAGAAGACTCCTGTCTTTGCCTCTGCGAGGTTTTCACAAAACAATCAGATCAAGATTCAGACAAACAATTTATGGTAGAGAGTGAGAAGAGAGAGCTTACCGGCGTATCTGCTGGTGGACGAAGGCATGGTTTCGCCGGAGATGGAGAAAATTAGAGAGCGACTTGTCCAGGGAGGAACAGAGAACCAAAAGTAAAGTAGGGCTAACAATTTTTGAAAGGGTAGTTTTGTAATACGTTTGGGCTGGTAAAGTGATGGGATCTTCTTGTTGGGTTTGGTTCGACACATTTTGTAGTGACTATTTAACGGTTGATACATTTGGTCTAATTACCACATACTAACAAATTAGATTATGAAGTCAGTCGACCAAAAGGTTTATTAGTCGACGCATATTAATTTATTAAATGGTTTACTAGATCAAAAACTTAATTCAAGATCATAATGAACATATATTTTGAGTAGGATTCAAGTGGCTGAGGAGAGCGATCAGGTTATGGTTGATGCGTTGAGAGCAGATGGTTCACTATCAGGTCTCTTCAAATGGGACGATTCTTTTGCGAGGGCGAGTTTGTGGGCCCAAGGATGAGTCGTTGAGACAAGAGATTCTACGAGAGGCTCATGCGAGCAAGTTCTCGATTCACTCGATTCATCCGGGTGCGACCAAGATGTACCATGATCTTAAGCGGTATTATCATTGGGTCGGGATGAAGAGAGAGGTAGCTGACTAGGTCGCGATGTGTAATACGTGCCAGTTAGTAAAGGTAAAGCATCAGGTTCCGGGTGGTAAGTTGCAGAGTTTGCTCATTCTGGAGTGGAAGTGGGATATGATCACCATGGATTTTGTGGTCGGTTTACCTAACTCGAGGACTTATGATGCTATCTGGGTGATTGTGGATCGTCTGACCAAGTCAACGCATTTTCTGGCCATTATAAAGACCAATGGAGTTGCGGTTTTGGTTAAGAAATATGTGAAGGAGATAATGAGGCTGCATGGAGTGCCAACCAAAATTGTGTCAGACCGGGACCCTAAGTTCGCGTCTGAGTTTTGGAGAGCCTTTCCGGTTGAGATTGACACTAAGGTGCATATGAGTGCGGTTAATCATCCGCAGACTGATGGTCAGTCAGAGAGGATGATTCAGACTTTGGAGGATTTGCTGCGGATGTGTGTGCTGGATTGGGGTGGTCATTGGGTTGATCATCTGTGCCTGGCTGAATTTCCGCATAATATCAGCTTTCATGCGAGTATCAGGATGGCTCCTTATGAGGCGTTATATGGGAGTCCGTGTAGGACACCTTTATGTTGGACCCAAATGAGGGAGAAGAGCATTTTTTATGCGAGTTTTGTTCAGGAGAAGACGAATAAGATTCATATCTTAAAGCTGAACATGAAGGAAGCTCAGGATCGGCAGAGAAGTTATGCCGATAGGAGGAGGAGAAAGTTGAAGTTCGCGGTCGGAGATAGAGTGTATCTCAAGATGGCCATGTTTCGAGGCCAAAACCGATCGATTCAGAGAATAAGCTGAGTTCGAGGTTTATGGATCCGTTCCCAGTGGTGGAACGAGTTGGACCGGTGGCGTACCGGTTAGAGTTACCTCCGATTTTCATAAGGTTTTTTATGTGTCGATGTTGGGGAAGTGTCTGCATACATCGGAGGATTTTGTGGCTAAGATTCCGAAGGATCTTCAGCAAGATTTGTCGGTGGCAGCCAGACCTGTTAGGATTCTTGAGAGGAGAGTCAAAGTTCTGCGTCAAAAGAAAATACCATTACTGAGAGTCTTGTGGGATTGTACCGGTACTGAGGAGGAGACTTGGGAGCCAGAGGCAAAGATGAAGTTAAAGTTCAGGAAGTGGTTTGACAAGCAGGTCGCAGAGTGAGCTTTACTTATCTTTGTGGTTCTAGTTTTGGATGTTTAGCATGTTGTTGCTTTTGTTTATGTATTTTTGTTTTCGTTGTAACGATTATACCTTTTAGAGATTTATAAGATGGAGTTGTTCCTTATTTATTTGTGTGTATAAGATGAGTAGTTCTAATATTGTGTTGTTTGTTGTGATATTCCATGTTAGGAAATATCGAGTTTGGCCACGGGAGGTAGTTCTACGATAGATGTTTATAGACGTTCTAGAATTTATTACTCTAGGGGCTGCGGTCCTGAATAAGTCATTCATTTTTGGAGATGATTAGTTCTCTAGTGTGGATGATTATTCCCCAGAGGAGATGATTAGTTCTTCTGTATGCTCATTTGGGATGATTAGTTTCCATTATGAGTATCAAGTAATGATTAGTTCTCTCGAGGGGATGATTAGTTCCCATGGGTACCCGGAGCTCAAAGGATTTGTTACTGAGAGTGGATGGGGCACGAGACACCAATAGCTAAAAGGATTTGTTCCTGCGAGTGAGAGGGTGTGGAATGAGTTAAGAGTGATAAATGCCTGGAAATAGGCATACAAACATGAGACTGAACGAGAACCTCAGAGGTCGAGTGAGATGATCTTGGGTGGTTTTGACCGGTTTAGGGTCAGGTTTTGGTCTTTGGTAGAGGGTTTACTGGGATTCGAGGACGAATCCAGATTAATGGGGGGAAATTATAACATCCGCGAACCAAAAAGTCGATTTTTGGTGGTCGTGTCGAGCGACACAGGGAGTGTGTTGATTAACACGAAGGATGAAGGTGTGTTGATCGACACCTCGTGTGTGTCGTTCGATACGTGTATCTGCAGAACCGGGTGGTTAACTTTTTAATCACGGTTTTGGGGCTCGGTTTTGGAATTCACCCTAGGGTTTGTATTTAAGGGTTCTTGCATATCGTGGCCGTGTTTTTTAGAGAAGAATAATCTGTTGTTGTGAGTTTTGAAGAGAAGAGTTTTGGGAGATTATTGTGTTAGAGTTTGTGAGGGTAAAAACGATCGTTCATTATGTTCTTCGTGATTTCGAATCAGACCGAGGTGTTTGGGGCTATTAGTAGTTGTGTTCTTCGTGTTCCTTGTCCATTCAATCAGTAATCAATCTTTCCTAAGCCAAGGTGAGTTGTGACCACGGTTTCTAGGCAATGAAGGTTGATTTGGATATGTTTTGTGTATGATTCGTGTAGGTTTGCGACTCATGTTGCCTAGAATCAGGCTGAGAGAGGAGAAGCTCAATTCTGGTGCAACACAGAGGTGTGTCGATCGACACTAGGAGGGTGTCGAGCGACACGAGTGCTTGTTGCGTGTCGATCGACACCAGTCTGGTGTCGCTCGACATGAGGTTATGTTGACCCTTAGTGGTCTCAAATGACTTGTAATGTTATGAGTGGTATTATGTTTTGGCTTATGTTGTGATTGGTTGTTTCGCCAGTAGGTAGTATGACCAACTCGCTAACTATTTATGAAATACTTATGCAACTCTTATTCCCATGTGTTGCAGGTAAAGGGAATTGTGTTTTATTGTTTTGTAGTGAAACCTAGTGTTTAGGTTGCTAGATTTGTTGGTTTAAAATTGTTGAATCCTGAATTGAGTTGTTCTGCTTATTGAATGGTTTTCTGCTGAGTGTTGTTATCTATTGAATTAGCCGTTGAGGATTTAATATTTATGGGAATACTAAATCTGGGTTAATTTTTTTTTTTTAAAAGTGTTGGTTGTTTCATTTATTGTTTGATGTTCTTGATGCTTGAGTTTAGATTTTCATTGTCTCGGCGCTTAAGGTGCTCTTAATGCTAGACTTGGAGTAATTAACCAAAGTTTAGATCTTAGGTTATTTTACGCTTGAAAGGTGTTTGTGAAATGCTTGAATCAACCTTGTTGTAAGTTTGATTCATAAAGCTACTTGACCGTACTTCTATGAATTCTTGTGATAAAATGGGAGAATATTAATGATTGTCTAATCATTGAGATGGAATGCTTGATAGCGGATCTTGAATGTGATTAGATAAAGGGGTTTTTACCATTGGTGTTGACTAACCTAGGAAATGAATATTCCATTGTCTTGAGATTGTGTTAATTATTTGATTTTAGCATCTAGGTGTCATTCTCTAGTCTCCTTTGTCGATTACTTTATCCATGATTCATTATCTTCTTGAATTCATATTTATCTAGTTCATTTTCATGCATTTCTTAGCATTTTAAACCATTCAAAAAAATCTAAAATATTTGTATAGATTAGTTTGTTTCTCGCATCTCTAGTGTGCAAACTTTAGTCCCTTGGGTTCGATCCTTAACTACTCCTCGATGTTCCAAGCACTTGTGGATTGTTTAAGGCTTTATAAATGTAAATCTTAAACGCTTAATTGGATCTTTGCTCTCTAGCAAAGGTAAAATTATGTGTCATCACATAGAACCATCAGAAATACTCTCACAAGCAGTTAATGAGTGTGAGGTATGGAACGAGGCACAAACGCAGAAGCTTATCCCAACGACACAAGTTCAAATGGTGGATCCACCTTCATTGACAGTGTGTTGTAAGGTGGATGGATAGTGGAAGGAGGATGATAATACATCTGGATTATAGTGGTTTTGTCATCAAGGAAATCAAACTATCTTATTAGGTGCAAAGGGGCTTAGACAATTGCGGTCTCCCTTACATTCTGAGATAGAAACGCTTTTATGGGCTATGACTAGCATTTTGGAGAATGGGGTGCCTTGCCAAAGATATGGGCTATGACTAGCATTTTGGAGAATGGGGTGCCTTGCCAAAGATTTGAGACGAATTGTGCAGACCTATTGAAGTTACAACGCTCGCTATCCTCGCCAACCGATCCGAAGCTCTTCGTGCACACTTTCCCCTTTTTCTGTTATGTTGACCCCCCGTTTATCAAACTTGAAGCCAAATTCTTTAGCTCGCTCTGTTCGATTGCGATTTTTTTTCTTTTTCTTATGTAAGCAACTTAGCTCCACTTTGGGTAACCATTCGTGAAAGTTTTATATAATTAAATGTTTGGTTATCAAAAAAAAAGGAAAAATATAAATCGCAAAAGTATAAAAAATATAAAATTCAATGGAAAAATGGGAGAATAATCAAACAATAGAGATTATAAAAATTAGGATCCGGACATGAAATTCAAAATATAAATTGACATTTTTATGATTTAAAACTAATTTTAAAATAATGTTTTAAAATGTTTTGTTAATTTAGTGGATTACTAATTAAAATTTAAATATTTAATTTAATTTTAGTATGCTAAAAGGGTCACTAATAAATCCTAAATTTTTTTTTTTGGTCGACAAAAAAAAATCCTAAATATTTAAATATTTTACAAGATTATTTACGATGGCACTGGTTCATTAATAAGTTGATTTCATTAATGGTGTAATAGTCATTTAACACTCCAAACTCATTGTGAGGCTGCCACCCTTAAATCGACATATGATTTGTTGGCAAGATATAAGAAAGGAACGCGGTGATAATGTTTGTGTTCTAATCACACCGGTAATGTCTTTTGGCATTGCCACTGCCGCTCTTTAATATTCTTCTCTCCATGTCGACTTTGTAGTGTTGGATCGCAGCGTCAAGAGACTACCAAAGAAAAAAAATGTCAAAAAAATTTTATAAACTGAATCACAACACAAATTTGTGAGCGTACACACTATCGTTAGCAACAAAGCGTATCAACTAATACATAGCTTATATAACCCAACTAAAGAATGTATTTTCAAACACACGAATTTGAACTTTAGTGAAACGTAAAAATCTTAGTTTTGTAAACATAGTAATAATGTAAATTAAGATGGAATTTGAATGAAAATTTTAAAAAAGTCAAAAATAACTAAAAATGAAGAAGATAGGAGGAATTACAAATGTGTCACCTTTCATAATTTATTTTTCAATTATACTATATTATATGTATATTTGCAAACATGTCACCTTTAAAAAAATACACATTATAATGTTTTAAAACAGATTATAAAGTTTTTTAGAAATTATAATCTGTTTTAAAAAACATTAAAATATGTTTGGAAAAACTTTATTATCTGTTTTAAAAGCTTACAGCTATGTTTAAAAAATCTTATAATTTGTTTTAAAACCTTAACAATATATAACAGAGCTCTAACCTCCTACACTAGGTACCACAAGAAGCTAACCTTTTGCACTGGAAAACTCAGTATGGAAATCTCATGCCGGAGCTTAGAATGCACCGACTCTTCTTTCATTGCCTTTAGTCACATCAGGTTAGATATCAAGAAAATAGTATTTACACAATAAAGCTTCCACTACAACTCTATTTGTGTTGTTATATTAGAAAGACGAGACAAATTTTAGCTTACCTCGAGTTGTGAATAAATATTGGACATCGCATCCATCAGCTTCCTAACCTACATAAAATATAACATCCTTGCATAAAAGAACTCGGTCATGGTGTAAGGTAAGTTAAAAAATTTCCTCACATATCCCGGATGGCAAATTTTGGGATAGAGAGATTGTTAAACAGAAACAAGAAACACTACATTTGTATGATTATTTGTGGTTGAAGTTGGGTAAGATGACCAATACCGCTTCAATAATTCTTGTGTTGCTGTCCAATGCTGCAGTTGAAAGAAAAAAATCAATAGATATTATAAAACCAATCTCAACAAATTAGTATGTAAAAAGCTCCATGTTACGTTAGACTATGAAAATATTCGAACATACATGAAAAATTTCATCTTCTGTGGAATTTGGTAATTTGTCTAGAAAGCTCTTAGGTGAGTTCTTCTCAGTAACATTCTTGCCAGTTGAGATAGTTCGGGTTAATGAACTGAAAACCTGAAAGGATTTGTAAATTTTAGCTCAACAGAGGAAATAGGCTATCGTTTCTTAAAGGTAGCACACAGATAACTATGAAATATAGGATAGCACCTCGAAGGCAACTTCAGATTCAATCAATGGAACACTCAATCCCATTGTCTTTATATCTGCTATGGACTTATTTAGCATCGCATAAGCTTCATGTTATTTTCTCTTTGGTGCCCCTGCTCCTCCAGGTTCATTGAGGATGATTTCATGTTGAGATTCAAAGTAATCACGGGGGTTCTGATTCCAAACAATAAAAGGTAAGAGAATTTACGCATCATCTATCATCAGTAGCAAAAACCTTTTACTGACAGAAAGACACACCTTGGTAGAAAGGGGTATAAACTGGTAGCTTTTTGGTCCTCGAAGATCCTCAATTTCCACTGCCCGTGACATTCTCTCCTGAACAACATTTTCACCCTTGGTGTAGCTTACTATCAGACATAGACAAAGATAGCAAGGTTAGACATAAAATTGATCAGTACATAGAAAATAAAAACCAAAAGTATACAACACAGAAGAATGAAACAGCCAAACCTTGCTTAACTCGTGTGAGAGCTTCTGCAACAATCCTTGAATCTTCTGACGCAATATCTGCTTCCAATTTTGAAGGAATAAGTAAGCATCAAGTGTATATTCTCTACATATGTTAATTGAGAGGACATTTAATATGTCATTCAATGAGAGTTTTAGGAAACAAATAACGTTAGATGAAAGAATCAAATGAGGTGCTAATAGGGTGTTTACCATTGATTCTGCCTTCCAATACAACGGCGGAATGGCGATTAAGATCTTGCAAAAGTGATCTATTATGACCTTCAACAAAATTCATGATTCCACCACGCTGGATCCCGTGGTCCTGTGAAATTAAACAAGCACAACTTGAGGTTATTTGATACAGTATACTGTAAATAAACTCCCAACTGCATAAAATCACATCTCAACCGCATATAAGCAGTGGTCCTAGCGGATAAGAAAAAACAACACCTTCGTTAACAAAGCAAAACAATACAGATCACAATAAAGAAACTTCTCTTTTTTTGACACAAAAATCATTATGTAAATAGCCCAGTCTTTACCAATTTCAGCCACAATGTATCACCAATTGCAACTTCACCCATTCACCATATAAGCTTACCCAAATCAAGCTTGGATTTGGATTCAGAAACTTAACAGTGCTAAGCCAATAACGACATAGTGAACCAACGAGCTCACCTGAAAAATCATCTTAGGGTTTATGTGAAATGTCACTCTATTAGACTGAAAGAAAAAGAATGAAGAAAGTAGTTAGTCAACCAGATGAAGTGTCACATGATATACAACAACAAATGGATGTACTGAAGCCAAACACAATGGAGTGTGCTTTCCTCCAAAGGCATGCACAAGAGCATATTAAATTACCTGCAGAGGATGACTTTGAAAAAGGGGTAGGGAGAATCTACCATACCTGTCCATCAGTAGAAGGTTTGATGCCAGAAACAATCGTGCTTTTGATCCCCTCCTGTTGTGTCCACTCTCTGGAAGAGTTTTTACCGAGTAGGTTCTGCAATCATGATCAGAATAAAGACGGTAACTTATACAACACTCAACAGAAGAGAAAACTGAAGAAGGAAGGAAACAACATAAAACACCTTCCTTGAAGCCCAAAATTCATCTTCCGTCAGGACTTTACTTCCCACAAATTGCTTATGCAATCTCTGCAACTCGCTTCATATCATATATGTCACGGATAAGAAGGAAGTCAATGAAGCTATAAAAACCAGAAGCATCTAGGACGAGAGGTCGGTCATGAGGACGAGACCGACTGCGCGGTCGCGGATGGGCGCCAGGCCGATCGCGTGGTCGCACATAGGTACGAGGACAACTGCGTGATCGCGGGTGGACGCGAGGCTGATCACGCGCTCGCGACTTCACAGGACCGAATCGGGAATTCGGTTGCGGCTTCATCCTCATCGAAGATTGCGATAGCCCCTTCGGCGAATCACGCTAGTACCGGTACCGGGATCCGTCTCCGTAACAAACTCACCGTTCCCCGGGTTAGTCTTGGTGGGATTGACGAGGGTGATGATGACTTAGTAGATGTTGAGGATGCGAGGAGATCCAGTGGTGATGAGGATTTGATGGCTCGTCATGGGGGAGTTGGACTTTCCTTCCCACTTAACGACGAGGATCCGAGGCTTCCAGAGGGAGCAGCCGATGTCGCTGTGTCACTCGACTCTTCTTCTACTTCGGGGTCACCTCCATCCGATGCTGAGGATGGCGATGAGGTGACCCGCCATGTTGCGGCTAAGAAGAGGAGGAGGCGACCGGATCCCCCTGGATCTACCTCTTGCGATGAGGACTCGCTGCAGCGCCTTCGAGAGAAATGTGAGATCTCTGATGAGATTGAGTTGGTCGTTCCTGATCGCACACAGCGTGCTAATGCCCCGCCTCCGGGATACTTTACCATGTATGAGAACTTCATGGATCATTGCCTGTTGTGGTTCCCGGTGCCAGGCTTCCTCCTTCGCTTCCTGGATGGGAACGGTATCTCCCTTGCTCAGATCAACCCCAGGGGGTTGAGGCACATTATTGGTATCTACGTGCTTAGCCGGGAGTGCAATGCAGAGATTAGTACTGAGCAGCTGACCAGCCTTCTGGAGTTCAGGCCTAAGGGCCCTGCAGACGAGTTGCGGTATCTCGTTGCCCCAGCTCCGGGTCGCGTGCTTATTGATGGGTTCCCCAGCAAGGATGATCTCTTTGAGTGCTCATTCTTCTTTGTCAAGATCTCAGAGAGGACCATTGAGGCTGACTGCATCCCCCTTGTCAGGACGAGTTGGGGGAAGAGAGGTAAGTTTACACTTAGAAAAAGTTTATTTTGTATAGTGGCCATGTCTTGCATGCTAATGTATTGCTTTGTCTTTGCAGTGAGACCAGCATTAGTGAGCCGAGGTGAGATGACAGCTATCCACAGCGCTCTAGCCTCTGGAGATGGTGATTGGGTGAAGTCCTTCACCCGTCAGAGGATCCAGAGAGCACTCTCCAGTCGGATCTTCGCAGGGAAGGTCCTTGGACGAGGTGCTCCTAGAGTCTCCGCTTTTCAGCGAGCTGAGTTGGCGAGAGCGGCGTTGACGAGCACCACGGTCTCAGCGAGGGCAGGCTCGCAGGCGGGTGCTCTGTCATCCGCAGCGCCCAAGACTCCCACTGTGTCAGCTCAGCGTTCTCGTGCTTCTGATCTCACTCCTGATGAGATTGCTAGGCGGCGTGAGCAACAGCGGAAGAGGGCCCTTAGATCGGAGGGTAAGGCGGGAGGCACTCCTGATGGAGCACCTCCGAAGCGAAAGAAGGTGGGCCCCTCTTCGGCATTTGTTAGCGACCCGACCAGTGACGGTGCTGCAGCAGCTCGCTCTTTGACTCCTGGTTCTGGTGAGAGGGCTCTTAAGCTGGCGAGAGCCACAGTGGCTGAGGTTTGCTCTCTTTATCTTCCTCTCTTTGTCCTTGTTATTGTTTCTCCACTTATTCCAGCGTTATGTTTGATTTCCTTTGTATGCGCAGCTCTCCACCCAGCTGGATGGCATGGCTTTCTGCTTTGAGGAGGACTCTCGTTCTCGTGACCGTGAGGTTAGCGAAGCCAGGAGGGCCAATGCTGAGCTCGCTGAGAAGGTCCTAGCCCTCGAGGACGATGTCGCTTCCGCAAAGCAGAGGTCGGATGAGTTGAGCGGGAAGTTGTCCAAGGCGTCCTCGCGGTATGCGAAGAACAAGGAGGAGATCACCTCGCTTAAGAGCAAGCTGTTGGAAACCGAGAGTCTTAGGGACGCCCAGATCGAGGAGGCCGTATCTAGGGCCAAAGAGGAGGCAGACCGTAGCTTCGCTAGCCGGACCCGACAGGTTGCCAGGTCGCTCGCTAGGCTTGAGGGGACAGCGAAGGATAACATGCTGGATCTTGCTGAGATCGATGCGAGCTTGGAGCTTATTGAGCGTCTTCGTGGGTCTGATGGAGCGTCTTTGGACGCTGCAGCATAGCTTTTGGTCGAGAGGAAGATCCCGATCTACGACGCTCGTGATGTGTTTGATGAACTTGTTTCTAGCGTGAGGCAAGCTTTGGAGATCTCAGAGGATGCTGATGTTGCCAGTGGAGAGGTGTGACCGATGAGCGTCCGTTGCTCTTTTATTATGACTTAGTCTATTTCTAATCTTTTGTTTTTAATAATTCTTGTTGGACTTGATGATTTTCGGTTGTAGCATTGGATGGTTTGTATCCTTGCTATTATTTTGGAGCCTTGCATTGTGGAGAATGCAAGATGACTTTGCAGCTTTTGCTGATGTTAAACCTTGATGGTTACAGATTCAGGTTTTGCTTTAGATATTGTTGATGTTGTGCCTACACTTAGGAATTCTTTAAGCTGTTTAAGCGTTTCTGTCATGTGTTTGCCAACACCAGCGTTGGGCTAGGTGAACCGAGGGCCATAAGACCCCGTGACTGATCAGAGGTCTGAAGGCTTCTCATTGTGCTTGCTCACGTATGAGGCTCTTGTTGAGACTATGAAAACGCTAATGCGCTCATGCTCTTTATTACCAACGTTGCTGTTGGGTTTTGCAAAATGGTGCTGCTCTTCTAGACACGTCTGTCCGAGAGCAAGTTCACCTTGACTTCGACCAGCGCTTGTCCTGGGTTTCAGAGTGACACGCTCAGGGTATGGGCCGAACGGAGGTCACTAGCAGCTGCATTACCAACGATGTTTGCTGGGTTTCTGAGTGGTCAGGTGGGTACATCCGCCCCGTACCGAACACTGGTACTTATATAGCGCGCTTGAATCCGTTGTGGATGTCAGTGTGTTCGCATCTCCGCATTCATTACTGTGGCCAGCAGCAATGAAAGCGGAAAGACTCTGATTTAAGCCATGAGGCTCGTGACTGATAAAGTTGTTCTTATGCCACTGAGGCTGTTGTGGAAGAGCGGAGTACGGGTACCCCACTCCCCCCCTTCGAGACGAAGGAGGCTGCTGACTTTGTCTGAAAGCAGAGTAAAACACTCACCCCCCCCCCCCCCCTAAGGCGGAGGAGATCATAGAGTTCCTCTAACGAGACGGATGAAGCGTAAAATCCCCCTCTGTTGATGGAGGGGGGCAACTGAACCTATCCGAAGACAGGCTGCCTACGTACCCTTTGCAGGGATCAAGTCGCCTCGTAGTTCAAGTAAAGGAGAGTAGACTAATGATAGTACTTCTTCAAATGCCTTGCGTTCGAGGAATGGAGGATTGGAGTCCCGGTCATGGTGGCGAGCTCATAGACACCAGGACGAACAACTGTTGTAACTCTGTATGGGCCTTCCCAGTTGGCTCCGAGCTTGCCAGCGTTGGGTTCCGCTGTGTTCTGGAATACCTCTCGAAGGACTAAGTCACCTGGGTAGAAACTCCTTTCGTTGACCTTGGAATTGTAGTACTTGGACGCGGCGTTCTGATAGTTGGCGATCCGAATAAGCGCTTGGTCACGTCGTTCATCGAGGAAATCCAACGCGTCAAGGAGCATTGTGCGGTTGATAGGCTCGTGGAGAGGTAGCAACTGACGGCGTACACCAGGCGAACAGACCTCGGACGGGATGACACACTCGGTGCCATAGACAAGGGCGAAAGGGGTTTCGCCTGTTGCTCTGCGGGGAGTGGTGCGGTGGGACCACAATACCCCTTCAAGTTCGTCGGCCCAGCGACCCTTCTTCGCCTCTAAACGCTTCTTAAGGCCATCAAGGATTGTCTTGTTGATAGCTTCCGCTTGCCCATTGCCTTGAGGGTAGCGAGGCGTAGACTTACTAAGCCGGATGTTCCATTTTGAGCAGAACGACTCGAACCGGTTGGATATGAACTGCGAACCATTGTCAGTTACTATCTCGTATGGTACTCCGTGACGGCATATGATGTTCCTCCATACAAAGCTCTCCACTTGAACATCTTTGATGTTAGCATAAGCTTCAGCTTCCACCCACTTCGAGAAGTAATCTGTTAGGACGAGTAAGAACCTCTTCTGCCGTGACGGATGCAATGGTCCAACGATATCCATGGCCCATCTCATGAACGGATAAGGTGAGGTGACGGAGGAGAGCATTGCAGTCGGTTGATGGATTTTCGGAGCGTGCCGCTGGCACTTTTCACATTTGGCTGAGAACTTAGTGCAGTCACCTACTATAGTAGGCCAGAAGTGACCATGTCTCTTGATCTTTATAGCAAGTGCTTTCCCTCCTGAATGATTGCCACAAGAACCACTATGAACCTCTTCCATTATCTGTCTTGCTTTCTCTCCTTCTACACAAGTAAGCATTGGACCAGAGAATCCCCATCTGAAGAGGTTTCCGTCAAGGAGAACATAACGCGCGGCTTGCTTTCGTAGTTTGCGAGCAGCCCACTTGCTGCTGGGCAATTTGCCATCGGCGATATATTCTCGTATCTCACTTATCCATAGCTTGTCACAGCCATACTCAGATTCTTCAGTGTCAGCGTCTATTGGGATTGCTTCAGTATGATGTGGGCTGTTGGCGTCACGCATGTCAGCGTCTCGGATTTCTGGTTCTTCTGCCATTTCTATATCTTCGTCAGTAGCCCCCACAAGGGCGTCTGCTTGCTTCGCTGCTTGGGAACGTGTCAGGATGGCGAGTGCTGCATCCTTCGTGATGCTAGGGAATTTGATGAACTCAACTGGGATAACTCGCTTTAAAGTTGGATCCTCTGGCGCAGTGGTAGCGGAGGCCAAATTTGCCAATGCGTCAGCATCCATATTCTCACCTCTAGGAATCCTTGTGAGGATAAACTCTTGAAATGAAGCAGCCAAGTCCCTTACTATCTTCAGATAAGCTTCCATTCGGTCGTCTTTTGCGACATACTCGCCGCTGAACTGACTGGTTACGAGTTGTGAATCCGAAAACACGTGAATGTGTTTGATTTGTAGCCCTTGGGCGAGCCTCAGACCGGCGACAAGAGCTTCATACTCTGCCTCGTTGTTAGAAGCTTTAAAACAAAGTCGGAATGATTGCTCAAGGACCTCTCCAGTCGGTGACAGGAGTCGTATCCCAACTCCGGAACCGTTCTTTGAGGACGAACCGTCTACGTATAGCTGCCAAATCCCTGGCGGCACCTCCTTGGAATTGCTATCCTCTGGAAGTTCTATGAGGAAGTCCGCCAGTACTTGAGATTTATTGCACGTCCGCCCTCTATATTCGATGTCGTACTCGCTGAGCTCTACAGCCCACTTGGCCAGCCTACCGGACTGACTTGGGCTGTGTAAGACCGATCGTAGCGGGAAGGTGCTAAGTATAACGATTGAGTGCGATTGGAAGTAAGGCCTTAGTTTCCTTGAGGCCATGAGGATGGCTAATGCCAGCTTCTCCAATTGAGGGTATCTCGTTTCAGCATCTGTGAGTGTCTTGCTCACATAGAAGATAGGCTTCTGCTCGCCTCTTTCCTCACGCACAAGGACGGCACTAACTGCTGTTTCTGAGACAGCGATGTAGAGAAAGAGAGGTTCACCAGTTACTGGCTTAGCAAGGATGGGGGGCGTCGCCAGATACTCCTTCAGTTGCTTGAAGGCGTCTTCACACTTCTCTGACCATTCAAACTGCTTATTGCCTCGTAAAGTGTTGTAGAAAGGCAGACACTTATCAGTGGATCGGGAAATGAACCGATTGAGTGCAGCCACTCTCCCAGTCAGCCTCTGTACTTCGCGTTTATTCTTTGGTGAAGCCATCTGGATCAAGGCATCGATTTGTTTCGGATTGGCTTCAATACCCCGGCGAGTGACCAGGTATCCAAGGAACTCACCAGAGGTTACAGCAAACCGACACTTTGTTGGGTTGAGCTTCATGTTGTGGAGGTTCAGCTGATTGAAGCATTCTTCTAGGTGGGAAATGTGATCTTCTTCCTCGAGTGACTTAACGAGCATGTCGTCAATATAAACCTCCATGGTCTTTCCCAACTGGTCTTGGAACATTTTGTTCACTAGTCTCTGATACGTTGCACCAGCATTCTTAAGGCCGAAGGGCATTACTTTATAGCAGTAGATACCTCTGTCAGTGATGAAGGCCGTCTTCTCACGATCCTCAGGGTGCATTAGGATTTGATTATAGCCTGAAAAGGCGTCCATGAAGCTAAGCAGTTTGTTACCCGCCGTTGCTTCTACTAAGCGATCTATGTGAGGTAAAGGGAAACTGTCCTTCGGGCAAGCTTTGTTAAGGTCTGTGAAATCAACACAGACGCGCCACTTCCCATTTTTCTTCTTTACCACAACTGGGTTGGCGAGCCAGTCGGGGTACTTGACCTTGGTTATTGATCCTACTCGCTGAAGCCTTTCGACTTCATCATTCACAGCCTTTGCTCGCTTAGGACCCAACTTCCTTCTTTTCTGCTTGACCGGTTTAAATGTTGGATCTACGTTGAGCTCGTGGCTCGTGACGCTGATGTCTATCCCGGGCATGTCTTCAGTGGCCCAGGCAAAGGTGTTGATGTTCTCCCGGAGAAAAACCACCAACTTTGTTTTGAGCTCCTCATCAAGAGCAGCTCCGATCTCAACGCATCTCTCCGGGTGCTGTTCATCAATGCACACAGAGATCACAGGCTCGCAGGTGGGTCGCTCTTCTTCTTCACGACCCTCTGCAATCTGTAATTGCTATAAGAGGGTGGTTAGGTCCTTCACTTGATCGGACCCGGCCTTCGCTTTCTTCCGTGGCCCTTGTGAGTCCGAGTCGTCTTTCTTTTGGTCGTGAGCTTCTGGATTTGATCCCTTGCTCTCTTCACGGTTGCGCAACTTGTGCTCTGCTAAGAAGCACGTGCGTGAATCCCTTTGACTACCAAAGATCGTGTGAACGCCTTGGCTGGTTGGGAATTTCAAGCAAAGGTGGTATGTCGACGGCACTGCTCGCATCTGACTGAGCCATGGTGTCCCCATAATCAGATTGTAGATGGCAGGATGATCGGACACTGCGAAGTTGACCATCTTCTTAACGCCTCCAGCTTGGACAGGCAGGCGAATCGTTCCCCGTGTCCAGGTTGTTTCACCTGAGAAGCCCGTTACAGGCTTTGGCTGTCCTGTGATGAGGGACTGGTCGATCTTCATCTTCTCGAGTGTTTCCCGGAAGATAACATCCACTGAGCTTCCGGTGTCAATGAGGACTCGAGCGACATTGAAGTCGTAGACAGTCAGGTTGATTACCAACAAGTCGTTGTGCGGATGATCGATGCCTTCAGCATCCACTTCGTCAAAAGTGACGGGGTCACTAGCACGCCTTGTTGTTGGAGATGTCGAGATGTTGGCGCAAACCTCAGCGCGCCGTTGATAGGCCTTGATCGCAGCTTCGTTATCGGCACAGTATTGCGATCCTCCCAGGATCACGGAGATAGTACCGTGGGTGCTTCCGTTTTCGGGGTTATCTCCACGACGCTGTCGCCTGGGGTTCTCAGTCTGAAGCTCAGTAGCATCTTGAAACTTCTCCTCTGGCTTGAAGTCCGACAGACTGATGTTACCCTTGAGGGTGCCTTCGGCCAGCCTAGCAGCTAGCTGTCGACCCAACTCTCGGCACCTCGCGGTGGAGTGCCCAGTTGCTTTGTGAAAATCACAATACAACTTCTCATCATACTCCTTCGGGTCTCTTATCCAAGTGAGATTTCCTCTGCCACGTCCCCGACCACGGCCTCGACCTCTGCCGTAGCCGGGTGAATCGATCTGGTAATTGTGAGCTCCGCCTGCTCCCCCTTCAAACTGAACGAAGGCGGGATTACTTCTTTTAGAAGCAGCTGGGGTCAGAACTTGGGAAGGTTCGCCTATCTGCTTCGCTTTACCACCCCTCTTGGCGCGAAGCTCTTCTTCGCTTCGGGCAAAATCAGCTGCACGGTGAAGGGCGTCCTGAATCGTCGTTGGAGGGTTTATGGTGAGCTCTTGCCAAAACGGGGATGGACATCTCACTGCACCCCTCAACGCTTCCAGTGCGGATGTGCTACTGATTCCATCCACCTTAGACAAGGTGTTCTTGAACCTTGTCATAAAAGACCGCAAGCTTTCACCTTCTGCTTGCTTGTTGGTCCACAGGTCCGCATCGTAGATCTTCCGTTCAGCGAAGATGTTATAGTGTTGGACGAACATCTCGGAGAGCTGCTGGAAGGTGTGGATAGAATTCTTCTCCAGCTTGTAAAACCACTGGAGGGCAGGTCCCTTCAAGCTTTCCACGAATAGCTTGCAGTATCCGATGTCCTTCTCGGAATCTCTGAAATTCGCCCTTCCTAGGGCCACCTCAAACTCCATCAGATGATCAGCGGGATCGGAGGTCCCTTCGTAAGTCGGAAGCCTAATCCTTCCCGGGTCAGAAATCCTAGCCCCTGAGATGTTATCTGCGAAGGGGGTGTTCCGTGCCTTCTCCAACACGTAAGCGACCCCGGGAGCCTTCCCAGTGCTCCGATACATCTGCAGCTTAGTCGTCCTTAAATCTGAGACGACATGATCCAACTGGGCCTTCAGGGCGGCGACCTCTTCATCACGGGAACCTCTAGGAGCTCTGCGCTCTCGCTCCCTCCTGCGAAGCTCTGCTATGATTGCATCGCCTTCTGCGGCAGCCACATCGTGGTCAACTTCAGGGTTGACTCGGGTTCGCCTGCGAGGGGGTTGATCGTCGTCTGACCCCTCCATCACTCGCTCAGGAGTCGGATCGAAATCCCGACGAGGTGGTGGTGGAGGCAGATCCTCCGGATCCGAGCGATCAGTCCGAGGTGGCAGCTCCTCGTGTTGACCCCTCCGAGTAGCTCGCGGTGTATTGAATCTGAGGCGCGTCGGACGAACACGGGACCTTCTGCGCTTCCTCTTCTTGAGCGATTGCAGCTCGCTGGCCGTATCGTCAGTCTTCTTCACCAGAGTCTCAAGCATCTGCTTGATATGTGTGAGGTCAATTGCGGCGTTAGGAGCGGGAGGCACCGTGTTCTCCGTGGAGTTGCTTCTGTCTTCGTCGTGCTGGTGAGACGAAGATCCTTCGTTGCTCATGGTGTTGCTCGACATCGTGATCGTGTGTTGAAAACCCTAACTCTTGAGTGTCAGAAATCTGCGGAAAATCCCCTTAGTCGGCGCCAAATTGTGGGGGTCGAAATCAACACAATTAAACTTGTAAGAGTTCTAGGGAAGCTTGTGAGATTTCTACGGTAAGCTAGGGCCAAGAAAGATGTAAAGAGATTGTTTATTGCTCAGAAAAGCTTTTAGTACAAGTTTGCGTATTGAAAATTGCCCATCCCCTTTAGGGTGTTTACAAAGGTCTATTTATACTATGTCTAAGGCGGCCCTCTTCCTAAACATCTGCGGAGTCGGTTACATCATCATGGGCTTCGCGTTCGGACCGGGCCATCGTAACACTATTGGGCTGTCGACTCTTGAATAGAAGCTGTGAATGAGGAGTGAAGTGAGCATGTGATCGACCCATCGACCGTGCCTTCAGGACCGACCCACAGCGAGCCCATGGTCGGACGACGAACGAGTGCTCGGTCGGACCATGAAGCGCTCGCATGGTCGGCCCTCGCGACCGAATACACGTTCGGACCATGAGGCGCTCGCATGGTCGGCCCTCGCGACCGAGCGCACGGTCGCGTCATGACGAGAGCACGGTCGCGTCACGGCGAGCGCACGGTCGCGTCACGGCGAGCGCTCGGTCGCGTCTTGAGGCGAGCGCACGGTCGCGTCTTGTCTAGGCCCGGTCATTTCCGGCTTCGCTTAAGCTCCATTTCCACATGCTCCGCTCCGCAGGAAGATATAGGTTCCGTTAGTCCTCCTTTGTTGAGAGCCCGGAGGGCTATCTCTTCGATTGGTTTGCCTTTAGACGTTAATGCTGAGGGGGTGAAAACCGACCCCAACACACGTATATATATACGGAATATTATTAGTTTTGATTATTTAGCTAGATATTATCTTATAGCTGAAATCCTAGCTTATTTAAGTATATATATATATATATATATATATATGTTTTCTGCACCCAAATCAGAATTCATGCTATTATGTTCTTATTATTGTGTTTCATATTTCATGTTTTTCTCACCGATATCTATTACGTTGTAATATTTTTAGTGGTTTCTTACGAGTTTTTGTTATTGTTTGTTTTCTTATTGGCAGGTAATTGTGTCCAATTCTTCTTTTTTTTTTTTGAAAATTACAATTCTTTGTAATTGTGTCCAATTCTTCGACCTTACGTTGGTTTTAGTCTTCTAATTTATTGTTTTTATGATTTCTGATTATGGTGTTCATATGGTCCTTTCTTTGTATTTGAATCATGTTATGCTTTGATATATTATCACTATGGTCAAACACTACTTTCTATTGATTAGTTTTCATATCTCTGATGTTTTTATTTTATTTTATTTAGGACGTTTAGGAGCTAAACTTATAAAACACTTACCAATTGCATTATTTTTCTGTCTGGCTTTTTACAATAATTATTTGCTGATATTTGTTTCTTTTTATTTACAGGTTCTTACTTGGCTTGGCTACTTTGGGACGCATATGTAAAATTTGTTATTGATTTCTTCAGTTTATTGTTTAAATTTTTTTTTCGTATATTGTTCATATTAATGAGTTTTTTTCGAGTTAGCTATTTATAGATTCGTAATTGGTTTGGATATGTATTTTATAGCTTTTTTTAATTATACTATCACCATCGTATTTTATGTGTTCTAATTGATATATATTGTGTCTGGGAAGAAATTGTGTAAATCAAAAGCCAGTGGATGATTAGGGTTTAGAGATTTAGGAGACTTTAATTAAGCTTTACTTGCAAAGCATGCATAGAAGCTATTAAATGAACCAGATTCTCTGCTAGCAAAGGACTTATGCTAGCAAAGGATAATGGTATATTAAACTTATAGGTAATTTTGGACATATGCTAGATCGTCGTATGCACGGAGGAGCATAATACATGGCAGGGAGTTGTTACGAAGAGGATTGATTAAATCAGTGGGAGATGGTAGGCAGACCAAAGTGTGGGTGGAGAAGTGGGTAATGGAGACACATCCGCGACCAATTAATAGAAAAAGCGTATTTAATCTTGAGATTAATGTTGCGTCTCTGATGACATCCGAAGGTAGATGGAGAATGGATGTATTATCGGAGTTGTTTGCTCCAGATGAGGTGCATCAAATTGCCGCTATGACAATTGGTAATGTTGAGGATCGATATATTTGGGCTTACAACAACAATTGAGCGTACTCGGTGAAAAGTGGTTATAGACTTATCTCTAATCATCCAATCGTTCCGTCTCTCTTGCCAAGTCCTTTGGAACGACACATGTTGGAACTAAAGCAGAGAGTTTGGAAAATTAAAACTCATCCAAAGAGCAGAGTTTTAGATCGTCTTCGAACTAGAGGTATGAACGTGGATAATGTCTGCAAATTGTGTCAAATTTCCATTGAAACTATCAACCATGTTCTCTTTGAGTGTAATGTGGCTCATCAGGTATGGTTCATTGCGGATTTACCGACTCCAGTTTCTGGTTTTGGATTAAATTTTGAAGACAATTTTTCATATATGTTGGATTCGATGGATAATGTAAGTATCCTTGAGGAGAAGAGAAGGGCTATTCCTAAGTTTTTAAGTAGGGTTTTCTGCTAAAAAACCCTCTAAGTGATTACTGTTTGCTATTTTACCCTTGAGGTAAAAAAAATGCAGGTCAATCCCTCATCTTTCGGTCAATCCGCTATATAACCCTCGGCATTATATTGGTTATGGAATTGTGAAACGTAACCGTTTTACTTAACGATTCAAAAGGAAAATCATGTAGTTTTGGTTTAAATTTTGTATGATTTTTTTTTTGTCTTTTTGTGACCATCTTTTTTTTTTGGTGTAAATGTTAAGAAAAATTTAACTGAATTTGAGGCTGCCAAAACTTGAACCCACAACCTCTTTCAAAGTAAGATGTACATAAACCAACTGACCTAAAGTAACTTTTTTAAAAAAAAATTTGATTAAAAAACCAGGTCGGCGCCGGAGTTTCGCCGGAATCGTGTCGACTGGGTCTCCATCTTCACGCCACCACCGCTAATCGTTGCCGGAGGAGCTTCAATTTCTGTGGCGTCCTCGTGGAGGAATTGTCACCGGAGGAGCTTCAAGATCCGACGGCACCGCCGCCGCGGATCTCTGTCGTCGCCATGGATCGTGGCTGCTACAAACGGACATGGTCTGGCAACGAACCAGACAGAGATGGCGGCCGAATCGTCGTCGTCGCTTGCTGCTCTCGTCGCCACCGTGGAGTAGATCTACTTGCCGCGTCGACAGAGATGGAGCCGCTGCTGTCGGAGCTTTGCCGAGATGAGCTCAGAATTATTACAACATTTTACAATAAAACTGCCAGCATTTTAAATTTTCACCATCTTCTTCTTCTTCAAACTCCTTAACTATCAATGCAAGAAACCAAACAACTTCTACTTCATCAATCTTAATACCTACTTCAACAAACGTTCCCGCTCTAAACTCAGACTTACTCAATTCCTTCATAACAAAACAGAACAAAACAGACCCCCAACTCAAAAAGTTTGAAACTTGGATATACAAAACAGAGCCAAAACTAAAAAGTCAATCTGCAAAAAGTCAAAGTTCTCTTCATGTCAATTTTAACCCATATCGAAACTGAAAAAATCAAACGATGCAAATAACAGGTTTAGAGAAATCCAGAAGAACAAACTCTTAACCCAGAACAAACTCCCAAATCGATTAACCCAGAACAAACTCTTAATCAATCTCCTCCCTTAATCCCAAATCAATTATTCTCCTCTCAATCGATTTCGCCCAAATTATCCACTGATTCAACCCGAACAAACCCTTAATCGAATTTTCCCCAAATTCCCGACTCACTAAACCCAGATTTTTTGAATCGAAAGAACCCAAATTTCTTTTTTTTTCAGAATTTTGTTTTAAGTCTCAATTAAACCCAGTGTCGTTTTTTCCCAATGAAAACGACACAAATTTGCAAACTTCGTGTTGTTTTCAGCGTGCTAAAACGGTCAGTTTCATTCACCGTTAACATTCCAACGCCGTCCACACTCTGCCACGTCATCGATATAGCCGAGGGTTATATAGCGGGTTGACCGAAAAATGAGGGATTGACCTGCATTTTTTTTACCTCAAGGGTAAAATAGCAAACAGTAATCACTTGGAGGGTTTTTTAGCAGAAAACCCTTTTAAGTATGCTTTACGAGCCATGCTTTTGAATATATTATATGTATGAAGAAAATTCTTTGATTAAGCAACGATTTATTTACTTAGATTTTTAGTTAATAGGGTAACATGTATTTCTTTTATAATTATTTGAGACGAGGTTTGTCTCTTAGCTAGCCACAATAGTTTTAATTAATTCCATGCTCCAATTAGCTCCAATGTTTATGTGCAGAGTGTAAGGAAGATGCATAGGTTTTGAAGAGAAACTAAACCTTTTTGGGTTATTGAGCTGGATAATAAATTGACTATTTTGTAAGTTCTTTTGATTTTTGTGTTGTATTTACTATCTAGATATCTTTTTAATTAATCGAGGTATCTATTTCTAATTCGTTATATTTATTGATTGAGGTATGTACTGCTATTTTGTTTGTTTTTTTTTGTTGATTTTTGATCTAACTATTCTTCTTTGTTTTACCTTCTTCAGAATTTGGTTTTTCTCGATAAAGTAATTACCTAATCATATACTCTCTAAATATTTTCACTTTTACTATAAGGACTTTCTTCTGTTTGTGTTTATTTTAGGTTTTGTCTCTTTAGCAAGATATCTCTTCATATTACTTCTACCTATTTATGTTTGAAATGAATTTGTTAACTAAATCTTACTTTTTATTTTTCTTTCTTCTTTCGTGGACGTCTCCTATGTTTTTAATGTTTGTCTCTTTAACAAGGTAAATGTCTAAATCACCAGTTTCTTCAATGTTTACTTTTTTGTGTCCTTCCTATTTATGATCTTTGTAACTATTTGTAACAAAAAAAAAATAGTGGCTATCAGAGTGATTGAAGTAGGAACCAAATGAGTTGGAGCCTAAAGGATAGATTGATGGAGAAACTGTTGATGGACTAAGGTCACTCTCAATAGATTCGAATAGAGGGATGGTGAAGTGAAACGATGGTGAAGCTGTTGCTGGACTAAGGTCACTCTCAACAGATTCAAATGGGTGAAATGGATAGAGATGGATTGATAGACGCCACACAGATCTATGGTGATGATCTATGATAAGTCTGATACACTCTAATCTTCAAGGAATCACACACAAGAAGAATAGAAGACAAATTCTTCAAGAGAAGAAAAACTTGAGAAAACTCAAATATTTTTTGATAAAAACTTAATGTGATTGATAATGAGTACATGGGAGAGTTTAAATAGAACTAACAAAGGAAAAATTGATAAAAACAAAAGCAAAAACGTCACTTTTGCATGAGGGAAAGAGAAGAGTATTGGAAACTCAAATATGGGCGGCAGCATTAACTTCTGGGTGGCAGATTCCAACAGCTCTTTTGTAAATTCGAAAATGTGATGTGGGCTTGAGGAAAATCAACTAAATGGGCCAATGATAATGTGATCCATTTGCCTCATTAAAAACCTTACCAAGAAAACCCATTGGGACAAAACTTGGTGAAGGGAAAAAGAGCACAAATGGAGCACATACCCATTTAGTGACTTCTTTGGGCCTCTTGAATTTGCTTGGTGATAGTGAAGATAGCAAATTCCTTGTTTCCTTGAAGAACCGGCAAGAAAGGTGTTGTATGGTTCTTGTGTAGTTCTAGCACGTCTGCTTGTACTTCTTTAACGATGAGGCTGTTCATAGACTTGATAAATTGCTCTCTTACACGCCTTGTTCCTGATCTTGTTCTTGGTGTTTGTTCCATGGTTGCTATGTGTGCAGCTTCTCCCTTGGATTCAGCTGAGCTTGTATTGATGTCCTCATCATCTCCTCCCCCTTGAGAAGGTTCTGACCTCAGAACAGGTAAATCTGCATGGAAAGGAGCTAAATCAGTAACATTGAAAGTGTGAGATATAGTGAACTCACCTGGCAGATCAAGCTTGTAAGCATTGTCGTTGATCTTTTCTAGCACTTGAAATGGTCCATCGCCTCTTGGTGCGAGTTTAGACTTCCTCTTGTCCAAAAATCTCTCAGGCCTCATTTGCAACCAAACCCAATCTCCTGGTTCGAATGTGACCTCCTTTCGATGCTTATCAGCTTGTTGTTTGTACTTCTTGGTCTTTTCTTCCATATTGTTGGTGACCTTTTGATGAAGCTTCTTCACAAAATCTGCTCTGGCTTCTCCTTCAATAGAATAAACAGCTTGGGGGCAGGGATATAAGATCTAATGGAGTTTCTGGATTAAGGCCATAGACAATCTCAAAAGGAGAAAATTTAGTACCAGAATGTTTAGCACGATTATAAGCAAATTCAATGAAAGGTAAACATGATAACCAGTTTCTTAGATTCTTACCAACCGTTGCTCTTAGCAAAGTAGATAGAGTACGATATACTACCTCAGTTTGGCCATCTGTTTGGGGGTGACTAGTGGTTGAGAAAAGCAATTTGGTTCCCAATTTTCCCCACAAAGTTTTCCAAAAATGGCTTAAGAACTTAGTGTCACGATCCGAGACAATGGTCCTCGGCACTCAATGTAAACACACAACTTCTTTGAAAAAGAGATCAGCAATTTGAGTAGCGTCATTAGTCTTGTTGCATGGAATGAAATGAGCCATCTTTGAGAACCTGTCTACAACTACAAAGATAGAATCCTTTTGGTCGATCTTTGGCAGACCTAAAACAAAATCCATAGAAATGTCTACCCAAGGTAGGTTAGGGATAGGCAAAGGCATATATAAACCATGAGGATGTGACCTGGATTTTGCCTTAAGGCAAGTGATGCACTTGGCGCAGAACCTCTCCACATCTATCTTCATATGCGGCCAGTAGAAATGCTCCATAAGAACACTCAAAGTCTTGTCTCGTCCAAAATGTCCCATGAGGCCTCCTCCATGAGCTTCTCCAACCAGCAGCTCTCTCATTGATCCTTGAGGAATGCACAACCTTTTGTCTTTGAACAAGAATCCGTTATGTTGATAAAATGCTCCACTAGCAGCCTTGCTTGTTTCTTGGAAGATTGCTTGAAAATCTGGATCAGTTTCGTATGAGCTCTTGATATGCTCAAAACCCATGATCTTAGCCTCCATTGTAGTGATTAGGGCGTGCCTCCTTGATAGTGCATCAGCTACAATGTTCTCCTTTCCTTTCTTATATTTGATCACGTAAGGAAAAGTTTCTACAAACTCAAGCCACTTAGCATGTCTTTTCTTCAGAGTAGTTTGTCCTCTTAGATGCTTGAGCGTCTCATGATCTGTATGAATAAGAAACTCTTTGGACAGTAGATAGTGTTGCCAAGTTTCAAGAGATCTTACCAAAGCATAGAGCTCCTTATCGTAAATGGGATAATTTAGGAAAGCTCCACTTAGTTTCTCACTGAAATATGCTACTGGTTTTCCTCCTTGAGTTAGGACAACTCCTATACCTGTAGCAGAAGCATCACATTCAATTTCAAACATTTTATCAAAGTTAGGAAGTACCAAAACAGGCGCATGTGTGAGGCTGTCTTTGAGCTTGTTGAATGCCTCTTCTTGTGATGGACCCCATTTGAATTCCACATTCTTTTTGATTACTGAAGTTAGAGGTGCAGACATAGTACTAAAATCTTTCACAAATCTTCTGTAGAAACTAGCCAATCCGTGGAAACTCCTCACATGTCCAATAGTGGTTGGAGTTGGCCAGTCCTGTATTGCCTTTATCTTTTCTTCATCAACCTTCAAACCCTGTGAACTTACAATAAATCCTAGAAACACAACTTGATCAGTGCAGAAGGTACACTTCTTTAGATTTGCATAAAGGTTTTCTAGCCGAAGCGCTTTTAGAACCTGTTCTAGATGTTGCAAATGATCTTCAAGGCAGGTACTATAAATCAAGATATCATCAAAATAGACTACCACGAACTTACAGATGAATGGCCTTAAGATATGGTTCATGAGTCTCATGAATGTACTTGGTGCGTTTGTGAGTCCAAATGGCATAACCAACCATTCATACAACCCGTTGTTTAGTCTTAAACGCAGTTTTCCATTCATCTCCTTCTTTCATTCTCACCTGATGATATCCACTTCTTAGATCAATTTTTTAGAAGATTGTTGCTCCATTGAGCTCATCTAGCATGTCATCAAGTCTGGGAATGGGATGTCTATATTTGACAGTGATGTTGTTGATTGCCCTGCAATCCACACACATTCTCCAAGTCCCATCTTTCTTAGGCACTAGAAGCACAGGAACAACACAAGGACTTAAACTTCCTCTGATATAGCCTTTGGACATCAGATCTTGAACTTGTTTTTCCAGCTCCTTTGCTTCTTCTGGATTAACTCAATAAGCAGCTCTATTAGGCAATGGTGCTCCAGGAACTAAATCAATCTGATGCTCAATCCCCCTTATTGGCGGCAATCCTGGTGGAATATCTTCCGGAAACACATCATTAAATTTGTCAAGGAGCTCCAAAACAGCAACTGGTAAGTCTTGTTCATTTTGACCTGAAAACAAAGCTTCTTTGAAAAACCATTAGTAGCACATGTTCTGTAGATTTTAAAACAGTACTAGGTGTTACATAAAGGTTGGTTTTACTTAGCTTATTTCCTTTAGACATAGCCTGTTGCATCTCATGCACTTCTAGTGGGGTTAAAGGAGCTAAGCTATGTTTCTTGTTGTTGTGTATGAAAGTATAGAGGTTGGTACGGCCATTGTGGATTGTCTCTTTATTAAACTGCCATGGTCTCCCTAAAAGTAGATGTCCAGCTTGCATAGGAACCACATCACACACAACTTCATCAGCATATTTTCCAATGCTAAATGGTATGGTCACTTGCTCAGCGATCTTGAGTTGAGTGTCATCGTTCAGCCATTTAAGTTTGTATGGTCTTGGATGCTTTGTCTTTTGGAGACCTAGCTTGTCAACCAAATACTTTCTAGCAACGTTAATACAAGATCCACCATCTATAATCAGACCACATACCTTAGAATTAATGGTGCAGCGAGAGTGGAAGATGTTTTCTCTTTGAATGGTTTCTGGTTCAAACAGAACACTAAGAGCTCTCCTTGTAACTAGAAGCTCTCCTGTGTCTGGATAATCCATAACATCTTCTTCTGATTCTTCTAGTTCAATCTCCTCTTCATCTTGAGATTCATATTCTCCATTGGCTTTGAGAATCATAACTCTCTGGTTTGGACACTCTCTTGCCATATGGCCTTTTCCCTGACATTTAAAACAAGTTAAATCTCTAGTTCTTTGAGCAGGTAACTTACTAGGCTCTGGTTTATTTCCTTTTGATGACTCAGGCAGAGTCCTCTTGAATTTATTCTCCACTTCGAAAGACTTTCCATTGTCTAAAGCTTTTTGCGGTTGTTGGTTCCAAGTAGACTTGCTACGGCTAGTTGACAGAGTTTTCCTTTTAATGTGTTGTTCAGCTTGTATAGCTAAGTGCAGCAGCTCGTCTAAATCATGGTAAGTCTGCCTTTCCACCTTCCTAGCAATACGATCGTGAAGACCATCTATGAACTGAGCCATTAGAGTTTCATCAGAATCTTCACACTCCAATCTGTTTCGAAGTGTTTCGAACTCGTCAAAGTATTCTTCTACAGATTTGGATCCTTGAGTAAGCTTCCTGAACTTCTTTTGCAGTTCTCTGTAATAGTATGCAGGGACGTATCTCTTCCTCATAGCAAACCTCATATCTTCCCAAGTAGTAATCTGACCCTGTCTATGTCTTCTTCTTTCGGATACATCTCTGTCCCACCATGCTAAAGCACTTTCAGTAAGTTGAGCAGCAGCTAAAGACACCTTTCTTTGATCAGAATAGTTGTAATACTCGAAGATATACTCCATGCGTCTTTCCCAATCAAGGTAAGCGTCGGGATTAACTTTTCCAGCAAAAGTTGGGGGTGTGAGCTTGATGTTATTGTTTCCTTGTCGTGCATCTGCTTCCCTTTCTCTGTCACGGTGTTGTTGTCTTCCGTGCCTTAGATCAGGATCTGGTGGATCTCCTTCCAAGTCAGACTCATCACCATCTTCTAGATTTACTCTTTGCGGAGGAATATTTCTGATGGGAGCTCTTTGTGCTAGTGGTGGCGGTTGCTCAATTCGAGTCATGCGTTCTCCTAGGGTTTGTAACTGTGTTTGAATTGCAGCAAGAGCTTGAGCCAAGTCGATGGCGCCCTGATCTCCCATTTCTCGAGTTTTCCTGTTCACAACTCAACAAGGTAGATCAAATGCAAAGGAAACTGAAAGGGCACATATAAACACAAAGTAACTTTGATGAAAGGATCTGTTGCAAGGAAGTCGAAGAGACAACTAAGAACAGAAGTAAAATTCACGAGCAGGTGATGAATAACACTTAGATCTAGTTGATTATTATGTAAACACAACAGATCTACAACACTCCTAACAAACCGAATGCAGCAGATGAACAAAACAAAATTTTTATAAGTTTTTCTTGTGATTTACGCAAACAGCAACGAGATGAACTGAAGTAAAAGGGATTGATAAACCTGATTAGGAGCGTTTAAGCTCTGATACCAGATGATGTAGGAACCAAATGAGTTGGAGCCTAAAGGATAGATTGATGGAGAAACTGTTGCTGGACTAAGGTCACTCTCAACAGATTCGAATAGAGGGATGGTGAAGTGAAACGATGGTGAAGCTGTTGCTGGACTAAGGTCACTCTCAACAGATTCAAATGGGTGAATGGATAGAGATGGATTGATAGACGCCACACAGATCTATGGTGCTAATCTATGATAAGTCTGATACACTCTAATCTTCAAGGAATCACACACAAGAAGAATAGAAGACAAATTCTTCAAGAGAAGAAAAACTTGAGAAAACTCAAATGTTTTTTGATAAAAACTTAATCTGATTGATACTGAGTACATGGGAGAGTTTAAATAGAACTAACAAAGGAAAAATTGATAAAAACAAAAGCAAAAACGTCACTTTTGCATAAAGGAAAGAGAAGAGTGTTGGAAACTCAAATCTGGGCGGCAGCATTAACTTCTGGGTGGCAGATTCCAACAACTCTTTTGTAAATTCGAAAATGTGATGTGGGCTTGAGGAAAATCAACTAAATGGGCCAATGATAATGTGATCCATTTGCCTCATTAAAAACCTTACCAAGAAAACCTATTGGGACAAAACTTGGTGAAGGGAAAAAGAGCACAAATGGAGCACATACCCATTTAGTGACTTCTTTGGGCCTCTTGAATTTGCTTGGTGATAGTGAAGATAGCAAATTCCTTGTTTCCTTGAAGAACCGGCAAGAAAGGTGTTGTATGGTTCTTGTGTAGTTCTAGCACGTCTGCTTGTACTTCTTTAACGATGAGGTTGTTGCTCTCTTACACGCCTTGTTCCTGATCTTGTTCTTGGTGTTTGTTCCATGGTTGCTATGTGTGCAGCTTCTCCCTTGGATTCAGCTGAGCTTGTATTGATGTCCTCATCAGTGATTATTTCTAAACAAATATTATAATGAAATATTATAATGAAGTCGGTACATCGGCTATGAAATGGTAACCTTTTAGCCAGATTTTATTTCTAATCACGATATTAACATGTTGTCCATAGAGCTAAGGAAGAATAATGGAAACAAATGTACGGGAAACTCTATCGATTTCTAGAAAATGGGATTGCATGAGTATACTTAGATTAAACAATGATAAATAAGATTTCAAAATCAAATTTTAGACACTGAATTTAACTATTTGTACAGATGATTTCAGTTGAATTATGTCTTGGAAAGATATTGAAAAACGAATGTTAATAGCGTGGATGAAAAAAACACTAAAAATCTGAAGACGCCAACTGACTTATTTGGATTTTCCAACAAGATTTACCTTGAACAACTATAGTAAAGTGTGAATCGAACGAAAGAAGGAGAAAGTGATAGGAAGAATAATTAAAATTGATCCATCAGCAGAAGAGTTAATACTAATCAACAAACTGAAAGGATCAAGAAACTTTGACGAAATCTTAATATTTGAGGATACAAATTAGTATGCAAGATATTTTAATTATTTAATTCTCTACGATTGTTTCACTTTCTTACCATACTTTTGCCTTAATATCAAAGTTTAGTTAGTTTAAAAATTAGTAAATTTAAATATAATTTAAACTCATAGGTAAAACAGACCCACGCGTAGCGTGGGTGTAAAATCTATAGTCTATACTATATAAAAGTTGATGCTATAACGCTCTAAAAGCGTCTACCTAAGATTTAGAAAGCACGATTTTATTGGTCTACGTAAGCAATTTTGACTAAGTTAATTTTCTTTTATTTGTTGATAAGAATTTTTCCTTTTTTTTAAAAGTTAGTTTTTTTTTGTTTTTTTCATAAATTTTTTCATTAAAGATAACCAATATATTTTGGTACTAGGAATTGAAAACTTTCACTTTTTTTGCGTTTCACTTTTTCCTAGCCTACATATATAAATATACAAAATTATTAGGTATTATAAAGCAAAGAATTAAACCAACTTTTCTGAAAACTTCTAGAGCATACCAATTCGTTACATTTTACAGTGAACGTGAAGTCTTGGATGATTTCTAAAATAGAGCCAATGGAGTAATGACAAAGATGGACGTGAGGGTAAGATGATTTGAGGATAAGTTTTGATACATGAGAATCTCTCATGTAGTATAGATTATTGTTGTTCTAATGTTTCGGCCTTTTTGATGGGTTCTCGGTTATTTGATCTTCAATTCTTTATGTTTATGGTATATTATGTTCTCTTATTTTATGCCAATCCGTCATATTGAATAAACTCCTCATCTTTTTGGCTCTGATATTCGTGTTAACTAAACGTGTTTTTATTGTTTTGGTTTTATGTTCGTCTTGAATATAAAACCAATTTGCTATAATTTTTGTCTAAAATTTTTTTAGTTGTGTTTTTGATCAATTAAAAATTCGGAATTGGATCAAGGAAATATAGAGACCGGAAGCAAGACTTTAAAAAGATGATTCCATTGGTCCACAAGATTAGAAACGCGATTCTATTGGTCCACGTAAGCAATTATGATTAAATTATTTTTTTTGTTATTAATAGGAATTTTTCCTTTTGGGAAAATTCCATAAAAATACCCCAACTAAATTCCGTTAAGCTTTTTAATACACCAATTTTTTGGCTACCCAGTTTAATACCCCAACTAATTGTTTTGTCTATTTAATTCATCAACTTTCAAATAGTGCCCATTTACTTACCTCTGACTTAACGGAAAGATAACATCCGTTATCTTTTTTATGTTTTAAATAATTTAAAATTTACAATTTATTTAAAAATAAAAGAAAGATCCTAAAAATTCCAAAAAGTCAAGAAATATTTTCTAAAAGTAAAAAACCTAAAAACTAAAATTTCGATGAAAATATTTTATTATACTTTCAATTTCGAATTCAAATACCCAATTAAATTTCAAACAAAATCAAAAGTTTTAATATCCAGACAGTTCAAACCAAAAAATTTACAAATTTACAACAATTTTTTTTTGAAGTTCAAGATATATATATTTTTTTATATATATTCAAACTTCTTGTCTGAGTCAATTTAGAATAAAATAGATAATGAAATATATAACACTATTTCGTAAGAAATTTTTGAGTTTTTTTTGTAAAATCCTACCTTGTTTTTTTGAATTCATAACTTAAAGTCTTCAATCTAAAATTCACAACTTTATTTCATAATTTATGATTTTAAAGTGTTTTAAAATTTTGAAGATTATAAATTTGGAAATTGAAAGTTAAATTTAGGTTTTTAAATTTAAAACCGAATGTATTATTTTAAAAAAATAATTGTAAAATTAGTTTTTTTGTTTTTTTTGTTTTTTTTTAAGTTTCAGAATTTTTCCCCCAATTTTTCGAATTTAAAATAATTATTGTGATTATTTTTATTATTTTTAAATAAATATTATATTTTGAATTATTTAAAAAATAGAAAGATAACGGATGTTATATTTCCGTTAAGTCAAGGTAGGTTAATGGGCACCGTTTGAAAGTTGATGAATTAAAATAGAAAAAATAATTAGTTGGTGTATTAAACTGGATAACCAAAAAGTTGGGGTATTAAAAAGCTCAATGGAATTTAGTTCGGGTATTTTTATGGAATTTTCCCTTTCCTTTTTTCCATTTTTCTAAAAGTTAGTTTTATTTTATTTCTTTTAAACTTTTCTATTTGGTATTGGGAATTGGAAAGTTTCAATTTTTTTGTTACCTATATATAAAGAGAGAAAATTATTTGTCATTATTTTCTCCCAACCCTAAATTTAGAAACGTTTAATTCGTATACCTAATATTTTCTTATATGGGTGGATGCTCTTCCATTAATTCTAAGCTACTTCTTTTGTTCGTCCATCCCAAGCTATTTTTTTGGTTCCTCAGTTCTATAATTTTGTATGTTCGATACTTTTACCGTAGACCGGATTAGTTTTTAGTTGTTATGTTATTATGTTTATTGTGTAATATGTTGTTCATCATTCTATCTTTACAGGTTTGCCGCATGATGGTATTATTATTAAGTTCATTCGGTAGATGATTTAAATACTTCATTATCTTCTCCGTTATTTTTAGCTTATACGTCTGAGTTGTCTTTTTTGTTTTTCTGTGTTTTGCTCTTTACATAAAGTTATTGATGTTATTTTGTTTTTCTTAAAACAGATAATTGAGCACAAATTCAGGTATGAATTTTATTATTTTCATGATTCTTTTCATATCATAATCGTTCGAGTTACTGTTTTTTTTTAATGAAAATTTGATTTTTTTTTTCTTTGACAACCCAAATTTGATTTGTTTTGCTATGGTTTGATGGCAGTTTTGAATACGTTTCGTGCTCAGTCGAGTCTGTTTTGAATATTGATGCCAATGGGTCAAACTATCATGTAAAATTGGTTTTTTGATTGCTTATATTTATTTTGTTTGCATATATGACATTTATATTAATTATGTTTTATCGGCTTCTTACCAATCTATTTGTGACTTTGATAGATAGTGCTAGGTGATGCAACCAAGACGATCATTACCAGAATCTCTATCAACTATGACTTCTTCAATTTCTCTTTTTCACGTATTAATACACACATATGTTTCTTTTTATATTTTTTTAATTGATCAATATTTTTTTGTTTATTAAGCAATACAAAAAAGATTCAGGTTATTGACGAAGAGAAAACGTGAAAAGGATTAAAGGAAGTGTTACCGCATGCTAACGGAGCTTCTATTTCGGTAACATCTACATTAATAGGATCAATTAGAAAACGTTCTTTATTATAATGTATTTTTCATAATATTAAATAGAAAATATCAAAGGAGATAAGGAAACTATGACATGATTTTCTATTAAAAATAACAAATAAATAACTTAATTATCTTAAGAATATACATGTTATACATATATGTATTGGTCAAATTAGCAAATTTACAAATTTGTAAAAAGAATACGTAAGAGAACCACCATCGCATTGTGAGTTCTCAAAATAATTAGGATTTTTTAATTTGTGTTTCAAAACCTAACTTCTTCCAGAAGTAAACTAATGTTGTCTACTTCCTCAGAGCAATGGAGACGATAGAGGCAGTCAACGGAACAAGGAGGCAGCTCTGACAGACCGGGAGCCGTCGGGAAACACTAAAACATGGCAGGCGGTTTCCATCCCTTAACGCGATTGATAAATGATGGCATGGAGACAAAAACTAGGATAAAAAATGCTAGCTATTGCGTTCTTGGATTTGGACGAAAAACAACCAGAGGCAAAGATGGACCGATATACGTAATACGGATGCATCGAACAACGATATCAAGAATCCAAAACCGCATGTCATAAACTTGCAACAAGAACTGATCATAAATGACGATAAAACGACTGACGGTCGCGGAGTGAGTATTCATATAACAGAATGTGCAAGATTAACGTTACAGTTTGTGAAGAATGTGATCATACACAATATTCATATGAAATTTATCGAGAAAAAAGCGGTTTATGTTTCTATGCCTTTATTATTATAAATTTTGTTTTCTATGCACATAATGGATCCGTTTCTAGATCGTTTGTTATATATTCATGCATATGTGAGCTTTATAAGATTAGTTACCATATCTGTTTTTTGTTTCTTTCTTCTTCTTGCAGTTGTATGTCATGATCATGATGATTTTCCTTACTTTTAATTAAGCTACAAATTGATACTCTAGAAAAAATAGATAATTCATCGATTAGTTTCTAAACATTCTAATACTATTCTCTTTTGTTTTGTGAAAATTTTGTTTTGTTTTAGTTTTGTGTTAGTGTGTACTTTGTTTCATCAGATTCTCCAAGTTCATGTTCTTCCTCTCTTTAATTTATATCAACTTTTCATTATCTTATTTTGTGTTACTTTATTCGAATGAACTATTTTAACCTTAATATTTCTTTTTGTTTCTTTTTATTGAAATTAATATTGATCTTATGTTTTTTTTCATTCACATAAGATAATCAGTGGGTTCAAAACATGTCTATTATCTTTGACTCCATCAATGGCTGTCTCAACCCGTTGGAGAGGAAGACGAACAACGGCGGCAAAACGACGAGTCCTTCCATGAGAAGGAGAGTGAGATTTCTGTGGGAAAGCCATAGACTCTAATAAAAAGAAGTACATCGCGCAAAGAACTGGTTTTCGGTAGGCACGACAGTTTGAATCAAATCAATAATAAAATTGTTACAATCGAGTTAAGGGTAGTGAATCTGTAACCGTACAGAAACGATTCAAGAGGCGGAGTGATTAAAGCAAGTATGGTAAATGACATGCGACCCAAGTTCTCCGTGAAACTTTCAAAGAAAGAGTTCAAGAAAGATTTCATGGCCGTGTTAGGTTACCGACCACCGCGATGGTCTAAGAAACGACTAAGAACCATGCAAAGAAAATTCGATGTAAATCTCGCACCTTTAAAAACAATATGTATATAAGAGGTAAGAACGTGGAAAATCTAACAATAGACTTACTATGATCCTAATATATATTAAATGCAATAAGTATGTCTTGGAGCTTTTAACTATGCAGGAAAATAAATGGTTTCTGGAAGCCATCCATTCTCGGAGCTTAAAGGGATCAAAAATCTTTATAAGTAGAACTCATAAAAAAGTTTAATAGCTTACGATTTGTAAGGTCAACAAATTTGTAGGATTGGTGTTGACAAAGACATTGCAATTCTTGAACACAAATATCGTCATGGATGTAAAATACAATTTAAAGATGTTTAATTGTTGTCTTACTATACCGACTTTTGAAAACGAGTTTATGACGGAATATATTATTTTGATGAGGTTGTATAGAACCCCTTGAGCTTTGTTATATGTTTTTGAATGTTAATTAAGGTTGATTTTGATTATGAATACAAATCTAAAAATTCTTTGTTCTTTCTTGATTTTAGATTGTTAGTCTTATACAAGGTATATATGTATTAAATTATTTTTTCTACTTCAAAGGGACCTCGGTCACTTTATATAATTTGGAAAAAAACTCTCATACTTTAATTTAATAATTTGGGTTGCAAAATTAGCAGATCTAAAATATATATTAAACTCATCGATAAAATAAATCCACGCGTAGCGTGGGTGCAAAATCTTGTCTTACTAACTAAAAGGGACTATTTGGAGCTCTAAAGGGTGTCCACGTCAGCATTTTTAGAGTTAGTTTCAAGTGGACACGTGGACTCTTTCTTCTCATTAACTCTAAAACAAAAAATACGCATTATGTAAAGATAAAAATCCAAACGTTTCCTCTTCTCCTCGGCTCTTCCCTCATCGCAACCTTCCTCTAAATTGATGCCACATCAGTAATGAGAAGTCCTCTTAAATCTTCAAGCTTCATCTACCTTCACCGAGTCGTTTCAAGTTCATAAAGTTAGGTTTTCCAGTTCTCCTGCGTTTTCTTATCTTATCGTGGAACACTACAAGAAAACAGGGCCATTTGCAACGAAAATTTGCGACGGAAATAAAGCTTCGCAAATTTGCGACGATTTTGCGACCAATCGGCGACGACATTTGGCAAAATGACGCAAAAACGTCGCTAATTTGTGTGGGAAAATATAGCAGCAAAATCGTCGCAAAATTGCGACGATTTGGCGTCTGTGGAAATGTTTAGACGCAACTTCGACGCACATTTTGCGACGATTTTGCATCGAATAAACGTTTGCGACGCTTTTGCGTCCAAAATTACAACTCGACGCAAACTGGTCACAAAACATGCGTCTAATTTGCGACGATTTAAGTGTTGCGAGGGATTTGCGACGAAAGTTGGTTACACACGTTTTAATTGATTCTTACTTGTTTATATGTATAATATTTAAGTCGCAAATCGGTCGCAAAAGTCTTGGAAAATAGTAGCAATTTAGTCGCAAACTGAAATGAACATTCTATAAAATCGATTTTATATCCACATTAATTACCTCGCATTCTATACTTCAACAAATATGGATAACAATTGATCTTTGATTCCGGGTCCGGCTGGTGGGAGACAAGCAGAAGAACGGGCAAGGAAAAAACTTGAAGAATCGATGTTGGAAGCATGCAATTCTTATGAGAGACATGTACAAATGGTTAACTGTGTTGTCGAGGCAGAAGATCCATCGTTCACCGATGTCCTTTGGAAGACGACAATTGCTAATGTCAACAAATTAACAGGTATAATGAAATTTTATTATTATTAATATATTACATTTCTGAGTTTGTATATTGTTTAATTGACAATTTAATTATATATAGTTTACTTATTCTACGTTGAATATATACAGGTGGACACACCCGTGGGTGGACACTGGTAAAAGAGTTTCATAAAATGGCGTCACGTACCATATGTGGTAGGAGTGATTCATAAAATAGAACCTAATGGATTGGGGGACGCGATGATCATACTAAAGGTAAAATTTATATATAAGTTATAACAAAAGATATTTTTAACAAATGTGTACATTAATTACATATTAACAAAATATTTAGTAATCGATAAATGTTATTTGTTTTCGTTGAAGGATCCTACCGGGACTGTACAAGCGAGCATTCATAGGTCTGCCATATCTGATAACAAATATGGGCCGCACATAAAGGAGGGTTCGGTATTGGTTCTAAAGGAGGTTGTAGTTGTTAAGTTTGATAGGGCGACACCATATCTTAACATTACTCTGAATAACATAAACAATGTAAGTTACAATATATATTTTAAAGGTATTGTACTAAGTAGTATCATTACACAAAATCAAGTTATTTATTTCATTTGACAGGTTATATCTAAAGAAAACATGGGTACAACGTTCACAGAAGAAGGTAGTAGCAGTCGTGTTAATCGAAATCTTAACAATTGGTTATCCCAAGTAGATGACGAAGGGTCGACGACGGATGATGGTGAAGAAATTGATGATGAGTAATACATGTCATCAATTGAAGGAAATAAAAATAAATATGTGTTTATGTTAGCAGTTTATTTGTATTACGTTTTTAAGCAATAATGCACTATATATATATCTCGATTGTACGTACGTTTATAAACATCGATGTCAATTAGTAATTAATGTTAAAATAATAAATTAAATAATGTTAAAATATCAGAATATTATATTATTAATATAAGTTTCAAAAATTTTACTTGTCACCCAAACATATTAATACTAATAACAAAAAAGTACAAATTACATCTTAAGTTACCAAACTATAAAAACAAAAGTTTCGTCGTAATAACTTACCAAATTATAAATACAACATTTGCGACAATTTTGCTTCGAATTTAACTTTTAGACGCAAAAACGTCGCAAATTTTGCGAGAATTTTGCGACGAATTTATTAGAACACGTGTTTAGGATGCTTACCTAACTATGGGTGCAATATTTTTGTCGCAAATGTGTCGCAAAATGGATGCAAAAATGTCGCAAATTAGTAGCAAAATAATCCAGTTTTCTATAAAAACCTCGAATGTGTGATGAACAAATTCACAACAAACATTCCAATCGTAATAAAAAAAACTAATCCGAGGAGAAATTTTTTTTTTTCCAAAAATTTCTGAAAGAGAAATTATTTTGATACTTACTCGAAGATGTCTTCGCATCATGAGGTCTACGTGGTTCGAGCATGGATGTACAATCGCAAAGATCCAAAAACTGGCGAAGTGTCTAGAGAATTTAGAGAAGGGCTTGACCAGTTTTTGGCGCAGGCGACAAACAACCCAGGGGCGGTCGCAGGATATACCAACGACGGTAACGTGAAAATTTTCTGTCCTTGTGTGATATGCAAAAACTTTGCTCCACATGATACGCGAACTGTTTGGAAACATTTATTTACGAGGGGGTTTTTACCTAACTACTGTTTGGTTTTCGCATGGGGAGGATTTTGTTGTCAATGTTCCGGGTAGTTCAAGTAGAAGTTATAATCCTGGGAATGTAGAAGGTGGTACTAATTATGAGGATAGTAATTATAAGTATGGTCATGATAATTTTAGTGAATCTGCATATCGAAATACAGATGGGAATAGGTTTAATGATATGGTCAATGATGCATTTCAACAAACTACTGCTTCGTTTAGTGATAATACTTTTGAAGAACCAAACCCGAGTGCTAAAAAATTTTATGATATGTTAGAGGCTGCTAACCAACCTATCTACGAAGGATGTAGAGAAGGGCTTTCAAAATTGTCGTTAGCATCTAGGATGATTACAATTAAAAGCGAATATAACCTTAGTGAAAATTGCATGGATAAATGGGGTGAATTGTTTAAAGAGTATTTGCCAGAGGGTAATAACTCTGCAGAGAGTTACTATGAGATACAAAGATTGGTAGGAAGTCTTGGATTATCGTCTGAGATGATTGATGTCTGCATTGATAATTGTATGATTTTTTGGAAAGATGATGCTCAGCTGCAGGAATGTCTTTTTTGGTCTCATCCAAGATATAAGAATACTAGTGGTCGCACCAAAGTCCCATTCAAGCGTATGTGGTACCTTCCAATAACAGATAGGCTGAAGCGATTATATCAATCAAAGCAGACAGCAGGGGCAATGAGGTGGCACGCAGAACACGATTGTGAAGAAGGAGTTATCGCCCATCCATCAGATGCAAAGGCGTGGAAACACTTTCACACGGTATATCCAGACTTTGCTGTAGAACATAGAAATGTGTATTTGGGTCTTTGCACTGATGGATTTAGTCTATTTGGGATGTCTGGTAGGCAATATTCGTTGTGGCCAGTCATAGTGACGCCTTATAATCTCCCACCGGAAATGTGTATGCATCGAGAATTTTTATTTCTCAGCATTTTGGTTCCAGGGCCAAAGCATCCAAAAAGATCACTTGATGTCTTCCTACAACCTCTTATACAGGAACTACAGCAGTTGTGGCATGTTGGTGTACGCACATTTGATTCGTCGAGCCGTCAGAACTTCAACATGAAGGCAGTCCTCATGTGGACGATAAGCGACTTTCCGGCGTATGGTATGCTATCTGGATGGACAACGCACGGAAAGTTATCTTGTCCTTATTGTTTAGACAAGACCGAATCGTTTCAATTGTCAGCGGGAGGGAAAGCTTGCTGGTTTGATTGCCATCGTCGTTTTCTTCCAAGGGGTCATCCTTATAGAAAGAGTAGAACGTTGTTCCGAAATCGAACTGTTAAAACCTCCCCCTTGGTTTACCTCTCAGGTGAGGAGTTGGAAGAACAAATGGATGGATATGGTGCGCAGGAAACTGTAAAAGTTGGAGGTAATTGGCAAAGTAATCCAGCAAATATGCCTGTTGGGTATGGGGTATACCATAACTGGCATAAGAAAAGTATATTTTGGGAATTGCCTTACTGGAAGGACCATCTACTGAGGCACAACTTGGATGTCATGCATGCATGTGGAGAAAAATTTCTTTGAGAATATTATACACACATTGTTGAATGTTGCAGGAAAAACAAAAGACAATCGGAAATCTCGTCTGGATCTCGCGGCTTTATGCATAAGGCCTGAGTTGCATCTAACAAGAGATGGTAGGGCACCTATTCCCAGTTTCCGACTATCACCTGCTGCGAAGGATGCTTTGATTAACTGGATTAAGGAGTGGGTGAAGTTCCCAGATGGCTATGTGTCAACTTTTTCAAGGTGTGTTGAGCAAGGGGGGAAATTTTCTGGGATGAAGAGCCACGATTGTCATGTGTTCATGCAGCGACTACTCCCTTTTGCCTTTCAAGAGCTTTTACCACAAGAACACGTGGCAATTGCAGGTGACGTTATGTTTATATATGGTTATTAATATATACATACATGTATTTAGTTTGTAACTTACTCCGGACCGTATTGGCGGTTTAGGTATTGGAGCATTTTTCAGAGACATATGTGTCAGAACCTTAATGAAGGACGAAATCTCGAAGTTGAATTCAGACATTCCACTCACAATTTGCAACTTAGAGAAGATATTTCCACCTTCCTTTTTTGATGTGATGGAACATTTGGTTGTACACTTACCACATAAGTTAGATTCGGCGAACGGGACATGGGTTGATGAACGTGTCCACAAGCTCCACGACGATGTCATTGAGCGAGTCGGCGAACTATCAACCCAGCTTACTCCCGATGGTCTACCTACTCAGGTGACACCGATGGAGGTCAACCGTGTCGCATCACAGGTAAAAACTTAATTTTTTTTTTTTCATTTTTATTCACAATTTTAAATAATACTATTAACAATTTAAAAATAAAATTATATTATTATCATTTATGTAAAATTGTAAAATTTTAATTTTATTTTGTAGTTGGCTCCTCGAAACCGTAAGGGAAAGATGGCATTTACCGGATCTATCCGGACGGATGATCACGGAGTGCCATTTTGTCCCGTTTCGAGATTGGCGACGGATCCGCAAATAGTCAAGGAGCTCCATGAAACAAAACAAGAGCTCCATAAAACAAGAAAAGAGTTAGGAAAGACGAAGAAAACCTTAGCGAGGAAGACCAACACCTATGATAGGATGTTCGCGGAGTTAGCGAAGACGAACCCCACCCTTGGCGAGATTCTAGATGGGGAAGAAGACGAAGACGAAGACGAAGACGAAGCTGGAGGCACATCGAGGACCGAGGATCCGATCGATGATATTTGTTTCGATTAGATTTGTGTATTTTTCGGATTTAGCTTTTATTTGTTTTTGGTTTTAAAATACTTTATTTTATGTTTAATTTTTAATTTAAAATATTTACGAATTTTTTTTTTTTTTAATTATTATTTTTTAATTAATAATATAAATAATAATAATAAAAAAAGAGTCGAAAATCGTCGCATATACGTCGCAAAATAGAGTCGCAAAACCGTCGCAAATTTTAGTCGCAATTTAGTCGCAAATCTTATAACAGCAAAATCGTCGCAAAAGTTATAGCCGCAATTCCGTCGCAAAAGGTTTCGACGCAAAATAGCCGCAAAATCATTTAAACGCAAATAAGTCGCAAAATCTTTAGCCGCAATTTCATCACAAATTATTTCCTCACAAAACAGCCGCAAAATGACACCGCAATACCGTTGCAAATCCGTCGAGAGTTTGGCGACGGATTTGCAACGAAACTTGAATTTGCGGCGATTTTGCGACGATTTTCGGTTTGCAACGAGCTAGTTGCGACAAACCTAAAATCGTCGCAATTCGCCATTGGCAACGGTTTTGCGACGAAAACGGCCTTTGCAAATGGCTCTGTTTTCTTGTAGTGGAAGTTCACTATTTAATTCCAGTGTTCTCATTACTCAATCGTTTTCCGTCGAGCCTTTTTGGCTTTCGATGGCTACACCGGCGTTGGTTCCGATGTTTCCTATGAAGACAAGGGGTTTTCAGTTCAGATTTTTTGTGAATGGTGTAGACGGCATATCTAAATGGTTTATGACCAACAAGCTGACGAGAAAGACGATACAGATTTGGGCCTTCAGGCACACAGTTAATTGTAAGACGTTTTGTATGCGTTGGTTAATCGCATCGGTAGACATTTTTGGTATAGTTTATAATGTTGGCAATTCGTTTTTACTCAATCATGCAATGGTTTTATTAACCAGCAAACAATTGAAGGCTCTTAGAGCATGTACATTGGAGACAAATGTGTGTCTCAGAATATAAAATTATTATAATTTGAGAAAAATGAAGAAAGAGAATGTTTTTGGTTGAAATAATGAGGTGTATTGAAATATAAAATTAATAAAATTTGAGTAAAGAGAGAAAATAGTGAGAGATTGTGTCTCATGGAAGACATAAGAGAGAAAGATGAGAGAGTGTGTTTAAATATAAAATTAATAAAAATTAAGTAAAATAATGAAAGAAAATGTATAAAGTTGAGTAAAAAGATGAGAGAATGTGTTTTTAATATTTTTTTATTTGTGAGACATCACATTTTAAGGCCATCCAAATATTTTTTAGATTTCTTTGTACCAAATATTGTTTATTAATTCACGTTTACTTCTATTTTGGTCTTCGATGTTGCTAATTGGTGTCGTGCCCTTATATTACAAGGTACGCCTTCAACATTTTAAGTTCTAGAAAGTTGAATATCAATTAGTGAATTTGATCCAGAAATTAGTGAATATTAATATTTTGCACACACAAATATTTTGCCGACAGTACTGTCTACAATTTATGCAGATTCAAGATGCATTACAGCGTGTGGCCAGGCCCGTGCCTCGTGGCAAAACAAAAAAACATTGGCTTAGGGCCCCTAATAATATATAAATTTTAGGGGCCCCAAATTACTAATGGTTGAGATAGACAAATAAAAAAACCAAAGTTTTAGGAATCCCAAGTTCGAAACTCTGAAAATGCAATTTTTTTTCTTTTCTTTTGATTGTTTGGTTTATTTATTAACTCTAAGATTCTAATCTTATGTTCTGCCCCATCCACCGAACAAATAACTAGCCTGAAAAAGAAAAAAAAAACACAATCCTGCAACAAAATTGAAATCAAGAGCCAAACACAATCCTGCAACAAAAAACACAATCCTGAAACATACTCACCCAAAATTGACATGTCTGATATAGATCCAAACTCTTAAGAAACTTAAGTACAAAATTTCCTATATACAGACCTTATAAGTGGCGCTTCAAGGAATTTATTTAGTTTCTTATTGGATCTCATGCAGTGACCAGTGGGATATATATTTCTTCCAACCATTTGATTATTGATTGAGTAACTGATCCCCAATTCTTTTTAAGAGACCAATCAAGGATTCAAGGGATCCACATAGCGATCATGTTTTCTACCGAGATCATATTCCAAAACCATTCAGACATCAAGCATATGTTTGAAATTTTACTCTAATTTTTTTATGTATTCAATATTATTTGTTTCTTTAGTTTTCCGCCTTTGCTCTTACCCTTTTTCGCAAAAAAAGTCATTAGTTTATTATTTATACTGTCGATAGTACTTCTAGCAGTTGCATTAAAGCAGCTCCTGCCTATAAAACTCTGATTAAATGGTATTTTTAGATTAATTAAGCATTCCTCTATTAGCAATCACTCTTTTATGTTCCTGTTAATTTTTCATGAAAAGTGTGCAACTTTCGAAGTATGTGGTAAACTTGGGAAAATGATATGCATACGAGGCTACAAAGCAATGTTTGTTGAACAACATATTTGAAATTGGAAAAACACATATCCATTATTGGAATTTTCTTCATTACTAAAATTTTCATTTAGGATCATCGTTATAACGCGAGATGCGGACAAAATTTTAAACTAAAAGGCTCTTCCCGATGAATATATGGATGATCAATATCGTATAGCTATAACACACATTTTAAAAATCACATTAATAAGAATAGTGTTAACCAAAATATCATATTTGAACATTATTTAAAACTACATAGAAAACACAAATCCGCGCGTAGCGCGACCCTATCAATTTATACAACAAACTACATTTAGATCCATATAAGTGAAATCAACGAGAGGAGAAAGGTTCATTTCAAAGAGACACGTAAATTACAATTAAAGAAGATGTGGTTGTGTGAAAGAACTGAAAAGATTATGTCAAAAGCTGGAAGGTGTTAGTTAGAAAGTGAGGGAGGATCCATGTCTTTTGTTGTAAAAGTGAAAAAAGGAACAAAAACAAAAAGACATGAGTTTTCACGCGAATGTGTGATCAGGGCCGTGCCTACCTTGATAAATTTGAGGAAATAAGTTTTGTAAATGAATTTACAGTAAGTGTTTACAATGGATCTGTTACGGTGAATTAAAATACATCACTCAAAGTGAAGGGCTAAAAAGCCAAACAAATATGGTAAGAATCTTTAACTTTCTAGCCAAAATAATAAACAAAACGAGCAACATAAATTAAGAAGCAATAAAATTTTTTAACAATTAAAGGTTGTTTGTATAAACCAATGAAATGAACTTTTTGATATGAAAATATGCATAAACAAATGCAAACAATTGTAGTGAATTTGTTTTAAAATTATTGGTACATAATGAGTTATATGATAAGTAAAACATTTGACGTCATAAACTAATTTGCGTATTTATGTTGTATATATATTTCAGATAAAAGTTATGTTGTATATATATTTCAGTTAATTGTTTTTAAAAATTAGTTCCTTATGTTTACCAACTTATCATTTACCTATTTTAATATTTGATAATCAAACTAAGATGTTGAAATGCCCTTTAGGTATTAATTTGGAATTACACATTTTTTTAGTACCCATTAGGTTACAAACACTATCATAACACAATTTTATTCAAACCAAATTATCAAACAAATTTATATACAACATACCCGGGCGTAGCCCGGGAAATCCCCTAGTCTTAGGTAATTACTTCTCATATTCGCAATCCGATAATCTGATTTTAAATTATAATACTCAACAGTTACAATAATAAGCATCTTCCCATCACTACAAATCTCTGGTTGCTTCAATGGGTCTTTACTTGATTACATTACTCTAATTCTTATGCTTACTTTTCCGATCGCAGCTTCGATTTCATCTGCTTCAAGTTGTTTCTCATAACCGGATTCCTGTAGCCAGGTTTCTGAAGGCTTCGCCGAGCTCGGTGAATCAGTCGATGAGTCAGTGATCAATCGCACGCTCACAGTGGACATGATCGCCTCCCAGGCTCATAGCACCACTGCGGCCGCCGTCGAAGGTATATACAGCTTTGGACCAAAACATTTTCTTCTTACCTTTTATTCTCTTATTATGGATTTAAAGGACCTTGCAGCTTAATATGTCCTATGAAAAGACGTGAAGTTCATAGAAATTTGGTTTAGATTATTTTGGTTTTTATTTGAGTGTATTGTTGTTAACTTTTTCCTTATAGAGTTTCATTCCTTCTTCATATTGTTTCTCATGGTAGGAAATTTCCACTACACATCATAAGACTTTGGTAAGTATAATCATTGCAAGATGGTGTTTTCTTATATTCTTTTATAGTTCTATAGCTTTTCAATATAAATGAGTAAGAAATATCTTTAAATTCTTCCAAAGATATCTTTCTATTTTGTAAATCAGTACTTATCCTCAATTTGAAATCTTGAATGGATCCGGATGCTTTGTGGTACTATACAAAAAAATTTACAATTTTATCAACTAAGATTTCTCTAACTGTAGCAAGCAATGCATTCCCTTAAATTATCTTCTTCTCACTGTGCATAAAGTTTAGGGTTTATTCATTTAAAGTGTTATAGTGAATTACGTGGTGAAGGGTTCTAAAAATACAACAGAGTCTAAATATCAATAATGAAAGCCTAAGATAAAGTTCATAGTTAACAAGTCTAGCCAAGTTTTTGATGTTCAATCTAGAGGTTAGAGAAAGAGTCTAAAGATGATGTACTTCTCTTATTTATTTTATATTGGACCGGGTTTGATATTTTTGTTTTGTGGTGGTAAATTCTCTTAAATCGACCATTTAACGTCATTAGTTTTGTTAATTTCGTAGGTTGCAGCATATTCGATTAGGTATCTTCCGGTTTTATAGAGGTCGAATCTATTAGAATGGAGAAATTGACAACTTCAAGTGGCTTACACTTCGATATACCATATATGCGATAAATCTATGACTATGGTTGCTCTTTCTACTTATTGTGAACATGTTATGCTTCGTCAATATCTATGGTTTCTCTACATTGGAAAATATTGAATTTTCAGAAATAAAAATTTGAGTAATGGACAGAGTAGGTGAGTTTGGCAAAGCATATAAAGCAATTATTTATTGCCAATGCAACAAATGTTTGTCTACCATGTGAAGGAATTGTCCATTTAGCTAATGCACTCTCGTAGAGGCATTTACAAACACTTTTATGTGGTTCTTGTAAAGCTCAGCCTTGTGTTGTTGATGTCTTCACCACAAACTGATTTTTCTTTAGTAGATGACAAGAAGTTCTATGGTAGTGTCAAAAAGCACTAAAGACGAGATGTCATGAGTTTCTACAAAAAAATTATGTTCAACAAAAATGCAGTATAATCCCAGAACGTTTAAGGTTGCACAAAGATATATATGATTCACATTCACTTTTAAATTAGTACTTTTTGTGAAAACATTTAAAAAAAAAAAATTAAACAGCATGTTTTATAAATGATTTGAGTTTTTCCTTCTACCATTGGCAGAGAATAGATTCTGCTAGTTATTGTTATTCTACCAGGCGCAGAACGTTTATTCTACCTAATTGTCAGTGTTCTACGGCAGCTAGAATCTAAATTATAGTAACCATTTTCCAACTATATACGGCTCGTAGTATCTAAGTTTTACCATCTTACTAAATTCTCCCACAACCGGTTTGCCGATTGTACCGCCTCTTTCTACCATTATAACGTCTCTCTGCCGATTGGTAGAACAGGCATTCTGCCAAGTGGTTACAACTCCCATAAATATAGGAGTAAATTAATATTAGTGTTCTAGAATAGCCGTGACCTCTGCATAACTGCTACGGATACGTAACTAGTTAAGCTGCATGTATTCATTGGACTCTCTTGTTATACAAAATTAAAAATACTAACCATGATTCGCTTTGGATTCGGTCAAGAACTCGATAACAAAATAGGTTTGCTTGGTTTCCAAAGTCATTGAGCTACGTTTCTTAGTTTCTTTAGCATCATAAATCGGAATAATGTCTGTCGTGCTAATACTTAGATCATTCCTCATAGTTTTTTATTCCTATCTTATTCTTTTATCCAATTCATTTGTGTGAAATGTATAAAATTGAGAGAGGCCATTCGGTTTTCACGTTGGTTTTGTAATCTAAATGAATCCTTTGATTCTACTACAAAGGCTTTGTTGAACAGTTTCCCCCAAAATGTACATTGCTGTTATCATTTGTGCAATTATATAACAGCAAAAACCGTAAGGAACTCAAATATTGCAGTTCATCATAAAACTCTATATAATACATAGGAATGTTTTTTTTTTTGTATATGAATGTCACAAAAGGAAACTAAAGATTATATTGATTCTCTCATTTGCTTGGCTTAACCTCTTGAAGCATTTCAACTACTTTCTTCATCTTTGGCCTTTTTGCAGGTGTGATATCTGTACAAAGCAATGCGATTTTCAGAGCTGCAAGCATCTCTTTCCTCCAAGCAAACGACACAGTACTAAGCTTCGAATCGAGTATCTGTTCCGGAGTTTCTCCCCTCGCTGAAGCTCCATGTACCCATTTCACCAAATCTACTCCTTCGCCAAACTCTTCCTCCACCGGAGCTCTTGACGTTAGAATCTCAAGTAACACGACTCCGTAGCTGTATACATTCCCCGGTGCAGTAACTTGCATTGTGTATGCACACTCTGAGTGGGGAAAAACAAGAAAATGTGTCGGAATTTAAAAAGTTATCGGTAACGAAAAACTAACGACTTTATATATACCTGGAGGAATGTAGCCGAAGGAGCCAGCAACTGAGCTAATACTTACAGTTTATCAGAAGAAACACACACAAAACAACAAGAGAACATAGAAGAATGATAAGACAGACCAAAACAAAATCTGGAACACCAACTTATTTTTTGCAAATCCGAAGGTTTAATGGACTAAATACGACCTCTAGTGAACTCATTTCAAGTAAAAGAAAGAACAATTTGAACTGAAGTAGAGATTTCAATTACAACAACATAAATTTTGAATCGAAGTACCATTAAAATCACGAACATGCAAATTTTGAGAAAATAAGTTACCTGAGAAATCATAAATCAGAAAACAGTGAAGCAGAGGTAGAAGGAACGAATTGATCTAGGGAAACTAGAGACGACGATGGAGATGCTAATTTCTCCAACGAAACCTATCGACCAAAATACTTCCGCCGACACTAAGATAGCATAAGCAGTTAATCGTCTGAGACAAAGCGGTGGAGAACAGAAGGTAAGAGAAGCCGTGATTTTGCTCAGAGCTAATGAGCTGGAGAATAGAGAAGATACGAAGAAGAAGATGATAACCGTATTGTTTGCAGATTTTTTAAATATTTTTTACTATAAAATATATATATTAATTGGATTTAGATTTACTTAATATTCTTTTTCTTAATTTAATTTCGTATTATTAATAAAAAAACAAAAAAAAACTCATATTAAAGGTTAATTTTGGAGTTTACAATTTGGAAAATACTAATGGAATTTAATTGGGAAGAGAAAGTATTAGTGGGACATTTTACCACTAAATGTGGTTTGATTTAGCAATTTTCTCTTTAAATTATGTACGGGATTGTCTTCTATACTCGTGGCGCAAATTGGATGAGAGATACATACTTCAAAAGTGAATCTAAATCGTACTTTTTGAAAAAAACCCACGCGTATGCGCGGGTATTCACCTAGTTAAACATAATTAAGCACATTGAAAGTAACGTGTTTTCACTCAAAAAAATGGCAACGGGACAATTAGGGGTGGGTGTTCAGTAACCATTCAGATTTCGGTTCGGTTAATTCGGTTATCGGATTTTGGTTTTAGGATTATAATACCCATTCAGATATTTATAATTTTCGGTTTGGTTTCGGTTCAATTAGTATCGGTTAGTGTCGGTTCAATTGAAAATTTTCAAATAATGTACATAATTAAATTGAATATTTTAGCCAAATATACCCATAATTCTCGAATTGACAAAAAAACATAAAAGAAAAGTTATCAAAATTGCCTAAATTTTATGAACATACTCCCTCTGTTTGCTTTTAAGTGATGTTTTAGGAGTTTTTTTTTTCCACAAATAAGTGATGTTTTCACTTACCAATACAAATTTTGATATTTTTTTGACTTATTTTGCCCTTCTAATATTATGATTAAATTCAGTTAAATATTGAGTATGAAATAAAAATAAAATACTCATAATTAAATGGTACTTTGACGAAGGAAGTGTGTGTTTCCAAGGAAGTACTCATTAACTCACAGCACTATATTAATTCAACAGTTGGTTTCATTTTTCTTCATCACAAAAGTGTGTGTTTCTACCTTTTGTTATTCATTTCTTTTCATATCAGTAGTATCATACTGATCAAATAGCGATAAAACAAGCCATTCAATATATAGCGATAAACACGTTCAATTTTAAGTATGGCTCCAATACAAATTTTTTGAACAATTGGTAAGAAATCCTTAAAAGTTTCGTTTCGCTTCATGTTTCAAATTTTTGAATATTTTAAAAATGAATTCTTCTCTGTAACTTAATTAATCTTGAAATAAAAAAAAATCAATTTGAGTAAGAAAATTACTTGACGGTGAAGTCTTCTCCATGCCGTAATGGGAATTGTGCCACAAATCAATTGTGCTTCTCCATGCCGTAATGCCGTAATGCTGTAATAATCATATTTCTCATTAATAATAATGGAGTACTACGAATTTTTGCTAATTAAACTAAATATACTCTCAAGTCATGGAGAAGGTTAAAATAGGTATTTTACAAGTTTTCTTAATTAGTTTGTAAAAACCTTAAACATCACTTAAAAGCAAACAGAGGGAGTATATGATTTTATATCTAAATATATGTAGTTAATTTTTTATTTCGTGTAATTCCGATACCCATTCGATTTTTGGTTCGGTTCAAGTTCGGTTTAAGAAATATAAAACCCATCGAATATATTATAATTTTGTTTTGGGTTAGTTTCAGATAATTTTGGGTCAGGTCGGTTCGGTTTTGTTTTTTCAGTTTCAGATATTTTGCCCACACCTAGCAACAATATATACGATTTGACATGTTCACTGGATCTGGGTTTTAAGGTGGATATAAGGGGATCTGGGATCATGATACTGGAATGGTAAGGTTAGTAATTGGGGATTTGGTGATTGTGTTGATTCGGGGACTCGCTGTTTCCTTGAGTTCACTTCCCGGAAAGTTCGTATTAAGACAACTATAACATCCCAAACCGAAATATGGACTTTCGGTAAGGGTGTCGATCGACACCAGGGAGCAGTGTCGATCAACACCAATGTTTTAGAAACGGGTTTGGTTCGATTTAATTGTGCGTTTTGGTTCGGTTTGAAGGATAAACCTTAGGGCTTCCGTATTTATGCCTTGGATCAGACTTGTGGCCGTGTTTATCAGAAAAAGAGGAGTTTTTGTGAGTTTGTAAGAGAGAGAAAGAGTTTTGTGAGAGGAGATTGAGAGGAGGAGAAGACAGATTCGTCTGTCTTGGTAGAGACGAAGAACGGTGGATCATATCGTGCCTGATAAGTACAATTTTTGGTAGGTATGTTCTTCTGTCTCCTAGCTAGCTATAGAAAAGTTTGGATTGTCGTTTGGATTTGTAGGTAATGAGTTATGATCGTTTTCCCCTAAGTGGTTTGTGTAGTTTTGGGATTTGATTAGTCATCTTGGGAAGCGTTTTTCCCGCGTTTGAGAAGGAATCAGGAGGCGATATTGGTATCATTGGAAAGCCCCTTAAATCTAGTTTCCATATTGGGTTTCAAATCTAAAATCGGAGGTAAGGTCCGATCCCTGTGATTGTTTTAAGTTGGTTCGTCGTTCTGTTTTCTTGAGAACCTAATTTGGGTTTTGGGGAAGCCCTAATTATGAGTCTCAGGTGATAGAAGAGGCATCCCTTGGGGTTTGCGTGTGAAACCAGAGATTTTGAGGATCTCGAGTCGCTGGTTTTGTATTCTTAGCTTTGTCATCGGCTTAGCGAGGCGAGTGCGTGATCGCGGTTACGGGATTAGCTTGTTAGGAGATTGTGTGATTGAACTGTGATGATTGTGATCGAATAATTGAATTGTGATGATAATTGACTGATACTCCTGTGTTATTCCATGTGATATGTGATAGCTTTATCATGATCAGTCTCGTATGATGAAACGGGACCAAGTCTCGTGAGGATTCGACTTGGGTCTAGGTTTCTGCGAGGAGTGTCGATCAACACCTAATGGTAGTGTCGATCGACACCCCCTTTTTATGATCGCGAGGTTTGAATTCGGAATGCGAGTGCCAATCAACACCACGAGGGAGTGTCGATCGAGACCATTTGATAAACATGTGAAAATTGCTTAATTGTTGATTGTTGTATATCTGTTGAATGTTGATTGTTCACGTAGTAATTGACATGTTATATCCCTATTATGTAATCGGTAGGCGGGATGACAGCTTCATTGAGTATTTATGATAATAATCACGCAACTCTGCTTTTCCCTTTTGAGTTGCAGGTAAAGGAAAAGTTTGAGATCGCAGAATCATGGTTGGGACGAGAGGATGATTAGGATCTCTAGATTATATGTTTTAGTATTACATTTGGTAGAACCTGGTTTAGGTTGTTAGAAATGTTGAGATGAATTGGAATTTGTTTTAATGGTTAATGTTAATGTTGATTCCGCTGGTTATTGGTTGTTGGCCTGATTTAACCGTTGAGAATTAGTATTTATGGGAATACTTAATTCGGGTTAATTAATAATAATAAAAAAAGCTTGGTTGTTTCATTTTGGTATCAGAGCCCTTACGGTTCTAGGGCTGTTAGTAATTGGTTGATTTGAGACTTTGGCATGAATTGGCTTTGAGTAATTAATTAATTCTGTGAGTTGTAGAGTCTTAGATCATCCTCTCCGAGCCTTCAAAGAGATTCCACGGTATGTGATTGTTTGACGTTTATTTTGTGAATTCTAGTAGCTTAGAATGTACTTTCGGTAAGTGCAGTGTGCGATGGCTAGAGTTCCGAGAGGTCGTGGTGGCAGACTTGGTGGCCGTGGAGGCTGAAGTCGTGGTCGTGGTCGGGATCGTGTGTCTTCGTTGTTCGAGTGGGAGACTCAGAGTCAGTTGTCAGAGAAGGTGGCTGATTCGCCGACGTATCAGGAGGTTTCAGTGGGTGTTGTCAGTGTGTCGGATAGTTCAGCTGATGCTGGAGTTAGTGCCAGTGCTACCGGTGTGGCAAGAGGTCCAGGTGCGGGTGTTGCTGCAGGTGGAGCCCAGGATTCTGAGGATCATTTGGCGAAGATGCTTGCATTGATTTTAGAGCGGTTACCGAGTGCGGTACCATTGCAGGCTCCAGTAGCGACCCTGAGGGACCAGTATCTGGCGATGTTCAATGAGCTGCTGCTTGTGGGGCCCTTGTCCTTCTCGGGTGGAGGGGGGCCAGAGGAAGCCAATGAGTGGAGGCTGAAGGTTGAGGGAAGGCTTTGTTCTCTCAGATGTCCCGATGAGTTCCGTGTGGACCTAGCGGTTGAGTTCTTGGAAGGAAATGCTTGTCTCTGGTGGACCGGTGTCCAGGCCAGGAGAAGGCGGACATTATGGACTTGGGGTGAATTCTTGGGCGAGTTTAACGCAAGATACTTTCCTTAAGAAGTTGTGGAGCAGTTAGAGTTACAGTTCCAGAGTTTGGTTCAGGGCAACCGATCAGTACATGGGTATGATGTTGAGTTCAACAGGCTGGTGGTCTATGCGAGTAGCGGCATGGATGGGGAGCGAGCCCAGATGGGCAAGTTTCGTAGGAGGACTTCTGATTGGGCTGAAGAAGCCTGACATAGCTTTCAGGTACGCCTCGAGGGCAGAGTTAGTGGAGGTGCTTGCAACAATCAAGGATCTGGGAGAGCAGGTCTAATATTGACCAGTTGTTCTTTCTTTTTGGTCTTATTCCATCTTTAGAGCTTTAGTTTTGGCTATGTTATTTTTGGTTTTTGTAGTTTCGTTTGGTGTTGTAACGATTCCACGCTTTGGAAATTTAAAAGATGGAGTTTTCTTTATTTATTTCCTATGTTTAATAAGATATGTAGTTCTCATTATTGATGATATTCGGGAGTAAGAGTTAGCATGCATTGGACCATAAGGAGGTAGATATAGCCAATAGGTGCTTAAAGGCGTTTAAGAATTAATTACTCTAGGGGCGGCGGTCCCGAATAACTCATTCATGGTCGGAGATGTGAGTTCTCTGGAGGAGATGTGAGTTTCTCCTGTATACTTAGGATATGCGAGTTTCTCCTGTATACTTATTGGGATGTGAGTTCCCTAGATACCGTTGGCTCGAAGGATGTGTCCTGTGAGTGCGAGCGGTATGTTTTCCTAATAAGTCATAGGATGCGTGGTCAGGGTATGAATGAGGAGTAATTAATGTCTGAAAATGTAAGTAAGCTTGAGACTAGATGGGGACCTCGGAGATCGTGAGTTCATCTCGGATTATTTTGACCGGCCTGGGTCAGTATGATGGTCTTAGTGGGCGGTTGTGATGGGGATATCAGGTGTGGACCCCATTAGGCAATCTAATCGTAGATCTTATACGCGTTCTAGAATTTATTGCTAATAACTCATTATGTGGAGACGGTGGTAGTCCAGAGTGCTTACTTGGGATGGTGGTTTCCAGTATAAGTACTGAGAGACGGTGGTACTCTCGAGGGAACGGTGGTTTCCCTGATTGTTTTGACTCGAAGGATGTGTTCCTGAGAGTGAGTGTGTGGGATAATGAGTTACAGGTAATAAATGTCTAGGAATGTGTGTATAAATAGATGATTAGAGGTGAGCCCTGAGATCAGGTGAGGATCTCTTGTAGTATTGGCTAAGTATGGTCAGGTGTTGGTCTTCGATAGACATTTTGGTTGGCGTCAAGCCTAGAGTTGATCCTGCGTTGGAAACTCAGCTTAGATGATGTAGCGTCTTTTGGCCGTGCAAGTTCTTTTTGGTTGTTGCATGAGCGATTGATCAAATTTTGGATATACGAATAGTTGTGCATGTTCTTGTTTGATTGTTGCGCGATCAATCCAACAGATCTGGTTCGGATTAATGAGCGTGGCATTAAGGTTGTTCCAGGCAAATCTGGGCGGGGTAAGCTTTATGCGGTGTATCCTTTGGTTACCAGAATTGGTTCAAAGTTCTAGAGGCAGTTTGATCTTGAGGTTTATAGGTGTTTAGAATTTATTGCTCTTGGGAGAGATGTGTTCTCTCGTGTGGGAATGCGTTCCCTAGATATCGTTGGCTTGAGGAATGCGTTATGAGAGTGCGAACGGTATGTTTCCTGATAGCTCCAAGATGCGTCCTGTGAGTGTCAAGATGCTACTGACTCAAGATATGCGTCCCGAGAGTGCGAGCGGTTTGTTACCTGATAACTCCAGGATGCGTCCTGTGAGTGTCAGGGTTACGACCTAATAGCTCCAGGATGCGTCCTGTGAGTATCAGGGTTTGGATCTGATAGCTCCAGGATGCATCATGCGAGTGTCAGGGTTTAGATCTGACAGCTCCAGGATGCGTCTTGCGAGTGTCAGAGTATTGATTGAGTAGAGTAGTAGATGTCTGCTACGGCCGAATAAACCTAGGATTAGATATGTGCTTTGGAGGTCATGAATAGATCTTGAGGAAGATCGTTGTTTTACTAAGTGCTCAGTTAGAGCAACGATGATATGCTGGAGTTGCTTAGCGGGTTATTACCAGTAATTGTTTCTAGTCTTCAGATGCTTGTGCACGTGAGAGTTGATTACTCTATAGGAAGTATTTTTCATATATATATATATATATATAACCAGAGCTTGAGGGAGATGCCCTGAGAGTGGAGTGGCATCGACATCGTTACCTCGAAGGAGACGTCCTGAGAGTGTGATGATGTCGGTAAAAATATGAGTAATCAATGTCCGATCGTGGCATAAGCATAAGGCGGAATATAGACCTTCAGGTTCGGGTGTGTGAACCTGGTAATACCGGCTAGTGGATTGCAATATGCGATAAGTGCCAGCAGGTGGAAATCGGATTATGGTTTTGATATTCAGATGTATAGTTACCTAACCGCAGAGGTTGGATGTTATCTGGGGAGATGGCGGATCCTCCGGGTAAGTCAGTACTTTCTGGGCCATTAAGAAGATTGATGGAGCATTGATTGAGGCTAGGAAGTATGTTTGAGATGAGATGATTATCAGTTGGATAACTTGTGTTTGGCCGAGTTATTTTGAATAGCAACTATTCCGGCAGATACCGTGATGACTCCATATAAAGCTTTGTATGGGAGGCAGTAGGAGTTACCTATATGTTGAACCCAAGTGGGGGAGAGAAACATGGTGAGTTTAGGTTAGTGCAGGGATCCTCAGGAAGCAGCTGTGTTTTTTTTTTTTTAAGTTGAGCAAAAGGGAGGCTAAGGATTGGCAGAGGAGTTATGCTGATCAAAGGAGTTCAGAATGGGAGTTTGAAGTAGGAGATCGTGGGTATCTCCAGGGGTCAATGTTGAGGAAGTGCATTCGTACTTTGGTGGAATTGGTGGCCAAGCTCCCAGTGGAACTTCATCCAGATTTGTCAGTAGCAACGAGACCTTTGAGGATTCTCGAGAGGAGAATTAGGGTGCTGCGTGAGGAAAGGTTTCTTTGTTGAAAGCCTTGCAGGCTAATGTGGTTTTTAGAAGTGGGGATTTGGGAACCTGAGGCAAAGATGAAGTTAAAGTTCAGGAAGTGGTTCGACAAGCAGGTCGCCGTTTGAGCTTTATTTCTCTTTGTGGTTCTTGTTTCGTTTTGGAGCAGGTTTGCTTGTTGCGTATTTTTGTTTCGTTGTAACGATTGTACCTTTTGAAGATTTATAAGATGGAGTTGTTTCTTATTTATCTGTTTTATAAGATAGTTAGTTCTTGTGTATGTTTTGTGGTGATATTCCGGGTTAGGGAGTATCGAGTTTGACCACGAGAGGTAGTTTAATCGATAGATGTTTATAGACCTTTATAATTTACTACTATAGGGGCTACGGTCTCGAATATCTCATTCACTTGGTTTTAGAGAGAATGCGTTCTCTCGAGGGCATGCTTAGTCTTTCATGTGTACCTGGAGCTCAAAGGATGCGTCCTGAGAGTGGAAGGGACACGAGACACCGATAGCGCAAAGGATGCGTCCTGCGAGTGGGAGTAGTGTGACACCGATAGCTCAAGGTATGCGTCCTGCGAGTGGGAGGGGTGTGGAATGAGTTAAGAGTAATAAATGTCTGGAAACGGGCGTATAAACATGAGACTAAACGAGGGCCTCGGAGATCGAGTGTTAGGATCTCGGATAATGTTTGACCGGTTGGGGTCAGGTTTTTAGTGTCATGGCCTTAGTTAGCGGTTTTTGTCCGGATTCGAGGACGAATTCTATTTAGTGGGGGAGAATTGCAACATCCCAAACCGAAATATGGACTTTTGGTAAGGGTGTCGATCGACACCAGGAGCAGTGTCGATTAACACCAATGTTTTAGAATCGGTTTTGGTTCGATTTAATTGTGCGTTTTGGTTCGGTTTGAAGGATAAACCTTAGGGCTTCCGTATTTATGCCTTGGATCAGACTTTGTGGCCTTGTTTATCAGAAAGAGAGGAGTTTTTGTGAGTTTGTAAGAGAGAGAAAGAGTTTTGTGAGAGGAGATTGAGAGGAGGAGAAGACAGATTCGTCTGTCTTGGTAGAGACGAGGATTGTTTTAAGTTGGTTCGTCGTTCTGTTTTCTTGAGAACCTAATTTGGGTTTTGGGGAAGCCCTAATTATGAGTCTCAGGTGATAGAAGAGGCATCCCTTGGGGTTTGCGTGTGAAACCAGAGATTTTGAGGATCTCGAGTCGCTGGTTTTGTATTCTTAGCTTTGTCATCGGCTTAGCGAGGCGAGTGCGTGATCGCGGTTACGGGATTAGCTTGTTAGGAGATTGTGTGATTGAACTGTGATGATTGTGATCGAATAATTGAATTGTGATGATAATTGACTGATATTCCTGTGTTATTCCGTGTGATATGTGATTGCTTTATCATGATCAGTCTCGTATGATGAAACGGGACCAAGTCTCGTGAGGATTCGACTTTGGTCTAGGTTTCTGCGAGGAGTGTCGATCATACGAGACTTGGTAGTGTCGATCGACACCCCCTTTTTATGATCGTGAGGTTTGAATTCCGAATGCAAGTGTCGATGAACACCACGAGGGAGTGTTGATCGACACCATTTGATAAACATGTGAAAATTGCTTAATTGTTGATTGTTGTATATCTGTTTAATGTTGATTGTTCACGTAGTAATTGACATGTTATTTCCCTATTATGTAATCGGTAGGCGGGATGACAGCTTCATTGAGTATTTATGATAATAATCACGCAACTCTGCTTTTCCCTTTTGAGTTGCAGGTAAAGGAAAAGTTTGAGATCGCAGAATAATGGTTGGGACGAGAGGATGATTAGGATCTCTAGATTATATTTTTTATTATTACATTTGGTAGAACCTGGTTTAGGTTGTTAGAAATGTTGAGATGAATTGGAATTTGTTTTAATGGTTTAATGTTAATGTTGATTCCGCTGGTTATTGGTTGTTGGCCTGATTTAACCGTTGAGAATTAGTATTTATGGGAATACTTAATTCGGGTTAATTAATAATAATTAAAAAAGCTTGGTTGTTTCAACCACTCTAGATCGGCGACTGCATATATATTTTATTGATAAAGAATTTGTACATTGATTCATAGAAAGCAATAATAAACATTAGTTGAATGAATATCCTTGCTTGGAAAGATATTCATCTTAGTCGGAGATCTTTTTTCTTGTCATTGTCTGTTTTAAGTTTCATAACTTTCACTTAGGAGTTGTTAGGGTTTTCTCTCTCTGAATCCCTTCTTTTGGTTTAAAACATTTCTATTTATAAATCGACGCCAAATCCTAATTTATTTTAGATTAAGAATGACATATCATTATTAATTTCATATCCTATTGTTGAATACTAAGTCAAAGCTCTTTGTATTTTCGATCAACATATCAATATAAATCCATTTCCATTTATCTTAGCCAAGTTTAGTCAGATTTAATGGTATTTCTTAGGACTATAGTCTTAACCTCGAATTCACATATAAATTTTTATTGCAGAATTTAGCGTTCACTTTTGGTGCCGACTTAAGAGAAGTAATACAAACACCGTACACTGAAATTTGATCTCGAACCTTCCAGCGACGAAAATGGATATCCTACCAGCGCCTCAACCCAGACCAATGACGTCCAAGTCGTTGATCTAACTGAACAAGACGGATCCAAAACATTGGTCATTGACCAGCTTGGATCAAGCCCGAAACCTCACAGCTCCGGTTGATATTACTCATGTGAGCGTATCCACAACGGATCTGACTCCTCCAATTGGATCCAGTGCGCCCAATACCTCTCGATCTATGTCAATAATACTACAGAGTGTATGGCAACCCCAAAAAACCACCACAACAATCGTCTCCACTAGAACCAGCAACCCTTCCTCTGGTGGCCTTCCTCTCCGTCCACCACGATGGGTGGAACGCCCCCAAGACCATCTGTCGAAAATGTGACGAAAACTCTCTACTCTGGTCGAGCGGACAAAAAGTAAGGACTTAACTGTCTGGACCGTAGTGGTCCGTCTTGATCAGCTAGAGCTAGAATTAATGACAAAACTCCAAATGATATCTCAATCAATGTCTCAAGGCTTCTCTCCACGACAACTGCATTAAGAAGAGCAGACTCTTATAAGGGATAAGACTCTGCGAACCCAGCTAGATTTCTCGAGAATCCAAGTGACTTCCACCAACGCCATCATTTAACCCTAGCACTAGAACATGCTCCTTAATCGCTAGTCTACTAGGTCCGAGTTCACAAAACTACTCGACGCTAGTGAATGAGCAGACCCTACTGCCTCCTCCTCCAACTAATAGAACTCGACATGCTCCACAAATGTGGGGGAAAATGGTTATTTAATTCCTAAAGTATTTCAATTTGGTTGATTTATTCCCCAACTCTTGATTATTCATTTTATTCCCCACCTAATATTTAACTTTGATAATCGACGCTAAAAAAAGTCAGCCGTTAAACCATTGTTAATGTCCATTTAACTTATTAATAAAACACGACAAAACACGATTAAAACATATTAAAACAGATCAAAATCATTTTTCCCTCAAATTGACAAGAACCCTAATTTTCTCTCTTTGATTGAAATCTCTCTGTGTCTCTCTTTCGCTGATTTTGGATGGTGAAGACACGAGCGGGAAAGACTCCTCGACTACCAAGAGGAGAAACCGTATCAAGGGTCACCAAATCATCGAGGTGAAAGGAGTCGTGGAGGAAGAACGACTCGAGGGACACTGAATCGTCGAGGTCGAGGAGGTAATCGAAGAGGTAATGGAAGGCACAACGATGATGATGAGGTTGAAGACATCACAGTCATTGTGAAGGTAAGTGAGGTTGATCCTAATGCTAGAGAATCTATCTTGGTTGATCCTATTACTTTGGTTGAGGCTAATGTAGAGGAAGAACATGTTAATGGTGATGGTGATGAAGATCTTGTGGATACCGATGATGATCATAGTGTTGAAGGAGATGACTGTAAGGTTATTGTCGAAGATGATGTTGGACACAAAGAGACTGAGCCAGAGTTGCATGGCTGATGAATAAGAGGCGAAGGAGAGTGCAGGGCTGGTTGATGTCCAAGTCTGTGAGAATTTAGAGGAAATTTTTGGTTCACCAGCTCGGGATGATCCAGTTGGCAATGAAGAGGTAGATGATGATAGTGGAGATGACATGTGGAATGATAATACCATTTTCAATTTATTAGTTAACTCGGATGATGAATTAGATGGTAGGCCAACTCCTATAGTTAGACATGATGAGCTTTTAGGATTAGGAAAAATGTTCAACAATGCTGAAGAGTTCAAGGCTACATTAGTAAGGTATTCTCTAAAGACCTCTTATGATATCACGATGTACAAGTCATCACATGACAGGCTTGGTGCAAGATGTACTCAAAAAAATCTGAAAAGTGTCCATGGAGAATATATTGTTCTTTTGAGAAGCCTAACAACAAGGTGATGGTGATGACGTTTATCAATGAACACATTTGTGTTAAATCAAGTTACACTAAGCTTTTGAAAGCTGGAACAATTGGTGATCTCAAAAGAGGAGAGGCTTAGACGCAATAACAAGATCACAACTCAAGAGATGGTTGATGAAATCAAGAGGGAATACAACATAATTGTGACTGAGGAACAGTGTAGAGGAGCAAAGAGGAACCTTGCAAAGAAGAGGAAGAAAACTCAGGAAGCTCAATTTGCAAGAATATGAGATTATAAGCTTGAAGTGAAGAAAAAGATTCCTGGTTCAACCTTAGAGATTGAAATAATTCCGGGTCCAGTGATTGGAAGCTTGCAGAGATTCTACAGAATCAATGTATGTCTTGAGGTATTTAAATCGTCTTGGAAGAATAATTGTAGACTAATACTTGGGTTAGATTCTTGTTTCATGAAGTTGCATCTTGTAGGGGTCGGATTTCACCCCTGCGAGATCGATGCAACGACAAGAAAAATTTTGCCAAGTTGAGAAGAAATCCTAAACAGACTTACAAGGGCCCAATTTATAACTAGGCCCATAATAGAATTTGATCCAGATTTAAAATGGGTTTAATGATATTATGGGTCTAAAGCTATTTTAATTTCTTAATGGGTCAGGCCTAACTCTAGTACTTAAACCTAGATTAGAAAATGTATAAATAACTCATTGTATTCACCCAGAAAGGAGGAAAACTTTTTCAGAGAACAAGATTAATAAAGGCTTTCTTAAAAGCAAACGCACGTCTCAACATCTTTCTACATTGTGATTAACTCTAAAGTTTCGTACTTCTCCTACAACCCTTACAAATTCAATTGTGTGAGTTACGACTCCTACAATTTGGAGCCGACTAAGGAGACACGTGAGATATTCTTACTTATAAGAACCACAGCGCAAGTTACATCAGCAAAGGTGACAAGCAACGCAACGTCGATAGCACCAACACCGCAGCATTGGCATATCCAGCAATGCTCAGCAGCAACATAGACAGTATCAGCGGCAACCAGCAGCGCAACATGGATTAAACCAGCGGTGACCAGCAGTGCAACGTTGACAACACCAGCGGCGACTAGGAGCGAAATATCGATAGCAACTGTGGCAACCATGAGCGCAACTCCACAGAATCAACGACGATCAGCAATATAACGTCAACAACACCATCAGTGACTAGCAACGTAGTGTGGGTTGCACCAGCATAAACCAAGAGATAAACGTCACAGCGACTACCGCGACTACTGGGCAGAAACCTAGAGTTAAGCACATTACAAAGAACGCACATGTTGGGATCATAGTTAGTAGAGTTGAATAAAGCAGCGCTAACACAAAACATGAACACTATTCTCTTAAACAGATCGTCGTTCTTCTCATAAGCGAATCGTCACTTTCTCTCTCAAGCAAAACATCACTCCTCTCTCACACGCATCATCGTTTCTCTCACAAATGAATTGTTTCTCTTCTCCCAAGGAAAAATGACGCCCTCTCTTAACCAAAACGTCGCTCCTCTCTCTCACGCATCATCGTTTCTCTCACAAATGAATTGTTTCTCTTCTCCCAAGGAAAAAGATGCCCTCTCTTAACCAAAACGTCGCTCCTCTCTCACACGCATCGTCGCTTCTCTCACAAATGAATCGTTGCTCTTCTCCCAAGTAAAAATGACGCTTCTGTCTCAAGTAGATCTTCGCTTCTCTCGCAAATGGATAGTCACTCATGTCTCAAGCATATCTTCGCTCCTCTAGCAAACGGATTGTTGCTACTCTCGCAAACAGATCATCACTACTCTCGCTAACTTGTTTACCGACTCTCCTAATTCGCCACTTGACACATGCGCTTAATGTCCGACCTGAACAAACATATCACTTACATCCTCTATGGATCATTCTAAGTCCCACCTTACCAGACATATCACTTATATCCTCTATGGATCATTTTAAGTCCCACCTTACCGGATATATCACTTACATCCTCTATGGATCATTCTAAGTCTCATCTTACCAGACATATCACTTACATCCTCTATGGATCATTCAAAGTCCTACCTAAGCGGACATATGACTTACATCCTTAACGGATTATTCGAAGTCCTACCTAAACGTACATATCACTTACATCCTTAACGGATTATTCGAAGTCCTACCTAAACAGACATATCTCTTACTTGACTTTCTCGCGAAAATCAAACAAAGCAAACTTATCTAAAACAATTTTGCTTGAAAAACCTAAGTCTTAATAAAAGCAGACTTCTTTCAAATCAATTTGCAGTGACATCCCCTGTGGATAACAAAAGTCTTCTAAAAATCAGACATTAAACCTCGCTGTTGGCCACAGCGACGGTCTACTTCACAAGCTTCAGATCTGACTATTACATCCTTAGTAGGATTAAACAGCGCGCTATACAAATGTATAATGTTCATTACAGGAGTGTGTGCGTTAGAGGAAAACGTATGCGTAAACCCAAATGTTCATTTCGAAACCCAACAGACTAAACGTTGGTTACATCGCTAAAAGTGATCATGACAGGAGCTGACGTGTTCTCGGGAACATGTCTATAACCCAAATGTCCACTCTAAACCCAACTCACTAAATCGTTGGTTGAAACGCGATAACATGTTCATTACAGGAGCGGGTGCGTTAGAGGAAATCGCATCTGTAAACCCAAATGTCATGTCAAAACCCAACTAACATAACGTTGGTAACTTCTCTAAAGAATATTCACTACTAGAGCAGACATGTTAAAAGTAATGTAGCTGTAAACTGGAGTGTTTATTAAAAAAAAATCCAACTATCTGAGCGTTGGTCTTAACACAAAGAATCACATTCAATCTTTTGGAGCAAAATTGTTAAGTGATGACATTTTTCGTAAAACAAAGTTGTCTAGCACCACAAGCAGGAGCGCCCAACTCACCTGTTGAAACTTCAGTTGCGCCAGCTCGCGAACCTCCGAAGATCTCTTCAAGCTCGCTGACGTGCTTCTGAAACACTTCGTGTACATGCAACAGACTCGCCTCTTGATTCTTTAAACCAGCAAAGCGTCACTCTCTTCATCTCACTTCTTCCCTATTCCTCCCCTTTTTAAGGAGAGGGGCAGCTGAACTCATCCAAAAATGTGCTGCCTACGTACCCTTTGCAGGGATCAAGCCGCCTCATAGTTCAAGTGAGTAACACATGTCATCCTATTTTAAGGCACGCAGTCGCTCCTCTCATGCAGGCAGTCGCTCCTATCTCCAGCAGGCAGTCGCTTCTATCTCCAGCAGGCAGTCGCTGCTCTCATACATGCAGTCGCTTCTTTCTCCAACTGGCAGTCGCTCCTTACACGCAGGCTGTCGCTTCTATCTCCACCAAGCAGTCGCTCCTCTCAGGCAGGCAGTCGCTCCTATCTCACGGATCGTCGTTCTTATCTCCAGCATGCATTCGCTTTTCTCAAGCAGACTCGCGCTCCTCTCAAGTAGGCTGACACTCCTCTCAAGCAGACTTGCACTCCTTTCAAGTGGGTTGACGCTCCTCTCAAGCAGGAACTCGCTCCTTCCAACCAAGGAGTCGCTCTTTTCATGGATCATCGCTCTTATCTTAAGCAGGGGGTCTTTTACTTGAACATCTTCAATCCAACGTCACCACCAACAAAGATTAAAATTTGATCTACTTTTCAAAATGCTTTGCGGTGCCAATTCAAATTTCCAGCGACTGGCAAAGATTCTTGAAGCTCCTCCGATGGTCACGATTCATAAGCAGAGCCACTGTAGTGAAGATGAACCTACTCCTCCGTCTGGTTCATGGCAGGACGAGGGTCCATTTGTAGCAGCCACAAACCACAACGGCAATGAAGATGCGTGCAGCAATCCTTAATTGTTTACGATGGAAGATCTCGATGCAGACGAAGGCAGAACCGTGGTGGTGATGGGAAGACTCGTGAAGATTGTCAGCTAGATTTTGATATTCAGACGGTGGCAGAAAGACGCGTGAAGATCGACGACTGATTTTGATCTTTAGGCGGAGGCGATGTGGTGCTCCTCTTCCATCAATGAAGATGAAGACGCGTGAAGATCAACGGTTGGATTTTGATCTTCAGACGGTGGCAAAAAGGTGCGTGAAGATCGACGGCTGGATTTTGATTTTCACGCGGTGGCGATGTGATACTTCTCCTCCGTCAATGAAGATGAAGACACGTGAAGATCGATGACTGGATTTCGATCTTCAGACGGTGTACGATATGAGTTTTGCACGAACTCTGGAACTGCAAGATAATAAGCGAAATCAAAAATTCAAATCGCAATTCTCTGAAGTCATTCTTTTCAAATTACGCCATTAGTACGATTAAAATCTAGATACTGAGCCAAAACTCTAAATTCGAAATCAAAACGAAAAGCGTTGACTTGTTGACCAATACAGGGTTGACTAGTTGACTGTCTTTGACCAGTTGACCAAGTTTGACCTGTGTTGACCAGCGTTGACCGAGCCTCACCATTGGAAAATAACAGGAATCGCCAGAATCAGAGCCCACGTCGTTGCTGGAGACAGAGATTTTCGTCGCGGTCGAGGCTGGGGTTCCCTGTCAGTGCCGGAATCTCGACAGATCCGTGAAAGCTCCACGCGATTTGGCGATGGCTATAGATCCCGATCCGTGTTTAATACCGGATGTAGAGATGGAGACGATGAAAAGCCCTAGCTCAATCGACGGCGAACAGCAACGAGTCACAGCGGCGGATCTTGAAGCTGCTACGGCGGTGATTTGGAGTTTTAACCCCGAAGATCCTTCTCCAGTCGACGGCGCTGGCGGAGGCGACTCGATGCTCTGGTCGACTGCGTACAACGAAGAATTCCGGCGACTGCACGAAGATTCCGGCGAGATCCGGCGGCAGCAGACCGGAGAAGATGAAGAAGAAGATGCACAAAAGACAAAAAAAAAAAATCAGAAAACCCTAATTTTCGCACTACAGGACCAAAAAAAAATTTGGAAAAAGGGATTCTGAAATTTTTACCTCTTTTACTGCAAAAAAAAAAGCGACTCAGTAAAAAAATAGACTGCTTGGGAGACCTATTTATACCAGAAAGATTTCCTAAAATCTCAGGGTTTTTGAGGAAAATTGCTAAAAACTCTCATTACGGGCTTTAAATTCTAGTTAAATGAGCATAATAGTCTTTTCAGTCTATTAAATGCAAGCAAGTCTAGGAAAACATAGTAGCACCAATTCAACATGGAATTAATGCAACTTCCAGAAGTCGATGAAAAGAGGTTAACATCTGGCCGCTTCATGGTCCATCGCATCGATCTCAAACTTCAACATCTTATACCTTGGCACCATCTAGCTCGATACTACAAAGCTGGGGGGCTAACTATCTATAAGGGTCAGATTCTACTCCCGTGAGATTGATGTAACGACAAAAACAACTTAAGTATTCTACCTCGGCGACGAAGCAAGTCAAATCTCATCTGAATTTCAAGTTCGCCAACTTATCTATCTTGACAATGTCTCAAAACACATCAGCACAGTCTCGCTAAAGAGCATATCTTCGTCATCTTAGGAGATGAAGGTATTAGAAACCCGTCCGCCGAACAGAACATTAACTGAAACATGAGAGCTCGGCGGCGTCAACAATAATATCCATCGCCAAGCTGAACATTAACTGAAACATGGGAGCTCGGCGACATCTACAATAATCTCCATTGGTGAGCTGAACATTAACTCAAACATGGGAGCTCGCCGACAATGAAAAAATCTCTATTTACCGAGCTGAACATTGACTGAAACATGGGAGCTCGGAAAAACAAAAACTTTCGAAGAAAGTAAACTACAACGAGTCGAATCATATCCACCGAGTTGAATATTCACGGAAACATGGGAACACGGCGGCAATAATTATAACTCCAATGAGAAGTATGTGACTTGTGCTCTTTTTCCCTTGATTTGGTTTTTCCCATTGGGTTTTCTAGACAAGGTTTTTACCGAGGCTTGCTCACACTTACGCGCTTTCCTCATTGACGACAAGCTGTTCCAAAACATGAGTCTACAAGGAGTCTTTCCCGAGCTAAGCGTTTACGGAAACACGTCAAACTCAGCAACACTTACAAGTCGGGGGAACAAAGTTTTATGATTTCATCTCGTCAAAACACATCTTGGAGGACAATGGCAACGTCTGCGACGTTTCTTCTTGAAGCATCGACCTCACTTATGACTTTTTCTACCCTGACACTATCATACCAGACACTGCCAAGCTAGGGGGCTAACTGTAGGGGTCGGATTCCACCCCTGCGAGATCGATGCAACGACAAGAAGAATTTTGCCAAGTTGAGAAGAAATCCTAAACAGGCTTACAAGGGCCCAACTTGTAACTAGGCCCATAATAGAATTAGATCCATATTTAAAATGGGTTTAATGATATTATGGGCCTAAAGCTATTTTAATTGCTTAATGGGCCAGACCCAACTCTAGTACTTAAACCTAGATTAAAAAGCTATAAATAACTCATTGTATTCACCCAGAAAGGAGAAGAACTTTTTCAGAGAACAATATTAATAAAGGCTTTCTTAAC